>JACEEZ010017284.1:35000-157695 GCA_016584305.1 Chionoecetes opilio
TCTATCAGGTTATAAAACCAAGACAAGGGAATTAGTTGGGCCGTTAAGGTCAGGACAGGGTGAGGTCATTAAATACGGATGAGGATAGTGTAAGAGTCTAAATGATTATTTCTTAAGTGTTTTACGGAGAAACACAGACGATACCTGATAGTGAACAGATGTTCAAAGGAAGCGATGAGGAGAAACTCAAAGATATTGTAATAATAGGAAATGGTGGAAGAGGGTATAGATAAAATTAAGAATTTTAAATCGCCAGGACCAGATGAAGTGTATCCCACGGTATTAAAGGAATGCAAGGAAGTTGTTAGTGAGTCGTTACTGCACATTATTAGGAAATCGGTTGAGATAGGCGATGTGCCATTATTGTGGAGCAAAGGAAATGTTGTTCCCATATATAAGAAGGGAGACAGAGGACTAAAGTCAAATTATCGACCCGTAAGTCTAACGTCATTGGTGGGTAAATTATTGGAATCTATTATTGCAAAAAACATTAGAGGGCACTTAGATAAACATAGTTTGATCAATGATTCACAACATGGATTCACCAAGGGTAGGTCATGTCTCACCAATTTATTGAGTTTTTATAGGAAAGTTTATGAGACGGCAGATAATGATAAGGATTATGATATGATATATCTGGACTTTAGTAAGGCATTTGACAAAGTACCACACGAGCGACTCTTAAAAAAGGTTAAGGCTTATGGAATAGATGGGAAGGTTCTTCATTGGATCAGAGCTTGGCTAAGTAATAGGCAACAAAGGGTTACAATTAATGGTTCTAAATCTGAACGGTGACTGGTGACAAATGGAGTTCCACAAGGGTATGTTTTGGGTCCATTACTATTTTTTATTTACATCAACGACTTGGATAGTGGGATTAGCAGTGATATCAGCAAGTTTGCTGATGATACTAAGGTAGGTAAGATTATTGGAGCACAGTCTGATGTAAACATATTGCAGGGAGACTTAGATAAACTTAATGAGTGGGCAGTCAGATGGCAGATGGAATTTAATATTGATAAGTGCAGCGTTATGAATGTTGGTAGAAAAAACCCTGGTAATAGATACACCATAAGCAATGTATCGCTGAAAAGATCAGAGGGTGAAAAAGATCTTGGAGTGAGGGTGAGCCCAGACCTCCGACCTAGGAAACAATGTATTGAGTCCAGAAATAGAGCTAATAAAGTGTTAGGATTCATTACCAGAATTGTTAAAAGTAGAAGTGCGGAAGTTATTCTAAAGCGTTTATCTGGCTCTAGTCAAACCTTACCTAGACTATGCAGTTCAGTTTTGGTCTCCATATTACAGGATGGATATAGCTTGTTAGAAACAGTGCAGAGAAGGATGACCAAAATGATACAAGGGATGCGTAACTTTAGTTATGAGAAGAGATTGAAGTTATTAAAATTACACTCACTCGAGAGACGCAGAGTAAGGGGTGATCTGATAGAAGTTTTTAAGTGGATAAAGGGATTTAATAAAGGAGAGGTAGGAAAAGTTCTTACGGCTTTTAACCAGGGTAGAACAAGAAGTAACGGATTCAAGCTGGAAAAGCGTAGATTTAGAAAGGAAATAGGGAAAAACTGGTTCACAAATAGAGTGGTGAATGAATGGAATGGTCTCAGTAGACAGGTTGTTAGTGCTGAGTCATTAGGGAGCTTTAAAGAGGGGCTGGATAGGTTCATGGATGGGGATAAAAGGTGGATGTAGGTAGTGTTAGGTGACAGGAACTACCATGTGTAAGCCTCGCGGCCTCTTGTAGCTTCCTTATTTTCTTATGTTCTTATGTTCTTATGGCATGAAATAAACAAGATGAAATGACGAGATAGATATGAGATATTTTTGGGGGTGTCTGGATAGAGAAGGAGGAGGATAAGGAAAAGGAGGAGGAGGAGGAGGAGGAGGAGGAGGAGGACGAAGTAGTGACGAGGATGATAATGGACAACGCACCGTGCTTTGTACTCATCAATGTCTCTCTGACTCATCTCTGTCTCTTAATTGCTCCGTCAGTCATAACTCGTTCATCATCTCACTAATAGTAGTAGTAATAGTAGAAGTAGTAGTAGTAGTAGTAGTAGTAGTAGTAGTAGTAGTAGTAGTAGTAGTAGTAGTAGTAATAGTGGCAGGCAGTAGTAGTAGTAGTAGTAGTAGTAGTAGTTGTAGTAGTAGATTGCGAGGCCACATTGGTAGAGAGTGGGATAAGGGTGGATAGGTTAGAAATAGAGTAGGTTTATAAATTTAGGGGTAGTTAGTTAGTAAATGTATGTATTTTTAGGGGTAGTTGTAAGGTTGGATGCCACAGTCAATAGCGTGGTGGGGCTATGGCGTACCCGCCGCAAATAAAGAGGCGGTGGAGGTATATTGTAGTAGTAGTAGTAGTAGTAGTAGTAGTAGTAGTAGTAGTAGTAGTAGTAGTAGTAGTTGTTGTCGTTAGAGTGGTGTTGGTGGTTGTGGCAGTGCTTTTCAACGCCTTCAACATCAAGCGAGAGAGAGAGAGAGGAGAGAGAGAGAGCAGAGAGGAGAGAGAGAGAGAGAGAGAGAGAGAGAGAGAGAGAGAGAGAGAGAGAGAGAGAGAGAGAGAGAGAGAGAGAGAGAGAGAGAGAGAGAGAGAGAGAAGAGAGAGAGGAGAGAGAGAGAGAAGGAGAGAGAGAGAGAGAGAGAGAGAGAGAGAGAGAGAGAGAGAGAGAGAGAGAGAGAAGAGAGAGAGAGAGAGAGAGAGAAAAGAGAAGAAGAGAGAGGTCATAAAACGCCAGTAACATTATAGATTCAACCCTCGTGTGTGTTGCCTTTGAAGAGACGGCCAAAGAGACAAACAAATGCTACCTCAATCTTGTGCAATATCTCTTTCAGGCACACACACACACACACACACACACACTCAGGGTACTCCGTAGTGTAGTGGTTAGCACGCTCAGTTCACAACCGAGAAGTCCCGGCTTCGATCCCAGGACGGAGCGGAAACAGATGGGTTGTTTCCTTAAAACCCGACCCCCTGTCCACCCAGCAGTAAATGGGCCCGGGTTACCCGGGGTTTGTGACCTGTCTTCGGGTGGTGGTTGGGCCAACACAAAGCATGAGGATGAATGATAAAAATGTTGTATGGGGGGACGGGGCCACACGACATTGTTTGGGCCCCTGTAAAACAACTAAGAATACACCACACACACCACACACAACACACACCACACATTTTCATATGACGGAAATGAAGAAAATAAACTTTTCCCTTTACTTCTATCTGTTAGGAAACACATAGTATTCCTTTTCCACTAACCATTTTAACGCTAGCAAGGGAAAGGGCAACGTTTCCCTTTACTATCAAGCATCGCATTATTTTTTTGATCGAAAGAAACACATTATGGATACCTATGCAATAGACAAACTACGTACACTCAGGGGGTATTTGGGATCTTAAAACATTGGGGGCTAGCCCACCCCAAAGATCTTAAAATTTTTACAGGAAATTTTATATTTTTTATGGTATAATAAATAAGATGGAACACTGTGCTCTACTAAAAGGCCCCGGTAATTAAGGATAACTTTCGAAAAGAAATTAAAATAATATTAAGACAATCTGATTTGGGGTTAAACCACAATATTTTTTTTTTTTCATCAGTAGGGAGAAAAAGAGAGTTGGCGTGATGAACGTCATATAGATTGTATATTTCCAATGCTTTGTTCAATACTGAAATTGCCAAAACCCCGGTTTTTTTTAACTACTTTTTTTTTAACACAAAGGACTGGCCAAGGACACACAACAAAAGCACTTCGAAAAAAATGCATTTTAAAAAATGCATTTAAAAAAACTTTTCAAAAAAAATGCATTTCGAAAAAATACACTTCGATAAATGCACTTCAAAAAAATTGGCACTTCGAAAAAAAGCCTTTTAAAAAGCATTTCGAAAAAAAAGACTTTCCAAAAGGTCTTTAAAAGTTTTCGAAAAAAAAAGCCCTTTCCCCCAAAATATCTTTTAGTGTCTCATCTGTCATGATCCTCATCCCCTCTGTTCTCCCTCCTGCTTGCCCACCCTCTCATGCCCTGCTCTTTTAAAAAGGATGTTATCAGCATATACGCTAAGAAAAACTCAATCAAATATTTTTATTTTTTACTATAATTTTATGGGGCCCCCATCGAGCTTATCTTATTTTCGTAGAAAAAAAAAAAAGAAAAGGGGTACTAAAAACATTGGGGGCACAGCCGCCAATGCCCGGGCCAACTAGCCCCTGGGCATTCTAGGGTTTAAGGGTATGCCAAAAAAAACCCCACGGCATCTATATTATCGTAATTGACGAGAAATAGATTTTTAAATTTAGATTCTTAAAAGCATCGGGATTTTGTCGGGAAATGGGTACATGGAGAAAGCTAGGACGGGAAAGGGTGTGTTCAAATAAGTGCCTTATATATATATCCTTGTTTCCCCCGGTGAATAGAGTAGTTAATTTATACGGGCAGTGGTGAAAAAAAAGTAAAAAGCTTTTTTATTTAATTTAAAATATTTTTTCAAACAAATTTTTACTCCCTGTAAAAAAATTCCCCAAAAAACCCCCAAAGTGTATGATCAAATGATCAATTAAATGATCAAGGTATTTATTTATTTTTTGATTTTGAGTTTACCAAATATTCAAGTAATCACCGCCCGACTCGCATCCGTTATGCGGGCCTTTAAAAAAATTTTGTAACAATAAATTTGTTACAAATTATCTACCCTTTAAAAATTGAAAAATATAATTACAAAAATTAAAAAATCAAGTTAATCAAAAAAAATTTTACCTTTTTTTTTTTATCCTGTTTTTTTAAAAATGGTTTAAGAAATCGGAAATTTTTTTTGGGGCGGTTTTGTGCACGGTCTATGCCACAGAGTCAATTTCCCCCGGGGGGCTGGGGACGCTCAGGGCGGTCCTGAAAGTACGTTGATGCCGCGGTGGTGCCGCCAAAGTTTATCATCGAAAAAGTACTTTTCATGCAGGCAACCAGGGGGATGCAGTGTTCACTTCACGCTGAACACTTAGTTTGGTGGCGTGGTTGGCAATTTTATTTTTCGCGAGGGGGTTCTTTCTGTCGCTCACTGACTGGCGCACGTGTGCGCATGCCCCCTTTTCCGTGGTGGCAGCTTCATCCTACGGAGGCCACCGGCGCGCCTCTGGGGTCGAGGTTTTGGACCCAAGACCTTGGGCCTCACGGTGTTTAAAGAGCGTCGGCGGCCAGCGTTCTCCCCGCAAGGTGGGGGGCCCCTGGCTGC
The DNA here is from genome assembly GCA_016584305.1 of Chionoecetes opilio. Classification (NCBI taxonomy): domain Eukaryota; kingdom Metazoa; phylum Arthropoda; class Malacostraca; order Decapoda; family Majidae; genus Chionoecetes; species Chionoecetes opilio. The sequence goes on from JACEEZ010017284.1 coordinate 40,241, forward strand.
CCCTGTGCCTGGCCGCGGGCCCCTCGTTTCTGGCAACCAGCAGTGATGCAGATGTTTAAATTTTACTCCTTAACATTTACGATACATTCGCCCCATGTCGTCTGGGACGTAATCTTACGTGCGTGCGCTCGTTCCTTATGGGGGCGTCTTTTCCGCGAAGGCCCCCCGGCTCGCAGGGACAGTCGTGTTCAAAGATTTTTAGCAACCTTTTCGACCCCCTTTTTGCCTGTGTCGTCGAAGGCAAAACTCCGCGCGTGCGCTCTTTCCCTTTGGGGGGCGCAAATCTTTACCCGGGCCCCTGTTCTAACCAGTCATGTTTGCAGCCTGAGTGTCGGTTGAGGCCTCATTTCCGAACTTTTTTTCCAGAAGTTTGGGGCAAAATTCCCCGCGTGCACCCCTTCATAAGGGGGGCGCGAGCCCCGACGGAGGCCCCCTCGCGTCCTTGGCGCCAGAAAGATGGGACTGAACACCCCCGGTTTACTTTTCCCTTTAGTTTGTCTTCAAAGGGCCCCTTCTGGGTGCGACCCCTTCTTTAAGGGCGGCGCGAGCCCCCGACGGAGGCCACTGACGTGCCTCTGGGTCGGAAAGAGGGACGAACACCCCGGGTTTTTTCTTTCCTCAGTTTTGTTTAAGGGACACTTCTGGCGTGCGACTGTTCTTTAAGGGCGGCGGAGCCCTGACGAGGCCACTCGACGTGCCTTGGGGCAGGAGGATGCTACCCGGGAACCCCGCCTTTGTAATTTTCCAGTTTTGTCTAGGGGCATATTTCCACCGCGCCCGTTCATCGAGGGGGGCGTGGCCCTGACGGAAAACCCACGTGCCCGGGGTCGGGAGGATGTTACCGGAACCCGCGTTCTTAAGTTTTCCAGTTTTTTCTTGGAGGCATATTTCCACGCGTGTGCCCGTTTTATTAAGGGCGGCGCGAGCCCTGACGAGGGTACCCCACGTGCCTCTGGCGTCAGGGGTGTGGCCCAACGCCCCCCACTTCCTGCTTTTTCCAGGATGGCGGGCAGCAGTCTTCTTGGGGGTGGCGTTGATGCCTGCCGCTGCTCCTGGGCCTGGCCACCCCTGCTGGCTTTGGGGACACCATTTTTCTCTCCTTTATCGCTGTTTGCTTTTTCTTTTAGCTTGAAAGTCTGGCGGCAACTCCATGGGGTGCGAAAATGTTGAGGTTGGCGGCCTGCGTGTTCGCCACTCCGCCAACAAGTTCTTGAGGGGGACGTGGACCCAGCTCCAGCACGTTGTTCTTGGCGGCCCCGATGTGCCGCCTTTTGGGGTCCCAGATCCACGAGGGGTGGGACACTTCCGCCTCCTGTGAGGAAGGGCCAGCTTCCAACCTCCTCCACACGTCCCCACCTTAGTGTGTTTGACCGCGAGTGTGTTTCCGCAGGAGAGGCTCGTCCTGCCCTGCCCTTTTTCCCTTTTTCGTGGTGGCGCGCCAGGGCTGCCGTGCCCAGGGGCCCCCGCCACAAGGACCACAAACACAACGTCCACCACCACACACACGGCACACACGAAGGCAGAAAACACAAAACGTTCTTGTGCTCCTGCTCGGGGGGGGCCCTTCGGGCACTGCTGCCTCTCCGGCAGGGCCAGACGTTCCTGCTGCTCACCATCATGGAACAGCACCTCCCCCCATCTGTCACCCAGGGAAAAGCCGCACTCCGCAAGAGGGTCCCTCTGGGGAGGCATCCACGAGGCGGCCACCAGGTGCCCCCGTACCTTCCCCAGCAGGGTTGGTGTGGGGCCCTGCGTCCCACCGGCCCTCATCACCCGACGCAGCTCGGTCTGGCCCTCCCAGCACCAAGCACCAAAGGGAACTCTGTAGTGTAGTGGTTAGCACGCTCGGCCTACAACGAGGAATCCCGGTTCGATCCCCGGGCGGAGCGAAAAGATAGATGGGTGGTCTTTCTTATAAATCCTAGCCCCTGGCCACCCAGCAGTGCATGGGTACCGGGTTGCCAGCTGGGGATTTGTAAACCACCCCCCCCCGGGTGGTGGCTTCGGCCAACACTAATATGCAGCAGCGTAGATTCACTATGGCTCTGAGGCATTATCCTCGAAACAAAACACAACAAGAGAAAAAGGTGTAGTGTGTGTGTGTATGCGTCTGTGTGGTATGTGTGTGTGCGTTGTGTTTGTTCGCACGTGTGTTATTGTGTGTGTATATGTGTGTGTGACAGAGGTGGGCACCGCAAACGAAAATCCAACTTCGGCAAACGCAAATCCGCAAACGCGAAATCCTTAAGTTCCGTAACCGCAAGTCCGCAAATCTGCAAACCAATTATGTGATATTTTCTCGGCATTTTATTGCAAAAAAAATACGAGGTTAGCACTTTTTTGTGGTAGTAAATTTATATATTATTTTCCTACTCACTTGTGGCAATAATTAGATTCCTATACTATAGATATTAAATAGAGATATATATATTAGATATATATAGATATAATATATATAGATAAATAATATATATTATATATATATATTATATATATATACAGAGTATGACATATATATATATAATATATATATTTTAGATATATATACATATATATATATATAGATATTATAGAAATTAGTAGTATATATATATATATATACATATATATATATATATAATTATATTACCTAGAATATATATATACATAAATATATATATATATAGTAGAGATATAATAGAATGTATATAATACTATATATATATAAAATTATAGACTATATACCTATATATTATATATATCATGATATATAATATAAATATATATAGAGAGATATAGGAGAGATAGATATATATATATATATATATATATATATAGAAGATATATATATATAGATAATTATAAATATAGATATATAAAAATTATAGACTATATAGAAGAGAATATATATATTATTAAATAATTAATATATATTACCATATATACTATATATATATATAGTAGATATATATATGTATATATAGTATATAATTTTTATATAGATATGTATATATATGATATTAGATATAATATATATATATATATATAATATATTGATATAATTATATATGGCTATATATATATAATATATATATATATCTATATATATGAGAGAGAGAGAGAGAGATGAGAGAGAGAGGAGAGAGAGAGGAGAGAGAGAGAGAGAGAGAGAGAGAGAGAGAGGAGAGTGGGGAGAGAAGAGGGAGTAGTACGTGATGAGGGAGGGAGACGCGGAAGGAGAGATGAGAGAGATGGAGAGGAGAGATGGGGGAGAGAGAGAGAGAGGGTGATAGACGGAGGGAGAGAGAGAAGAGAGAGAGAGCGGAGAGCGAGAGCGAGAGAGAGAGAGAGAGAGAGAGAGAGAGAGACAGGAGGATGAGCGAGAGAGAGGAGAGACGAGAGAGAGGAGAGATTAATTTAATGCCCAAAAGTTTAGCAAGAATGAAAAACAGCCCCCCTATCTTCCAAGCAAAATATAAACCATCCCAAAAATCAGCCAAACCCCAAAGCGGGGAAAACCCGGCATGGCGGCCAGATGATGGCAGTTAATGAAATCCCTCGTATACCTGACCTTGCCATCAGGCTGCAGCAGTTAATAAAAAAATTAAGGTCACTTATGTGGAACCGACCCAGCAGCCCCATATGATGTCCGTACTAGGTGCCCGCCTCTTTAAATTGCCCATTAATAGTCCTTGGTTTATGAGAAAAAAAACATTATGTAAAGGAATGTGTTGTGATCCATTCCCCACAATATTTCAGTCAGTTATCGTAACTTATTAGGCTGTCATGTCGGGACGGTACACTTCGTCAGTGTGGTTGTTTTGTTTAAAGTTTCAGCTGTGAGCGCCGAGGCGGGCGGAGCCTCGAACACCCCCCCCCCCCCCCCCCACTGTCAGCCTTCTGGCCCGAGGCACGAAAGCGAGAGAGAAGCCGCAAAGAGCCGTAAAGGAAGCCACGCTTTCTCCGGCTTCTCTCACAAAATCGCCTTTTGACACGCTACTTACACCTACCATGATTATGAACTGCACAGGTTAAACAAGTGTTGACAAGGCTGCACATACCCATACGACAGGTAACCACTATTACCACTCTCGCTCTCCCTCTCTCTCTCTCTCTCTTCTCTACTCTCTCTCTCTCTCTCTCTCTCTCACTCTCTCTCTTCTCTCTCTCTCTCTCTCTCTCTCCTCTCTCTCTCTCGTCATTCTCCTTTACCTATCGTTCTCATCATCATCTTTATCACCACCACTATGGGGACCACCACCGATCTATTTATTCATCATAACTCATCGTACTCATAACTTGTCATAATTTTCCACACCCTTACCACCCACCACATTATTCTAGTCTTTCCCTCACATCATTATTCTTCCTTGTCACTTCTGCAACATGCCTCACCACCCTCACCACATCATAAACCACCACCCCCATCGCCACTACCCCCACAACCACCACCATCACCACCATCACCATACACCACCACACCACCACAACTACATCACCCACCACCAGTACGTCACGTAAAAACATGATAAGTCACAATATCGTCTAGTGCTGACGTTTTTTTTCTTTCTAGTTCCAGTTCTGTATATAAAAATCTATACTATTGAAAATTGCCAATAAAAAATTAGACACACTAATAGAATGAAAAGAAAAATGATATAGGGTGAAAAAATGACATTGTGTCTGACATAACGAGATTCATTGTTCATTTATTATGAAGTTGATTTTTATATAATTGATTCAATTCATTAGGGTAAAGTGATCATTATTTCATTATATGGTCTGTCTGTATGTTGTCTATTTGTCTTTGTATTATCTGTATGTCCAGTGTCTGTCTGTCTGTTATTTGTCGTCTGCGTCTATTGCCTTTGTCTATCTGTCTGTTCCAGTGTCTCTGTCTGTCTGTATATTGTCTGGTCTTGTCGTCTGTCTATTGTCTTTGTCCATCTGTCTAGTATATTGCCAGTCTGTCTGTCTAGTTGTCTGTCTGTATGCGTTATTTGTCTTGTCTATCTGCTGTCTATTGTCGTCTGTCTTCACTGTCTGTTGCCTGTCTGTCTATTTGTCTTTGTCTATCTGTCTATCTATCTTGTTTGTCTATTTGTCTGTCTGTATGTCTATGTGTCTGTCTGTCTGTCGATTTGTCTGTCTGTGTCTGTCTATTGTCTGTCTGTTCTGTCTATTTGTCCTGTCTATTTGTCTTTGTCTATCTGGTCTGTCTATTTGTCTGTCTGTCTGTCTATTTGCTGTCTGTTGTCTATTTGTCTGTCTGTTGTCTGTATATTTGTATGTCTGTATGTATTGCCTGTCGGTCTGTCTATTTGTCTGTCCGTCTTCTATTTGTCTGTCTGTCGTTTCTATTGTCTGTCTGTCTGTCTATTTGTCTTCGTCTATCTGTTCTGTCTATTTGTCTGTCTGTCTGTCTATTGTATGTCTGTCTATTTGTCTGTAGTCTATTTGTCTGTCGGGTGTCTGGATGTTATTGTCATTTGTCTGTGTATGTCTATTGTCTGGTTATGTCTGTCTATTGTCTGTCTGTATGTCTATGTGCTGTCTGTGTGTCTATTTGTCTGTCTGTCTGTATAGTTGTCGTCTGTCTGTCTATTTGTCTGTCTGTCTGTCTATTTGTCTGTCTGTATGTTATTGTCTGTCTGTCTGTATATTAGTCTGTCTCGCTGTCTATTTGTCTTTGTCTATCTGTCGTCCTATTTGTCAGTCTGTCTGTCTATTTGTCGGTATGTTATTTGTCTTTTCTATCTGTCCTGTCATTTTGTCTGTGTGTCTGTCTATTGTTTGGTCTGTCTGCTATTTGTCTGGGGTCGTCTGTTTTGTCGGTTGTCTATTTGTCGTCTGTCTGTATATTTGTTCTGTATGTCTGTATATTGTCTGTCTGTCTGTCTATTTGTCTGTCATCTGTCTATGGCTGTCTGGAGCTGTCTGTTTGTCTGTCTGTATGTTATTTGTCTGTATGTCTGGCTGTCTGTCTATTTGTCTGTCTGTCTGGCTATTTGTCTGTCTGTTCGTCTATTTGTTACTGGCTGTCTGTCTGTTTGTCTGTCTGTCTGTCATATTGTCTGTCTGTCTGTCTATTTGGTCTGGCTGTCTGTCCTGTTTGTATGTCTGTTATTGTCTGTCTGTCTTTATATTTGTCTGTCTGTCTGGCGCTCTGTCTGCTGTCTGTCTGTCTGTCTATTTGGTCGTCTGTCTGTCTATTTTGTTCTGGTCGGTCTGTCTATTTGTCTGTCTGTCTGGGCTATTTGTCTGGCTGTCTGTTTATTTGTCTGTGCCTGTCTGTATGTTTGTCTGTCTGTCTATTTGTCTGTCTGTCTATTTGTCTGTGCTGTCTATTTGGCTTGTCTGTCTATTTGCTGTCTATTTGTCTGTCTGTATGTCTATTTGTCTGTTCTGTCTGTCCTATTTGTCTGTCTGTCTGGCTATTTGTCTGGCTGTCTGTCTATTCGTCGGTCTGTTCTATTTTGTTTGTGCTGTCTATTTGTATGTCTGAATATTTGTCTGTCTGTCTATTTGTCTTCTGTCAGTCTATTTGTCTGTCTGTCTGTCTGTTTTGTCTGTCTGTCTGTCTATTTGTCATGGCTGTCTGTCCATTTGTCTGGCTGTCTGTTATCTGTCGTGGTCTATTGTCGTCAGTATGTCTTTTGTCTAGGATTTAGTCTGTCTGTTTGTCTGCTGTCTTGCTCTATTTGTCTGTCATGTCTGTCTGTCTATTTGTCTGTCTGTCTATTGTCTGTCTGTCGTCTTATTTGTCTGTCTGTATGTCTATTTGGGTGGGGGTTCTGTCGTCTATTTGTCTGCTCTGGTCGGTCTGTCTATTTGTTTTTTCTGGCTGGGGGGGTTTTTTTTTTTTTTTTTTGTGTCAGCTGTCTGTCCTATTTGTTCTGTCTGTCTGTCTATTTGTCTATCTGTATGTCTATTGTCTGTTGTCTGTCTATTTGTCTGTCTGTCTGTCTATTTTGTCTGTCTGTCTGTCCTCATTTTTCGTCTGTCTGTTATTTTCTGCGTCTGTCTATTTGTCTGGCTGTCTGTCTGTGTCTGTCTGTCTTGTATATTTGTCTGTCTGCTGTCTGTCTGTCTATTTGTCTGTCTGTCTGTCTATCGTGCTGTCTCCTGGTCTATTTTGTCTGTCCGTCGGTCTGTCTATTGTCTGTCTGTCTGTCTATTTGGTTTGTCTGTTCTGTTGTTGGCTGTCTGGCTGTCTATCTTGTCTGTCTGTCGGTCTATTTGTTGACTGTCGTCTACTTGTCTGCTGTGTATATTTGTTTTGTCTGCCTGCTATTTGTCTGTCTGTCGTCTATTTGTCTGTCTGATCTGTCTGTCTATTTGTTGGCTGTGTTCTATTTGTCTGGGCTGTCTGTCTATTTGGTCTGTCTGTCTGGTCTATTTGTATGTCTGTCTCTTCTGTCTGCTCTGTCTGTCTGTTTTTATTTTTCTCATTTTTCTCTCTTCCTCTCTAATGGTACATGGGTAAGCTATCCTGGTTATTCACTTTTTGTTTAGTATGGTCTTTCGTGATCCCTCTAAATGAACGCAAAAACTGTGAAGCACTTGACTAATTCTTCTTTCCTGCCGTCAATTCTATCACAAGGTAAAGAAGTCTTAAAATAATTATTGGCTATATTTCAGTTGAGAAAAATTGAGACTGCACAACCGCTTATAAAATCAAACCTCGCATAAATGGTAATCGCATCAAACACTTCTAAATGGCTGGAAACATAGTATTGTATCCATTTACATGGCTGGAAACACTGCGAATCATGCACCTGACGGAAGCCTTCCACTAATCTCCATGTGGCCAGAACACGTACTGAAGACGCTCATGACCCCGAGTCTGGACGTTTGTCTTGGCTGCGGGAATCACATGGGCGTTACGTAGCGGATACTTACACATACATTACAACACACATACCATACATACATACATAAAGACACACTACCATACATACATACATACATACTGTGACTGTTTCTGGTTCCGCCCGAGGATGAGAAAACTGGTGGAGGTGAAATAAGATGAACATAAATGAGTATGTTTTATTTACTTTTTTCACTCCGATGACTTGAAAAGATTAGATACACATATTGACTTCATGAAAAATAGATGTGAGAATGAATGAAATATGTGATAATTTTGTTCATTTTTCTTTACATGTTGATTTGAAGTAAATAAAATATTTAGTTTATGTACTCAGTTGATATCTTTTCATTGAAGTTTTTTTCTAGTAGCGCTATATTTGACTCTCTCTCTATCTCTCTCTCTCTCTCTCTCTCGTCCCTCTCTCTCGCTCTCTATCTCTCGCTCGCTCTTCTCTTTGTTTCTCTCGCTCTCTCATCTTCTCTCATTCCCACCTAAGTTCTTCCAATCACTATTCTGGAATCATAACTCCTCTTTGTCGAGTTTCATCCCAAATTATATTACTCGTCTCTCTCTCTCCTCTCTCTCTCTCCCCTCTCTTCTCTCTCTCTCTTCTCTCTCTCTCTCTTCTCTCTCTCTATTCTCTCTCCTCTCTCTCCTCTCTCTCTTCTCTCTCTCTCTCCTCTCTCTCTCTCGCTCCTCTCTCTCTCTCTCTCTCTCTCTCTAGCTCTCTCTCTCTCCACACAAACACCCACACACACACACACACACACACACACACACACACACCCACACACACACACACACACACACACACACACACACACACACACACACACACACACACACCACAACACACAACACACACACACACACACAACACAACACAACACACTCAGGAATAAAACAATGCTATCGACCCGCCATGTGTATATAAAATGACCAAGTCTATATCTCATCACCAAACCACAAGGGAACCCCAAAACCCCAAACAAACACCACATTACACCCCCACAAACACACCTGACAACACACCTAACACACCTGACAACACAACAACACACTGATGACAAACCTACACACCTAACACACCCCTAAACCCAATTAACACACCCAACAACACACCTAACACACGTGACCACCCACCTACACAACGCAACCACACCTGAAAACACACCTAACACACCTGAAAAAAACACACATAACACACTGACAACAACCTCATCTTTACCTTCGCACCACCAAACACAGTCTCGCCCGCCCCGGTCTACATAAAAACGATGGAAGGGAATGAAATTATGCGACTTGCCATAAATTGTGTTAACTCTACATAAATTGTGTTGGTTCTCAGTTGCGAGGAAGAAGCGAATGCATATAAAACACGTCGTGTAAATCATTGTTTACCCTTATGTGTATGTAGTTTTTCCTTCTTTCATCCTATGGTCTGTCAGTGTGAATATTTACGTGTATAAATGTACTATTGACTGACAGCTATTCGCCTACTTAATATGAACCAAATTTTTGTGTTATGTATCAATGTCTCCTTGGGTTCTAGGTATCTGATCACAGGAGTAGGTAGGAGAAGGATGGAAGGTGCCCTGAAACAGGCCTATACAAATACACAGTACAGCAGTACGTAAGGTGGTAAGTAGTTAAGGTAAGTAAGATAAGTAAATAAGTAAGGTAAGTAGTAAGTAGGTAGCAAGTAAGCGACGGTGAATATAGATCAATCGATATGTATATAACATGGATCGCGGATCTAGGATAGCTGTGGCCGAGATACTGAAGTCAGCCACCAGCCCAAACAGCCGCCCACTTGCCAATACCAAAACAAATACATGGGCCGGCCCAGGTAGTGGCTGGGTGTTGGCTGCTGGCATGTGATAGCCTTATATACCACTCTACTACTACTATTAACAACCTACTTACATACCAATACTATTACCACCTACTACTACTATTACACCTACAACTACTATTAACACCTACTACTACTACTAAACTCCAACTAGTGCATGTCGAACCTTTAAAGTCAGTTATTTACGGTGATACACAGACAACAGAGTGTGTTGCGAGGCCCGTACAGGTGTGTAGTGGCGACAGGGTCTTAGCTAGGCCGCTACAGGTGTGTAGTGTGGACAGGTGTGTTTGCGAGGGGCCGTACAGTGATGTAGTGACAGGTGTCTTGCGAGGCCGTTACAGGTGTGTAGTGACAGGTGTGTTGCGAGGCCGTACAGGTGTGTAATGACAAGGTGTGTTGCCGAGGCGTACAGGTGTGATAGTGACAGGTCTTGCGAGGCCGTAAGGTGTGTTCCGAGGCCGTACAGGTGTGTAGTGGACAGGTGTGTTGCGAGGGCGACAGTGTGTAGTGACAGGTGATGTGGTGTATGTGGTAAAACCGAGAGGAGGCTAAGAGTGCCGGTGTAAGGCCCCCGAGTGTTGTGTGGTGTCGACCTAATGTAGCGAACGCAGCAAGTTTCTCGTCAACTGTATAACGGCGTCAGCCACGTACCAGCCGCCGGCCAAGGGAACGGCGCGGGCCCACAGTGGTCCATAGAAGCTACTCTGGGGATACAGGAAGTTACAGAATCAAAAAACCTTTCTTAATAGTGTATATTGAATGAAGAGTAGTTAGTTCGTACAAGATTTGAGTATTTTCCGTTACATACCTGGTGTCGTTTCGTTAGCTCTGAGTAGTCAAGTTCAACTCTGAGCTGAGTGTACACGAAACGGACTAATGGTATCATATAGACTACGAAACAACTTTTGGTAATAATGGACGAGAGTTCGCGGTCGTTTTCAGGGACACCAAACATATTTCTCTTGGCATACAATAGGTGCTTGTTGCAATGGAGCATAGTTTTATTTGCGCAACCCCCCAAAAAAAAAAATAATAATATATGAAAACCTAACCTATCCTTATAGGTTTTTAATGAAACAACCTAACTAGCCAACCTTAAAGGTTTTATTGAAACCTAACCTAAACCTTATAGGTTTAATGAAACCTAACCTAACCTTACATGGTCTTTAATAAAACCTAACCTAACCTAAAGGTTTAATGAAACCTAACCAAACCCTTTAAAGGGTTTTTAATGAAACCAAAAACCCCTTAACCTTATAGGTTGTAAGAAACCTAACCTAACTCTAACCAAAAAGTATCTTTTTTTTTCTTTTTTTTTTCTTCGCAAAATAAAGCTATCTCCATTAGAACTACCCACCGCTTATTAGGAAGCGCTTTGATCATTTGTATCATAACCTCACTCCCGGTCTGTATGCATTTTGCTCATCAAAAACAGATCACCGTGTTTAAAAGTTTCGTTGAGCAGCTCAGTGAAATCTGCTCAGTGAGCAGAAAAGTGCCCGTGTAATACCGGCTTAGTGTCACCTCTCTTAGTGTCACCTCTGCTTCAATTCCCCATAATTGTTAACAAGTATAAAAAAATATACTTATATCTATATCACCTATATAAAAAAAGTACCATATCCACCTATATTTTTTTAACTAGTAGGTGGATGATAGAGTGGGTAGATGGATTAAGAGTGGATGGGCTGGGTGCGGAGTGGGTGTGGGTGTGGGGTGTGGTTTTGGTGTGTGTGTGGGGGTGGGGTGGGGTGTGTGGGTGGGTGTGTGGGGTGTGGGTGAGTGTGTGTGGTGGGTGTGTGGGTGGGTGTGTGTCGGTGTGGTGTGGGTGTGGGGTGTTGGGTGGTGTGTGTGTGGGTGGCGTTGTGTGTGTGTGTGTGTGTGTGTGTGTGTTTGTGTTTGTGTGTGTGTGTGTGTGTGTGTGTGTGTGTGTGTTTTGTTGTGTGTGTGTTGTGGGTGTGTGGTGGGGCGTGTGTGGTGTGTGTGGTGTTACTCACAGGTGGAAAGATTGCCACTTCCAGTCCTGGTATGTTTGTACGGACGTAGAAGCACAGCTTGGCATGCCGAGGCGATAAGCCCCAACCAGACAGCAACGCGAGCCGCCAGAGACAAGGCTTTGTTTTGGTATTGGCAAGAGGCGGACAGTTTTGGGAAACCAGTGCTGAGCCAGGCTTCCGCCATCCATGTTATATAGATCATGCTATAGATGCATATTGCTAGTTTAAGTATTGTGCCTTTCGAGGCATAGTTTTACATTGGTTTCAGAGGAGAGAAGGGGAAGAGGAGAGAGAGAGAGAGAGAAAAGAGAGAGAGAGCAGAGAGAGGGGAGAGAGAGAGAGAGGAGGAGAGAGGAGAGAGAGAGAAAGGAGCGAGAGAGAGGAGAGAGAGAGGAAGAGGGGAGGGGGTACTACTGGAATGGACTACTGGGTATGGTGTAAGAAGGGGGAGTAACAAATGATAATGAGGAAAAAGAAAAGGGAAAAAAGATTAAAAACAACAACACAACAACAACAACAGCAAATGACGAATGCTTAAAGTTAAAACTATAATCATTCTTATCGACACAAACAAAATCAATCCATCATCTCGTTCATCTCGTCTTGTCTTGCAGCGAAACATAGCGTACATATACAAGTCGAAAGGAAAACAAATGAAAGTAAACTAAGAATTCAACGAAAATAACGTTCATATAAATAGGGACAATATGACGTAAGAGATTTAGTGATCGCCTATATAATTTCCTTCAACTGTAGTCATAAATTCAAAGTAAGCCCAATGTAAAATCTATCTTGCCTCGGTGTGCGGGTTAAGGAGATAAAAGGATCCTTCTCACGACTGACTAGTTATGATACGTTGAAAATGAAGTTATCCCCTCGCAATCCTCATCCCCATCAAAAGATTTTTGCCGAGGCGCTAGGGAGGGGGGGGGGAGAGAGAGAGAGAGAGATAATGACAAAAATTACAAAGAATAATGATACTTTATAATGATGATAGTAATAATAGTAATTTTGATAAATAATAAAAAGAGTAATAATAATGATAATTTACAATAACCATAATAATAATAATAATAATAATAAATAATAATAATAATTAAAAAAAATAATAATAATGACGATGGAAACGATAATGATGGGTGATGATAATAATAACAATAATAATAATAAGTAATAATAGTAACAAAAAATATTATTGTATAAAAGTATACGGATAGTGACATTTTGCAAGGTATTACCGCAGATTTTTCAGCCACACTTGCTCTGTACAGACTTTCTTTGCTCACCCTCGCGAGCGAGCTTCATGTTAAAGCGAAGGCCGAGCTTCAAGTTAAATACTTGACAGTTCTTCCTTTTCCTTTCTTGGCTCATGCCCCCCCATGTAATTATCCACGCCTCCCTAAGGGGGCGCGCCCCCCGGTGAAGAACCGCTGGCCTAGTATAATCTACCTGGTATAATAAACTTCACTAAATCGTCTAGTATAGTTGTACGGTAGCATATCCTTTTACCACAAACAGTAATTATAAAAACTGGCTAAAACAATGATCCAGAGCATCAGCCTCACAAAATATAGACATTTTGTGTGTTAAGGCAAATGTTTCCGATTAAAATGTACATAGAAATAAGTACCGTAGATAACACTAAAGTCGCCAGGACAACGTTTCTTTTTTATTTACTGACGTCTGGTGGCGTTAATACTTACATTTCTATATCCATGATTTCAGGAAAGTTAGAAGGGGCTATCTGGAGAGTAACCTGCTTAGGGTTCTTCGTGTGGGCTCGTGGAACGTTCTGAGCCTCTCAGACGATCATCGACTACCTCTCCTATCGGGCGAGCTCAGTAGGCTGAGGGTGGATATAGTGGGACTCTCTGAGACGAGGAGGCCTGGCAGTGTCGAGACTAGCAGTGGGGGTTACACCTACTACTGGTCCGGCATGAGCAATGGTCACCGTGTACAGGGGAGTAGCTATAGGCATCTCCAGCAAACAGCAGCCGTCAGTTGTTGAGGTTACTCCGGTTGATGAGCGTATAATGCGGGTGAGGATGAAACACACTCTGGGTTTCATGTCTCTTGTTGCAGTGTACGCTCCTACCGAGATGCGTAAAACTGAAGAGAAGGAGATGTTCTACGCCAAACTCGACTCTGTATTAGACCAGTGTCCTCCTGGGGACACACTCATTGTCTTGGGCGACTTCAATATTACTACTGGCACTGTGAGCGATGGCTACGAGTTATGTGTTGGTCCCCATGGCTCCGGTACCAGAAACACCAACAGTTCTCTGCTTCTGAACTTTGCAAGGTCCCAGAAGGTTGAGAATTGCGGGTTTCCCTTTGGTATCAGTGACCAGAGCTGCACCGCTGGACATGGTATAGTAATGCCGGAGGGGTAGCTAAGGAGATCGCCCACATCCTCGTTAGTACTCGTTGGAGGATCCTCCAGAACTACAGGGTTTACCGGGAAAGTGCTGAGTTCTTTGGACAGATCACAGACTTGTTGTTGCTACACTTAAGCTTCATGTCAAGTCCAGAAAATCTCAAGAGGTAACCATACTGTGTTCATCTTGAGAAACTGAGGACTTGACCATGTGCTCAGAGTATGCGGTGGCAGTCTCAAATCGTTTGATGTGCTCGGTGCTCTCGGGATCCTGTGAACTGTGGGATACCCTTTAAACGTGAAACTCTACAGGCTGCCAAGGAGTGTAATTTGGGGAGCGCCCGAGTCAAGGCGTGGTTTGTCTCGACGGAGAACGCTGGAGAAAAACGAGGAGAGGGCGCGCTGCCAGGCTGGCTGGGAAACCGGGACCAGCACAGGGCTCTGTTACGCGGGCTAGAAACCCTCCTGAGGAGAGACAAAAAGAGGTATGTCCCGGAGTTCTCGCTGAGGATTGTCGAGGGGTCATTTGAACGCTAATGACCTCCGGGCCCGCCTACCGAGCCCTGAAGAAGCTCCGTTCCCAAATCTCCTTCTCGGGCGAGTGCTATTCGAACAAGCAGATGGGCGCCTCGTGTCGGACATGGATGGGCAGATGGCTCTTGGGCTGAGTACTTTGGGCAGGGGTTTCACGGTGGACCCTCCATTGAGCAGCTTCACACCACTGGGTTACAGGGAGTGGATGCCGATCCTCCCATTGACGAAACCGCACCCTCTCTTGGCGAAGTCAGAGAGGCTGTAGCAAAGTTGAAGGGTGGAAAGGGGAGCTGGTGTTTTAATATCAGTGCGGAGCTCCTCAAAGCTGGGGGTGAGGCCATGATCCGCGGGTTAGTGCCCCGACTCCGGGGGCAATCAGGTCCCATTCCCCCTGACGGGAAAAGGGGGTGGTGCCCATTGGGGGAAAAGGGGGACCGTAGGACTGCAAAAATTACCGGGGATTACAGCTCAGCGTACCACCCAAAGGTGTTTCCCCATCTATTGCTGAAACAAATTTCGCATCATTGGGAAGCATCAGAGACCTCAGCAGTCTGGGTTCACGCCTGGTAAGCAACAACGGCCGTACCCTAGCGTTTTGTCCTGGGGGAAACGCCGACGTGAGTTTCGACGGGGATGCTTGCACCTATTTGATCCAAGAAGGCGTTTGACTCAGTCATGGAGTCACTTGGGATTTTCTGCGACTTCGGGGGATTCCTGCAAGGACTATTGGTTGTAACTGGTCGTATTCTGGGACTGAGAGTGCTGTAAAGTGGGGCAGGTGTATCCACTTTTTTCCCTGTGAATAAAGGGGGAGGAAGGGTGCGTCCTTGCCCCACATTTTTAACGCTTATGGATTGGGATTGGACAAGGTTGTAAACAAAGTGATTGTGGAGCAGTCGGCAAACCAAGATCACTGACCCTTTTTTTTTCCCGATGATGATAATCTTTGCTGATTTTGCGGGAGGTCCTGGTGATGGCTCTCGAGGCGCGGCACGGGAGGAAAAAACCTTTGGACTTGAGGTCTCCGGGCTCAAGCCCAAGGCCAGGTTTTTAGACTTACTAATAAAGAGCACGTCGGGTTTTGGGTTGGCGAGGACTTGAGATCTTGGAAAGTTTTTTAAAACCTTGGGAGCGCAGTCCAAATGACGGGGGTCACGCAAGAAGCCTTACGGCGGATTTGGGAACCCCGGTGTTAGGACTCGTCAGCGGGAGTATTTTTCGTTTTCGGGACCTGGCAGGAGGACAAAGATTGGATCTTCAAGTCCTTTTTGATCCCCGTCTTATCATGGGTGAGGACATGGAACTAAATAGTGACTTTAAGAGACGAACAATGCCTTGTAATAAATGTCTTTGCGAATCATGGGGTATCGTGGGTGATTACGTGCAAATCGCGATTGCCCCGTGGATGAATCGAGGCCCATTACCTGTAGTCCGTCAGCGCCAAATTCGGCTATATGGGCTGGGCACGCTACCCCGAAACCCATTTCCCCTCGGGGGATCGAAGAGACAATCCCGGGTGGAGGAGGCAAGGGGGGGCCACAAGGCTGTGCTGGGGCAAATTGATGTTTCTTGTCGGAGTGTTTGGATGGGGAAAAGGGCCTGCATGGGAATCCGCGTGGGGGACCCCCGGAGTGGCGTGTAGGTGGGCGAGGCGACGCCCCCCCGGCTATGCCCCCCAAAGATTATTTATTTATCGGAGAGTCTGTGTCATTTGTGTCTTCATCGGTCTATTTTGGCTATAAATGAACAAATTTCACAAAATTAAACCGAGTGTTGACGTTGGTAACGCGCTACACTAAGGTCGCCATCTAGTGTTTATGTTTAGATTGTCCTCCCGCCGTCGTCGTCGCCCCAAAAAAAAACGAGTAGCGAAATTTGAAACCGTATATACTTGCAGATACAAAGCATAAAACAACACTGAAACAGGGTAGATTATACAGTCATGATATAAACTACTGTGCATCATCTTCAGTGGCACATAAAAATCAGTTGTGATGCTATAATTCGTAATATATGGCGCCTGGCGACGTTTGGGCACGTGGCGACTAAAGTGTTATCTACGGTTGTAGTTCTCTAACTGTTCTCTAACTTTTAATATAACAAAATATATATTTTTTTCTCACACTGTCTTGATATAACAAAATGTATATATTTTCTCTAACTGTCTTAATATAACAAAATAAACAGTTTTTTTCTAACTGTCGTAATATAACAAAATATATATAATTTTTCTCACTGTCTTAATATAACACTTTTTTCTCTCTCCTACAATCTTAATATAACAAAATATATATATTTTTTCTCTGTCTTAATATAACAAAATATATATATTTTTTCGGTGCTACTTTAGTATGCGTTCTACCGTTCTGTTTCTACCTTAATATGCGGTCTACCGGCTGCTTCTATTTTAGTATGAGGTCTACCGCGCTACAACGCTATACTGTGGGTTTAATGGATTATTTCCATCGGAGAATAACCATTTAAAAAAATGTATTAATCAATTTATTAATGAACAATAACAACACATTGCTAATTATAATATAATAGTATATCATGGATAAACAATTAGCAATTAGCGGTATACATTACGAATATCGTTCAAAAATGCTATAAACAAATCAGGTTCATCTTTTCTGAGCACTTTCCAGCAAAATTGATTGATAGTAGGGTCACTTAGGGCGATTCGCTTCACATTAGGTGAAGGAAGTATTTTGAGGGTCTTATCCTAAGCATTTTGTGCCGCTGAATCCGAAAATCGTAGTTGGGTCACTCGTTAGTGGTAAGTTTTCGCGCAATTTGCAATTTGGCAATTTGGCAATAAAATTGGCAATTACAAATTGCAGAATGAGAACCAGACGTCGTAGAGACCTCGTTTTGGACTCAAATTGAAGCTTATTAAGAGTGTATAAAATGTTATTGAGTACTCCGTGGTTGTATCTGTTCGCATTACTGAACTATAATGGAAATTAGAGAAAAGTGGAAAAAAATGGAAAAAAATATAAAAGGAATAATTTTGGCCTTAATTTCACATCAAAAGTCATGAAATGTTTCTGGCTGTATCTGTTCTCATAAAGGCACTACCGTCTGATTAATAGAAAATGGTAACTTTTCTCTGACTGTCCCCTCATGGTCGTATTTTATGACATACGGTAATGAAATTTCGCAAATAAATGTAAAATTTCATTGGCTATAATTTTAGAAATTAGCTATAAACCCGTAAATAAAATAAATTCATTTATTATATCGCACATTTTCCTTCCCAGGTCTCGCAATGAAATCGTGTGTCATTTGCGGTGCAACTAACGGAGATGTGGTCCTTCGACCTCGGACGCCCAAGGAGGATGTTCGGAGTATGCTGGCCAAGTGGGCTTCGAAAGGCGAATTCGTAGAGGCCCACAGGAGGTCCTCTAGAAGGGACGATTGGTCGTGGCACCGACAGTGCATTGCTAAAATCCAGCCTCACAAATTCGCGAGGCAGTACGGAGATGAGCAACAGGACCTTGCGGCGGAGGCCGCCCACCCCGATCCTTCAAGGTAAAAAAGAATTTTTTTTTTTTAATTTTCGAAAAAATCTTTCGACATGAAAAATATTGCTTGATTATGGTCTAGTGATTCAAGGATAGGGAGCGCTAAGTGCGTGGCACTGATTTCCGGATAAAACGTCGCAGATGATGATAAAATCTAACTCGCAGTGCGAGGAGTGGAAAGCCGTGGGCCGCTTCGCCGCGAGGGCTTTTAAGCTAATAAACATTCTTTGAATACTTTTAAATTGATGTTTCGAGAAATATCTTATTTGCTATAATTATTTTCATGCATAGGATTCCTGAAAGTATATTCCCATTGGTAGTTTTCCATTACATTCCCGACTAAATAATAAAAGCTTTTATCCATCTCTACTTCTAGGCCTGCCACCCCGCCGCCTCGAGTCCCCCGCCGCGCCAGCGCTCCTATTCCCCGGAAGGAATGCTTCTTCTGCGGTGATGGAGACAAGCCAAATGAAGTCCTGCACCGGGTGAGCACGACCTGGAGTGCCAATCGAATCATTGAGGCGGTCAACAATGGAACGAATTCTGAGTGGAAAATCCAGCTTCCTCCCGACCTCGACGTCCTGGCTGCCGACGTGATGTACCATAAGGGCTGCTGGAGCATTTCATGTCGTCAACAAGTTGCGGACAGTGGCCTCCACTCAACAAGAGCCAGAAGATCGCTCCGTGATCGAGTTCGTGGAAGAGGTTAGCGAGAAGCTGGAGAGTGGAGTGGTTCTCTCGATGGGAGAAATAGACAGCATCAAGGAGCAGCATGGTGTTGGCCGCTCACGCTGGCGGATAAAGGAACTCCTCTCCACCATGGTCCATGGCGTGGAGTTCACCAAGCCCAAGAACCCTCGCGAACCCGAACTGGTTCATCTGGCGGAGGCAAGGAAAGAGGCCCTGACAAACCATCAGACAATCGAGGACTTCAAGCTTGCTACACTCCTGAAAGCTGCCAAAATCCTGCGTGAAGAAACCCTCAAAGAACCGAACTGGAAATTCGAAGGAGACATGGCCAACTTTAACCTTCCTCCCCTCGTCAAGAGTTTCGCGACCTGGGTCGTCGGTGGAGCTGGAAGAAACAATCCGCAAACGGAGAAGGGAGCCTCGATCGTCGGACAAGTCCTCATGACAAACATCTTGAGTGCAAAGCAAGCTGCGACGAGCACCCAAGCTTCCCGAACCCGAGAGACCCCTCTCCAGGTGGCGACGGCGCTGGCCATTCATCAGGAGACGCGGAGCAAGGCAATGATTAAGATGTTCCACGGTGCCGGGCTGGCTATCTCATACTCCTCCCTTCTCCGCCTCGAGGCATCGCTTGCCCGAACGGTGCTCAGCGCTGGACGGCGAGATGGAGTGTTCATCCCGCGCCGCCTATAGAAGGGCCTTCTCGTTCACTTTGCCATCGACAACATCGATTTCCAAGAAGACACAGTAGACGGGAAGGGCACCTTCCACGGCACGGTTAGCGTTGCCTTTCAGCCCGGCCCATCTTCTCCGTCAGAGCTGGAGCCCCTCAAGTTTCATTCTGACGCTGCTGAACCCCTCCCTGCTTCCATTTACGAGGTCAGCCCCTGTCCCATGAACCGCTCGCTTAAGCCGAAGCTCCTTGTTCGGAGCTTTGCGATTGCTCCCCCGAGATGTGCATCAACGACGAGGAAGATGGGCATGAGGACGTCGATGGCGTAGACGACTAGATATTCGATTTTTTTCAACTTGTGAACGCTCGCTATCGCAAGTAAGGGATTTTTTTGTGTTCTTAATGGTTATTTCCAAAAATACGCGGAGGAGACTCGGTTTCGTTGTTTGAAATTTTGTGTTCTGGATTAATACTCGGGTCACTTCGGGCGGAAAAAAGGCTTTCGCTTCACCTTAGGTGAAGGAAGTATTTTGAGGGTCTTATCCTAAGCATTTTTCAGTTGAAATACCCTGTTCTACGCAATAATTGTACCCACCCTTGCACAAATTCGTTAATTAAATGTGTCCTAAGAACAATTGTTTGTTATTTTACTTTTTTTACTAATTAAAATTTAGTTTTTAATTATTAAGAACTCAGGCTTTAAGGCCAAAATTATTCCTTTTATATTTTTCCCAATTTTTTTCCACTTATCTCTAATTTCCATTATAGATCAGTAATCCGAACAGATACAACCACGGAGTACTCAATAACATTTTATGCACTCTTAATAAGCTTCAATTTGAGTCCAAAACGAGGTCTCTACGACGTCTGGTTCTCATTCTGCAATTTGTAATTGCCAATTTTATTGCCAAATTGCCAAATTGCAAATTGCGCGAAAACTTACCGCTAACGAGTGACCCAACTACGATTTTCGGATTCAGCGGCACAAAATGCTTAGGATAAGACCCTCAAAATACTTCCTTCACCTAAGGTGAAGCGAAAGCTTTTTTTCCGCCCTAAGTGACCCGACTATGAGGTGTGACTGAAACAGTTCCTTGCTAACACTTTTCATGTTCTTTAAAATACGTGTTTTGGCATCCTACCACGATCGTTCTATGCCTTGAGTATTTGCTCCTATTACTGGATCCACGTAATTTTCTTGGTGATTCACATCATGTACATGATGGGAATAATGATGGTGTACATGATAGTGTAGATTAATGATGGTGTAATGATGATTTGTACACCAAATAATGGTGTACATGAAAATAACGACAATCAGAGGCTTGCTTGAGGCCAAATACCTAAGGCCCATCGATTCGGCGTCCATGGTTGACCTGACCTGCCTGACCTGTGTTAGCTACCTGACCTATGTATGACCTGTGGATATGTAACTAATCCCTTCAGATGCAGGGCTAGGGGACCTGTGGACCAGTGTAGGGGTAGATCACACCCCACACCACTGTAGACTGCGGTACTGCGATAGAACGCATACTAAAGTAGCACCATTTTTTCTGTCTTAATATAATTTTATTTTTTTTCTCTCACACTGTCATAATATAACAACGAATTCCCATCGGCGACAGTTCCATAAACCGTTTAGGAGTGCTAGGGACCCTCCTGCACACACAGAATGCTGCGCGACATATATATAACAGCGTCACCCGTCGCTACTTCGCTGGAATATTCGTTTTCTTACACATCACCTGGTTATGGTCTTGCAGAAAGCGAGATTTTTCTATTGTACACTATGTTATTACGAATCTTTTATGTTACTAATGAATAGAAAAGTGGTTCTTAACATGGGGGGCATGGATGATTACCTAGGGGGGCATGAACCAAGAGAAAAAGCGGGAAAACTGTCAAGTATTTAACATGAAGCTCACTTGCGAGGGTGAGCGAAGAAAGTCGGTACAGAGCAGAGTACGGGTGAAAACTCTGCGGTGACGCCTTGCCACATTTAACTGACTCCGGAGACTTTTATGCAATAATATATTTTTTTATTATTATTACTATACAATAACAGTTTTAAAAACACTCATTTTTTCAGTTTTTCTTTCTGATTCAGGATTATTTTGAAATATCTTGTTTGAAAAAGTGAAGGGGAGGCATGGAGGCAAGGACCAAATACTAAAGGGGCGAGGTGGTAAAAAGGTTAAGAAACACTGAATTAGAACGAAATGACTACTTCTACTACTACTGCTACTGCTAATATTACTACTACTACTACAAGATAGCCGCGTTAAAGGGAGCGTCAAGTACAACCTATTCATATACCAAATAAAATAATGAAACCTCCACCTCCCTGCTCCAATAACAATAATATTAACCTTCTCTTCCCTCCCACAAGTACACAACTACAATTCCCTCCCAGTTCAGTTCAGTTGTGGGTCGGGAGTCTGGCCTTTTTCCTCGGCACTCCCTGATGTGTCTCTTCTCGCTGTCTGGGTCTTTTGTTTGTTTGTCTTGTCTTGTCTTATATTTTTTATTTTGTCCTTAAATTTCTTACACTTTCTTTCCTCTTCCTCCCATTCCACTGCCTGCCAATCTAGTGCTACCTTCCCTTCGCCTCGCTACTTTTCCTTTCCTTCATCGTCACTCCTCGTACCAACACACACACTCTCTCTCTCTCTCTCTCTCTCTCTCTCTCTCTCTCTCTCTCTCTCTCTTTATAAACAAGAGTATAGAGGTGGCATCTATTCATACACACACCCTGTTGCTTCTCCTCAATGAACAAGATACAAAATGATTCGCTATTCCTACGGGCCTCGCTTACCTACGATGTTTCACTTAATATACTAACAACTTATCCACCTGCCGGACTAGGTGGAATTATCTCGACAAATGAAATGTAATGAGAGAAGACGAGATTTGTTTTTTCCACTAAATGTCTATAAGATCTACAATGAGTGGTGCAAGGTATTAACAAGGCTAAAAGCTACCTCAATAACATGTGACTTTATGATGGATCTGTTGTGCCCTTAGTCTCTGGGAGTTTCGTTTCGTATTTTGAGGTATAACTTTATTTTGTTAAGTACACGACTGATAGTTATCGTTTAGCTATCATTGAATGTGGTTAATCTAGTAAGTTGCTTGTTTCTATAATGTGTTACTGTTCCAAAGCTCCTCTCTCTCTCTCTCTCTCTCTCTCTCTCTCTCTCTCTCTCTCTCTCTCTCTCTCTCTCTCTCTCTCTCTCTCTCTCTCTCTCTCTCCGTATATGAATTGCATGTTTGAAAAGTGTGCATGAAAAGAGATCTGAGAAGACCTTGACAAACACATGTGCACGTGTGCCTTGATACAAATTTTATTAATGTGACAACTTATGCATGTGACATAATTAGTATATTTTATGCGTCGTATGCAGACCTCTACTTTTAAAACATCATTAAAAAAACTTCGAAAAAATATCAATGTTTATAAATTCATATTCTGGATATATTCACAAAAACTTATTACTTTTTTCTTTTCTTTCACATGTAACGTAATTCAATCATTCTTTCTCCTCCCATTTTCGTCGCTGTCATTGTTCATTCGCTTCTTATTATATGTTGCGTAATAGATGAGAACTGTAATTATCTCTCGCAATTTCAGTATACACGTATGTTCAATGTTTACCCCAAAGCTCTTACTTGTACCTTTCCGCAGCTGCCCTGACAAAGGGTACCGTTGATTCGGGCCGCCAGTTGAAACAGGCCGCCTATAGTAGCATGCATACCCAGCAGACAGGGCAGTTTCGCGGTCGTTTTCAGAGACACCGACTATTTTTTCTTGGCCTACAATAGGTGCTTGTTCTAATGGAGATAGTTTTATTTTGCGCAAACCTATTAAAAAAAAAAAAAAAAGTACACTTTGTGGTTAAGGTTAGGTTAGGTTTCATTAAAACCTATAAGGTTAGGTTAGGTTTCATTAAAACCTTTAAGGTTAGGTTAGGTTTCATTAAAACCTATAAGGTTAGCTTAGGTTTCATCAAAACCTATTGCGCAAAATAAAACTATCTCCATTAGAACAAGCACCTATTGTAGACCAAGAAAAAATAGTCGGTGTCTCTGAAAACGACCGCGAAACTCTCGTCCAGTATGCATTTAATATAGGCGGCCTGATTCAACTGGCGGCCCGAATCAACTGTATCCCTGACAAATACGGTCTATCCCCAAACACCTTCAACTCTCTCTCTCTCTCTCTCTCTCTCTCTCTCTCTCTCTCTCTCTCTTTTTCTCTCTCTGTTTTATTTTCTCTCTCTCTCTGTCCGTACGTAATTAACTTCCATTCATGTTTGCTGGCCTCAGAAAGTTTCCTCTCGCCACTCACGGGACAAATACAGGCCACACGCTGTCGCCTCCCGCTACCAGGCGCTCGGGCCCGTCCATTCACCGTTCTTCCAGTAAATAAAGGGTTTGCTTCGAGATCTCTTTAGTGGATACGCAGTGTTATTATCCCCAAGCCCCCGTCAAGCTTTTATTAATCGTTACGCACACAAACTGCAAATTAAACAAAACAAAAGTGTGGGACAAAAACCCCACACTAGTTGTTACCGTTCTGTAAACGGGCGCGAGTGGGGGTGTGGCAGGGCGCACGCAGGTGGCCACGAAAACTATTCCCCTCCGCATGAATCCCCGGGAAGGGTAGGGGGGTTCGTACCCCTCCCTACGCGATCAGGGATCGAGAAAAGCTTCGGTACCTGCTCCGAGAATAAGATGCCGACATTTTTTTATAATGTCTATACAAACCATAAGTTCACACCTCTCCCACAACAGTCCTCCTCCTCTTGCCCCTTTTAAGACACAAATTATCCCCAACGCCTAAATCTATAATATTGTTCCCTACAAGGCTAAAACAGGGGAGACACGGCAGGGGCAGACCTTTGAAAAGGGAAAGGAGTGTTGCCGAGGGCGTGTTTCCCTTTGCTTTGTGGCTGTGGTCGCGGCGTCCCGCAGCTGATCCAACCACACACCGCCGTGTTCTGAGTGTTTCCTGAGTTTCCGTTTTTTGCACGATATTGTGATATCACGGCCTTACAAACCATATTTCAAGGTGGAATCGTCAAAAAGGTTTATTTTTTTGGTTTTTTTCTTGGCAGGAGCCGCCCCTCCAACCGTCACGGCCTGAGGGAACTGCATTGGCCCGGAAGGATTTGCCAGAGTCGCTGATTTCATTTTGGCGAATTTTTGATATTTTTATCTCCCCCCTTAAAATTCAAAAAGTTTCAATCCAATGATGATTTTTTTGAGAAAGTTACCTAATTGGACACTAAAAACGTTTTTTATTTTTTAAAAGAAGCTTTAACATGGCTAATCATTTTCCTTTATCACAACTTTTATGGTTTTTTTGCTTTTCCCTTCTCATAGTATGTCATGATTTCCTGTAAATATTGTAAGACACCTCATACTTTTTTTTCCAAGACAATAAGGATAGGTGAGAAGGTAGCCTTGTTCCGAACATGATCGCCTTGGGCTTTGTCTTACAAAACTATGAGGGGGAAACATGTACAGTCTTCCCCATATGTGATATTATGTGCTGCCATGCAATATAACGTAGTATGACAGAATTTTATTGTTACCATTAGAATTAAATCATCACCTATGTCATTTTTGATATTCGATCTTAAAGAAATCAAACAATAGTGTTCTAACGTTTAAATTTTTATAAATTTATCGATAAAGACAAAGGAGGGGGAAAAAGGAAGAGTGATGCGAACGAGAATTGGAAGGAAGAGGGAAAAGAAGGAAAAAAATATGAACGAGAAGAGGGAAAAAAAGAAGAATGTGAAAAAGAGGGAGACGAAGGGGGGAAAATAAGAGGGGAGTAATGAAAACGAGAAGGAGGAAAAGGAAGAGGGAAATTTGAAGAAGTAGAAGAGGGGAAGGTCAACCTGGAGGTCAGGGCCCGGAGGGAGGGGGGGGGGAGAGGTCAAGGGCGGGGCGAGGAGGAGGAATAAGGGGGTTGAGGAGTAAAAGGAGGGAAAAAAAAAAAAGGAGGAGGAGGAAGAGCGTATTTTTAAAATTTTGAATACTGCATTAGACCTTGTTCACACCATACCTGTCTATGTGGTTTTGTGGGTTTGTGGAATACTATAAGGGAGAGAGGGGAGAGAGAGAGAGGGAAAGGGGAGGGGAGAGAAGAAAGGGGGGAGGGAGAGAGGAAGGGGAAAAGGAGAGAGAAAGGGGGAGAAAGGGGGAAGAAAACAGGGGCGCAAGAAAAACCTATGAGATATTGTAGTTTATACATTTGCAAAAAAAACATAATTTTCTGTCAAATTTTTTCCACCCAAACAAAGTTTTACAATTCACTGTATATAATATTAAAACATACAAAAGGAGGTGACACAAACTTTTTTTCATGGTTCAGCCCCAGATGTCCATAGTGCGTCTTCAGGAATGTGAACAATGGCTTTATGTAAACAATTGCGCATTTTTTTCTATTGTTTTTCATGATGATGTACTTAAAGAAGTTTTTTTTTTCCAAGATATGAAAATGCTAGTCTAATATTTAAAAAAAAAAATTTCTCGTTGATGAAAACTACAAAATTTTGAAGGACATTTAAAAAATACCAATAGAGAGCCCTTTTTCACATGTTAAAACAGTGTTCTTACAGAAAGGGCCCAAAGATGTATAAATAAAAATATATTTAAGCCAAATCATTAAGGAAAAACATGTCAGGTCTGAAATATTGAATAAATGGCAACATTATGAAAAGTCATCCTTTGCAGAAGCCCCGTCGTGCCAGGCGCACGATATCATTTACACTACACATTATCACGGTTTTTTTTTATATATACATTAAAAATACATGTATATATATATTTTATATAATTTTATATATATATATATATAAAAATTATTATAAAATTTTATATAATTAAAATATATTATATATTATATATTATATATATATATATATATATTATATATTAATATTTAAAATATTAAAGTATTACAAAGTCTGCAGTAAAATATATTCCCATGTAAAAAACATATTACTCATTAACCAATTTTTATTTCAAAAAATTACCATGTATCAACATTAACTGAATGGTTATATCCTTTAGAAGATACTTTTTTTGCTTTTATCTTAAAAGAAACATGTTTTGTATGCTGAGATACTACGGCAGTTTATTCCCTTTAGACACCCGCGTAGTTAAATTCCTTCTGGCTTTGATCTGGTTGTGGAGGCTTTTTAAAATGTTATTGATCGTTTTAAAATTTAAAAATTTTTACATTAGATACTCAAACAAAATCTATGACCGTAGGAGTTCTTAGCTGAAGATATACACACTTTAACAATTCTAGCTTATGAATATCCTGAACTCTCAATACACCATGTTCAATGAATAAGTTGTCTGTTGGATGCCAACGTCCTACTCCTGAAATCATCCTAAAGACCCTTTTTTGTAGCAGTAATAGGGGCTGTAATAAAAATTTTAAACTGAACCCCAAATAAGATTACAATATTGTAGGTATGGATATATCAAGCTGTAATACAATATGATTAATGTTTCTTTTAAAAGATTATTTTATATTTTATATATAATTCCTAACGACCTTGGAATTTTAATATAAATATAGTACACATGCTCCTTCCATAATAACTTTTCATCAATCATACTTCCTAAAAAAATTATTGAAGAACATCTTTGAATATCACAGTTCCCAATTTTTACTGAGGTGTGTTGGCTAATATTTTTATTCCCTGCAAATATAATGAAATGAGTTTTTTTAATATTAATTGAAAGTCTGTTAGCTAATACCCAGTTAGCTACATTATTTAGTTCTTGATTAACCACATTCTCAAGGGTGTGTAGATCAGATTCAGAATAGTAAATAGTTGTGTCATCAGCGAATAGTATAAAATTCATGAGTGACGAAGAACTGGTAATGTCATTAATAAATATAAGAATCAAAAGAGGTCCGAGCGTGGAGCC
Organism: Chionoecetes opilio; assembly: GCA_016584305.1. NCBI lineage: Eukaryota > Metazoa > Arthropoda > Malacostraca > Decapoda > Majidae > Chionoecetes > Chionoecetes opilio. The sequence goes on from JACEEZ010017284.1 coordinate 67,708, forward strand.
CTGAGGAACTCTCATTGATACCAGTTCATTGGATGATTTTACACCGTAAATTTCAGTAAGCTGTTTTCTCCCTGATAGATAACTTCGAAACCAATTCAGTGTCCTGTTTTTTATACCATAGAATTCAAGTTTTTTAAGTAATAAAGAATGGTTTATTGTATCAAAGGCTTTTGTCAAATCTAGGAATACTGACATTGTAAATTTACCTTTTTCATTTGCAATCAAAATATCGTAAATGCGTTTAACAATCGCTGTTTGTGGTGAGACATTTTTGCGGAAGCCAAACTGTAAGTTTGATAATATATTATTAGTGTCTAATAATTGTATTAGTCTCTCATACATCACTCTTTCTATTATTTTTCTTAAAGTAGATAATACTGATATTAGGCGATAGTTATGTGACTGTAGCTTGTCTCCACCTTTATGAATAGGGATGGTTTTAGCAGTTTTTAGGTTGTTTGGGATTATACCGCTCTGAAACGAATCATTGATCAACTTAGATAGAATGGTCTCTCTCTCTCTCTCTCTCTCTCTCTCTCTCTCTCTCTCTCTCTCTCTCTCTCTCTCTCTCTCTCTCTCTCTCTCTCTCTCTCTCTCTCTCTCTCTCTCTCTCTCTTCATCAACCCATACACCCACAGACCCTACACAAATCTTTTAATTGACGCTACAATTGGACGGAGGGCCTTCACCTTCATCGTTCATTTAAGCTTGATTATGGCGATCTTGGAGGGAAGGAAGGATGTGCTGGAAAGACGAGAGAGAGAGAGAGAGAGAGAGAGAGAGAGAGAGAGAGAGAGAGAGAGAGAGAGAGAGAGAGAGAGAGAGAGAGAGAGAGAGAGAGAGAGAGAGAGAGAGAGAGAGAGAGAGAGAGAGAGAGAGAGAGAGAGAGAGAGAGAGAGAATGAGCGAGCGAGAGAGAGAGAGAGAGAGAGAGAGAGAGAGAGAGAGAGAGAGAGAGAGAGAGAAGAGAGAGAGAGAGAGAAGAGAGAGTGAAGAGGGGATGAGGAAGAGAGAGAACGGGGAGGTGAAAAGGAACGGGGAAAAGACGAAAGAGAGAGAGAGAGAGAGTGAGAGAAAGAGTGAGAGAAAGAGAGAGATCTTAAGAGCCGGGAGGGAAGGGTTGACGAAGAGGAAAGAGGAACAGAGGGAAAGGGACGATGTGAGAAGGGAAAAAGTATGCAAGGGAAAGAGACGAAATAAGAGAGAGAAAGGAATAAAAAGTATACAAGAGAAAGAGACTAAATAAGAGAGAGAGATGGGAACAAAATCATGTGCAATAGGAGGATCGAGAGGAAGGAAGGAAAGAAGGAGGGAAGGAAAAAATTACTGGAGAGTATCGAAGGAATGTGAGAAGGAAAAGACTAGGAGAGTGAAGAAGGTGTGAGGTGAATACAAACAAACCCTTTCAGCTCCTTCCGAACGGTGTTTCATTGTTATTTGGGAAACTTGAGACCATGAAAATGAGAAGACGAAGGAAGAAGGGAAGGAGGAGGAGAAGGAGGAGGAGGCGGAGGAAGATGAAGAGGAGGAGGAGGAGGAGGAGGAGGAGAGGAGGAGGAGGAGGAGGAGGAGTGATGTCAGATATAAATGTAGCACAAAATAAGAGTTGTATGATGTGTAAATGGTATAGTTTCCCCTTACTCCCATTCTCTGTATCACCTCATATATATATACTCTATTTACAAGACACGCCTCGTTTTCTGTAACGTGACAATGCTTCATATGATTATCAATATGAAATAAAGTAATGAGGCAGTCTTGGCGATAAGGGTAGATTGAACCCCCTATGACATAACGGTAAGAAATATTGAACTTCTTTTGACTCTTAACAGCAGACATGGGCATGATTATGATTATTAATCAAAAAAATCATAATGAAAGGCTGTGTTTACATAATCATAATCAAATCATAATCAAAAGTTAAGCAACAGGTATAATCATAATCAAATCATAATCAAATATGAAGCTGCAGCTTTAATCATAATCAAATCATAATCATATTTTTCTACATAATAATCAATGATTAAAATGTGATTATTGTGATTATCTCATTGTATTTTCCATGTAGCAATTCTATTTCTCATAAATAAATTAGCCAATTTCATATATATATATATGTTCCAGGTCCAAGCATGTTTGCAAAGCATGACACTGAAGGCGTTTGTGCGGCTCATGCCACCTACTTAAAAACGTCGTAATTATCGTTAAAAAAAATGAGATAAAATACTGGCCTAGATAGCCGCAGTACAATAGTATATGTGACCTAGGTCCTAAGTCTTTAGGAAAATATTGAGATGAATTCTTGTACTTATTAACTTGTACTTGTTCGTAATTTCCATTCATAATGTACACTGCGGCTCCATCAACACTGCTTTTCTGCCAAGTTTCAAGAAACTGGCTCTTCTCGAATTCTGAGTTGCCGACCTCTGACAGCGGTCGACAACCTGCGGCTCCGGAGCCGTATGCTACTCTTTCAAAAGACCTGTGCGACTCCTGCCACCTACTTAAAAATGTCCAAATTATCGTTAAAAAAAAGGCAAAATACTGGCATAGGTAGCCGCAGTACAATAGCGTATGTGACCTAGGTCCTAGGTCGCTATAGGAAAATATTAGGATAAATTCTTGTACTTATTATTATCATTATTATTATTATTATTATTATTATTATTATTATTATTATTATTTATTATTATTATTATTATTATTACATGCACTTTAGTAAGAGATAATCAGAGGAATATTTTATTGTTTCGTAATTTCCATTCATAATTTACACTGCGGCTCCATCAGCAGTGTGTACAAAGGGAGCCAGAGAGCCTTCATGGTAACGGGTCAGGAGCACAGAGTTATACACTGTATATAACTCTGTGTATAACTCTGTGGTCAGGAGTGGTCACGGCTCAGGCTTTGGTCCACGACACAGGCAAGACACTGCGTCGTGACCACCCTGTGAACCATGGGTCATGACCACTTCCTGATCCGTTATGAGGGCAGCCGCACGCATTCCTTCTTTGCTTTTCAATATCCCGCTGGGAGATCCTGTGTGTGCAAGCAGCAGTAGCCATTAATAAAGTCATAAATAAAACCTAACAAGACGCCAGCCGCCAACCTCACCGTGTATCAGCGTCACGTACAGAATGCGTAGTGGCACGGTGCCTTGGTTTGAGAGGCGCGCCAGCCCTTCCCTCACTACCCATCAAGCTGTAATCCTGCACAAGGAGTGACTGAACAAAGGATCTGAGTGCTGGCTGTGTCGTGACCCTGGCGATGCAGAAATAAAATACCCTAATATAATGTCACAGCGGGATTCGAACCCGTGCACCTCATCACGAGAGATAAAAAGAGAGGAGAAAAGGGGAGGATGAGAGGGGAGAGAGAGAGGAGAGAAGGGAGAGAGAGAGAGGAGGGGAGAGAGAGGAGGGGAGAGAGAGAGAGAGAGAGAGAGAGAGAGAGAGAGAGAATAAATATCATAATTACAAATACTAAGAGAATTACAACTACCTAATAACTAACTCTAAGCTACGAAACACACAAAACACTAAATTAACACTCACAATATATCATTCCTTCAGGAGCAGGACGACCAAGTTCTTCTTCAGGAGCAGTGGTGGTGGTGGTCGTGGTTGTGGTAGTGGTAGTGGTAGTGGTGGTGGTAGGTGGTGGTAGTGGTAGTGGTGGTGGTGGTGGTATTGGTATTGGTAGTGGTAGTGGTAGTGGTAGTGGTGGTAGTGGTGGTAGTGGTAATGGTGTCTGTGGTGGTGGTAGTGTTGGTAGTGGTAGTGGTAGGTGGTAGTGGTGGATTGGGTGTTGACTGATGAGAGAAATATGGAAGGAGGGGATGGGAGGGAGGTGGAAGGGATGGGTGTGAATGTAGAGGTGGAGGTAATGGAGGAGGAGGAGGAGGAGGAGGAGGAGGAGGAGGTGGAGGTGGTGGATGGAGAGGTGGTAGGAGGTGGGAATGTGGAGGTTGAGGAGGAGGAAGAGGAGGAGGAGGAAGAGAGTATAAGGTTTGAGATCTGAGTTGAGTTTTCATTCCCTGCTTTTTGGACAACTGGAAAATAAAATAAAGGAAACAAATTAAGACTAAGACATGTGAATTAACCAAGAATCAAAAATAAATTAATATCAATAGTGATTATAATAACAATATAAGGATAACACACACACACACACACACACACACACACACACACCACACACACACACACACACACACACACACACACACACACACACACATAACACGCACACAACACACACATACACGTAACGTAGCATAATAATAAATATAACAATTAATATCGTTGTTCTATCATAGCTAAGATATAATGGCAACTAGGTATAAGGATGCTATAGAGAGGAATTAATCACGGGGTAATTCATATGTATACATGTGTACTCGTGATGACGTGATGTTGACAAGTTTGAGCACGTCTATACTTCTTTTTTTATCGAGGTGAAAAATGCTGCCCCCTTGCTGCTTACTGACTGATATTTAATGCCGGGAGAAGGGAATACTCATAGGTGGGCGTTATCGCGATAAATTATCGCGATAATTTATCGCGATAACGATATCGGGTTATCGGTTATCCGAAGAAAAAAAAATCCCGCGTTATCGATTCATCGGTATCGCCGATACTTTTGGTTCCAAACTAGCGATAATCGATAATTTTATTTTTTGGTTCCAGTTTAGCACAGGGGCGACCCGCACGTGCCTTGGAGGCAGAAATAGGTAGGTCCGAGATGGGAACCTGGGGACTTTTCATTAGTGAAGAGACAGGATAAACATTGAATTTAGAAGATATTAGTGTGCAAAAGGTAAATGAAGGGTTTTCTAACAGTTTACTGATAGCATTTAAGATTTTTTATTTAAAATATCAATATCGTTACGCTATATGGAATTTGGATTTATCGATTTATGGTTATCGCCTTATCGGGCGATATATTTATCGCAGTATGATATGGTTATCGCCGTTTAAGTTATCTTATCAATTTATTGGTTATCGTGAAATTTTTTCTTTATGGGCGCCACCTATGGAATACTACGTTTCTTTTTATTTCAGCTGTATTGATCATAGTTAACCATAGACAGGTAAAAAAGGCATCATTTAAGCATCATGAGCCTATGATGAATGGATATATGCCAGGAGAAGGGAATACTACGCTTCTTCTAAATTTCAGTGGTATTTTATCATAATTAACCATAGTATCAGGTAAACAGGCATCTTTTTAACCAGGAGACCTTAAGATAGAATGGAGTTTTCGCCTCGTTAAAGAAAAATTGAGTCTAGCGTCACCTCTGTGTCGGGGCATGGACGCTGACGCAGGGATAAATAGCGTCACCATCTTTTAACACGCCTCGGGACAAACAGTGGCTAGAGGACTGAATCAGCACAGAACATGGAGGTAGGATAAGAAGAAAGGATAAAAAAAAAAGATTATTGTTAGTTATAAAAAAAAAAAAAAAAGATTACCGTTAGTTATAAATGAAAAAAATAAAAAAGAGATTACCGTTAGTTATACAGTTTATGAAAAAAAAGAAATTACCGTCATATATGAAAAAAAAAAAATCCGTTATATATGAAAGAAATAAAAAAAAGATTACCGTTAGTTATATATGAAAAAAAAAAAAGATTACCGTTATATATGAAAAAAATGAAAAAGAGATTACCGTTAGTTATATACGAAGAAAAAAATTACCGTTTTATATGAAAACTAGGGGGGGGGCACTCAGTAGAGCGCATACCTCCGCCCGAATATTTAATCAATTGGTTGCCATGGCAACAGTTGTGAATTGATTTCATCAAAAATTAAATCAGTTCTTCCTTATATCAAATAGACTTGGTATACCAAGTTTGGTCCAAATCTATTCGTAACTTTTCGAGAAATCCTGTACACTAACAAACAAACAAACAAACAAACAAACAAAACAAACAGATCGGGGTGAAAACACAACCTCCCAACTTCGTTGGCGGAGTTAAAAATTTAAAAAAAGATTACCGTTAGTTATATATGAAGAAAAAAAGATTACCGTTAGTTATATAGATATATAAAAAAAAACTCACGAGAAGTAGTCTTATCCTACCTCCATGGCTCAGACACCATTAGCAATGGCGTACCGAGGGGGGGGATGCGGAAATGCCCCCCCCCCCTTTGCAATGAATAAATAATAATAATAAAATGTATTTATTAAACGAGAAAAAAATAACATAATTTTCAAACTAATTATTTTTTTTCTCCTTGACAGTATATTACTTTTTATATTTTTTATCTTAACGTGTAGTTCTAAAGTAAATAGTGCTGTTTCGAGGGTAAATATTTGCAGTCCAATTTACAGAAATGAACAACATTATAGACAATGTTCGCTCAAATAACATAATATTAGTACTTTTCAGATTATTTAAATTCCCCAGATATATGTTGTACTTATAGGCTACCAACACAGTTATAAAATGTAGAATGTATATATATGTATGTAAGTATGTATCAATGCAGGTATGTATAAAAAAAAAGTATAAAATGAGCCTAACTCGAATCCCCAGCTGTATGAAATCACTGCGCTTGCAAAAATCCTGCACCCAGAAAAAAAAGAAAAATTTCCTGTAAAAAAATATCATACAAATTATCTTCTTATATCCCCAACCCTCCTCATTCACACGCAGATCACACAATTACTAAAGAAAGCTAATTGCCAACACTAAACACACGTATAACAATATATTAACCCCTTCACGCCCAGATCTTTCCTTTGCTATAAAAAATCGTCTGTTGTTAGCCATAAACTTACGAAAACTAACTTAATATACCAAATTAGTTAGTCGAAAAGGATACTAAACAGGTCACATCTATTAAATATTACTTATATTCACTAAATATCGTCTAATGGTACCCAAATTACAATGGAAATTACGTTATGGGCCTCAAGGGGTTAAAATTACTTACCGCAAACATAACACATCAGAGTGGTAGTTGGTGCGGAGTCATTAGGGAGCTTTAAGTAGGGGCTGGATAGGTTCATGGATGGGGATGAAAGGTGGATGTAGGGAGCGTTAGTAAACAGAATCCCAAAGTGTAGGCCTCGTGGCCTATTGTAGCTTCCTTATTTTCTTATGTTCTTATGTAACACCTGTAGTTGGTGGTGGCGGGGAAGGACTGGCCAAATGAAATTCCCGTCATCTTACATACATGTCTTCGATCTTGCTTATCTTCTACCTTCTCCTGTAGACTGATAGTGAAGGCGAAACAGAGCCTGACTGTAACATAACAATAATAATAGTAATAATAATTATAATAATAATGAAAATATAATAATCATAATAACAATAATAATAAGAATAATAATATTGTTTTCACCCGAAGGCATACAGGAAGATTTTTTTTTCTATAAGTCCCTTGCTCACTAACTATTTGTCACAGGGTGAGAGAGAGACGAGAGAGAGAGAGAAAGAGAGAAAGAGAGAGAGAAGAAGAGAAGAAGAAGAGAAGAGAGAGAGAGAAAAGGGAAAGGATTTAAGAGGGGTGAGAGAAAGAGGAAGAGAGAGAGAGAATAAGGAACAAGATCGAAAGAAAAAAGAGAGGAAAAGAGAGAGAGAGAGAGAGAGAGAGAGGAAGAGAGGGGACGAGGAGAGAAGAGAGAGAAGGAGAGAGATGAGAGAGAGAGAGAAAAGAAGAAAAGAGAGAAGAGGAGAGAAGAGGAGAAGAGAGGAGAGAGAGAGAGGAGAGAGAGAGAGAGGAGAGAGGAGGAGAGAGAGAAAGAGAGGGGAAAGAAGAGAGAGAGATGAGGAGAGAGAGGAGGGGAAGAGAGAGAAGGAGAAATAAGAATAAAAGGTAATATTATCGAAAGTAAAAAAACGGGAGAGAGAGAGAGAGAAAAAGGGAGGGAGGAGAGAGAGAGAGAGGAGGAGAAAAGGAGAGAGGGGAGGAGAGGGGAGAAGAGAGGAGAGAGAGAATAAGAATAAAAAGGTAACATTATCGAAAGTAATATAACAGTGTAACCAAACCAATTCTAACCTAACATAAACCAAACCTATCATAACTTTTCCCCCATGTAATTTTCCCTCCTCGTAACCCCACAAACCAACCTAGCTTAAACTTTGCTCCTCGCTACTTTCCTTGGCTATATAAAATCGTCTGTTGTCGAGCCATAAAATTACGAAAACTAACTAAATATACCAAATGAGTTACCTAGTGGACAAGGATACTAAACAGGTTATAGCTATAAATATTGCTTATAGTCACTTAAAATCGTCTAATGGTAGCTAAATTACAATGGAAATTACGTTCTGGGTCTCAAGGGGTTAACTTTTCTCCTTCTTACCCCCCCTCCTCCTAACCCCGGTGCCCACCCATGACTCATGACCTACCCCTGGAGCACAGCACGGCACACTCGATCACAGAGTACACCACGTGCTCACTGAAGGGCTTAGCGCAGCGACCCTGTACAAGCGGCGTGCCTGTGTAGTGAAGGGTGGTGGAGCCTCTAATCAGACTTTGGGTGGAAATCTGTTCCACACACAGGGCGAGGCAGGACACCACACCACGCGCGCCCCCACAACCCATGCCTGCAGTCTGTCTCCCGCAACCCGACTCCCTATTGTAGGAGACAGGAGCCAGTGACGCATGCAGGGGGGGGGACAAGGGGGGCATGTCTCCGTGTCGTCGGGGGTTAAAAAATGTTTACAGTTCTAGCGATGTGAATGCGTCACCAGCAGAGCGTTCACTGCCCGTGAAAGGCTACACCTTGCTTTGGTGGCACTTATGCTTCACGTAATGCCTTGGACAAGCCTTTTAAAACAGGGAACCAAAACATTTTTTCGGTATCAAAAATAAGAAATAAGGCCTAAAAAGGGAATCAGGTGAGGGGCGGAAAAAAATGGGCCATCCAGAGGCGAGGGGAAAAAATTTTGGGGAAGAAAAATTCTGCTCCCCTCCCACCGAAATTCCTGTGGTTTCGCCCCTGCCTGGAGCCAAAACATTCAGCCAGTCAGATAGCTAAGCATTCAGCCATCAGATAGCTAAACATACAGCCAGTCAGATAGCTAAAAAATTCAGCCAGTCAGATAGCTAAACATTCAGCCACTAGATAGCTAAAAAATACAGCCAGTCAATAGCTAAACCATTCAGCCAGGCAGATAGCTAAACATACAGCCAGTCAGATAGCTAAACATTCAGCCAGTCAGAAGCTAAACATACAGCCCGTCAGGGTAGCTAAAACATTCAACCCGTCAGATAGCCAAACATACAGCCAGTCAGACAGCTAAACATACAGCCAGTCAGATAGCTAAACATTTCAGCCAGGGCAGATAGCTAAAATACAGCCAGTCAGATACCTAAAAAATACAGCCAGTCAGATAGCTAAACATACAGCCGTCAGATAGCTAAGCATTCAAACCACTCAGAATTAAACATACAGCCAGTTCAGATAGCTAAACATACAGCCAGTCAGATAGCTAACATACAACCAGTCAGATAGCTAAACATAACAGCCAGTCAGATAGCTAAAATTCAGCCAGTCGACAGATAAACAAATTCAGCCACTCAGATAGCTAAAATACAGCCAGTCAGATAGGCAAAAAACATACAGCCGTCAGATAGCTAAAACATTCAGCCAGTCAGATAGCAAACATACAGCCCGTCAGATAGCTAAACATTCAAAACCCCGTCAGATAGCCAAAAATACAGCCAGTCAGACAGCTAAACATACAGCCAGTCAGATAGCTAAACATACAGCCAGTCAGATAGCTAAACATAAAAAGCCCGTTTGGATAGCTAAACATTACAGCCAGTCAGATAGCTAAACATTCAGCCAGTCGATAGCTAAGCATACAGCCAGTCAGATAGCTAAACATACACCAGTCAGATAGCTAAACATACAGCCAGTCAGACAGTAAACATTCAGCCAGTCAGACAGATAAACATTTAGCCACTCAGATAGCTAAACATACAGCCAGTCAGACAGCTAAACATTTAGCCAGTCAGACAGCTAAACACATTCAGCCACTCAGATAGCAAACATACAGCCGTCAGATAGCTAAACATTCAGTCACTCAGATAGCTAAAAATACAGCCAGTCAGATAAACTAAACATTAGCCACTCAGATAGCTAAACCATACAGCCAGTCAGATAGCTAACCATACAGCCAGTCAGATAGCTAAACATGCAGCCAGTCAGATAGCTAAACATTCAGCCACCAGATAGCTAAAAAAATTTCAGCCATCAGATAGCTAAACATTCCCGCCACTCAGATAGCCCAAACATACAGCCAGTCAGATAGGGTAAACATTTCAGCCATCAGATAGCCACTGCACAACACAACTCAAAAAAATAAGTCAACTAACTAAGCTTTTCAAACCAGTAGTTCAAAATCAGTCCAGTTTCCTAACCAGTCGTCGTCAAGTCATACAGTCACTGAAAAGTCACCAGTTACCCAAACGTCACACAACCAGTCAGTCAGTCATACAGCCATACTGACTTGCCATTCAACGGACTTTTGAATGATTTATTTTGTTTCCTACCCTTGGCCATTTTCCCCTTTTTCCATAGACCACTGTATACCTGGACTGCGCACGGAATATCGGCCTGTTGCACATTGGGCCCGAACTTGTCGTGAAAATCGGAGGGCCGCTCGGATTCACAAAATAATTTTATATATATATATATATATAATATAATATATAAATTTTATATATTTTATATATATATAGTATAAAATATAATATATAATATATATATATATATATAATATATATATATTATTAATATATAATTATATATATAATATATTTTATTTTATATATATATATATATATATATATCGCATCATATAGATTGGGTTTATCAGTATATATGGTATACTGTAATTTCGTAAATGTTGTTTCTATAATATTATCAAATAAAAAACAGTAAAACACGCTAAAGAAATTGCCATTACGAGACTCTGAAGAAAAAAGCATGAATTTAATATTCACTTCAACTCTTCGCCCTTTAAAACTTTGGGGAGTCAACTTTACATGAAGGGTATCAATAGAAGCGCAATTTTATTAAACTTTCCCCTTGATGTATTTCGTTTTCTGATAAATGAATTACCCCTATGCATAAATTAGCGTTAACTAAATAAATAAAATCATTAATCGGGTAATTTTCCCGATTGATGAGGTTATTTATTTAGTTAACAAGTAAATGAACATATAAGTAAATAAATAACATCATCAATCGGGAAAATTACCCAATTGATGATTTTATTTATTTATTTAATGCTAATTTATGCATGGTTCTAATTCATTTATCAGATAACGAAATATAGCAATGGAAAGCTAATAAAATTGCGCTTTTATTGATACCCTTCATGATAAAAGTTGACTCACAAAGTTTTAAATAGCGAAGAGTTGAGTGAATATTAAGTTCATGCATATTTCTTCATAGTCTCGTAATGCCATTTCTTTAGCGTGTTTTACTGTTTTTTATTTGATAATATTATAGAACAAACATTTACGAAGATTACAGTATATCATATATACTGATAAACCACTCTATATGATAATCCATGTACCATAGACCACTATATCTCTTTGTCGGGCGGGCGCAGGCCACTATGCAGCTCGTAATTTCAAAACATTGTTGCGTGAACAGTCCAGGTATACAGTGGTCTATGACTTATCATAAAAAAAAAATATATATAAAATTATTTTATATTATATATATATATATATATATATTATAAATATATATTATTATAAATATATTATTAGTCACTTTAAACCCAAACCCGGCAAACGGTCAAAATATTTATTGTGTGTTGTGTGTATGTATATGTGTATGTGGGTGTGTATATGTGTGTGCATGTGTATATGTGTGTGTGTGTGTATGTATGTGTGTGTGTGTGTGTTTGTGTGTGTGTATGTGTATATGACTGTGCGTGTGTATTTGTGTGACTGTGTATATACATGTGTGTGTATGTGTGTTTATATGTGTGTGTATGTGTGTGTATGTGTAGCCTATGTGTATATATATGTGTGTGTTGTGTGTGTTCAATGATTGGAGTGCACGCCTTAATACAGACACACGGCTGTATCGCCGCCCAGACAAAACCCTAAAAAGGGAAACCCTTATCACTCCCTTAAAAATGATTTTCCACAAGGATTTCTGCTCGACACAAAATGTAGCTATCAACTCATCAATGTCAGTGTGTCTTTTCCCCCAACATTAACCCCTTCACACCCAGATCTTTCCTTTACTATAAAAAAAAGTGTATGTTGTCGAGCCATAAAACTAAGAAAAGTAACTGAATATACCACATTAGCTAGTTGACAAGGATACTAAACAGGTCATATCTATAAAATGTTGCTTATATTCATTAAAAATCGTCTAATGGCACCCAAATTACAATGGAAATTACGTTCAGGGTCTCAAGGGGTTAAGATGCTCTTGCTTATTTTGCATGCCTATAGGAGCGAAGGCCTGAGTAATGCGGGGCAAGATCCAGCAAAAACACGTCTGAAAGGGTTGTCTGAAAGGGTTGTCTGAAAAACGTCTGGTCTGAAAGGGTTGTCTGAAAAACGTCTGGTCTGAAGTTGGATTGTCTGAAAAACGTCTGGTCTGAAGTTGGGTGGTCTGAAAAACGTCTGGTCTGAAGTTGGGTGGTCTGAAAAACGTCTGGTCTGAAGTTGGGTTGTCTGAAAAACGTCTGGTCTGAAGTTGGGTTGTCTGAAAAATGTCTGGTCTGAAGTTGGGTTGTCTGAAAAACGTCTGGTCTGAAGTTGGGTTGTCTGAAAAACGTCTGGTCTGAAAGGGTGGTCTGAAAAACGTCTGGTCTGAAGTTGGGTTGTCTGAAAAACGTCTGGTCTGAAGTTGGGTTGTCTGAAAAACGTCTGGTCTGAAAGGGTGGTCTGAAAAACGTCTAGTCTGAAGTTGGGTTGTCTGAAAAACGTCTGGTCTGAAGTTGGGTTGTCTGAAAAATGTCTGGTCTGAAAGGGTGGTCTGAAAAACGTCTGGTCTGAAGTTGGGTTGTCTGAAAAACGTCTGGTCTGAAAGGGTGGTCTGAAAAACGTCTGGTCTGAAATTGGGTGGTCTGAAAAACGTCTGGTCTGCAAGGGTGGTCTGAAAAACGTCTGGTCTGAAAGGGTGGTCTGAAAAACGTCTGGTCTGAAGTTGGGTGGTCTGAAAAACGTCTGGTCTGAAATTGGGTTGTCTGAAAAACGTCTGGTCTGAAGTTGGGTGGTCTGAAAAACGTCTGGTCTGAAATTGGGCTGTCTGAAAAACGTCTGGTCTGAAGTTGGGTGGTCTAAAAAACGTCTGGTCTGAAATTGGGTGGTCTGAAAAACGTCTGGTCTGAAAGGGTTGCCTGAAAAACGTCTGGTCTGAAGTTGGGTGGTCTGAAAAACGTCTGGTCTGAAATTGGGTTGTCTGAAAAACGACTGGTCTGAAAGCGTTGTGTGCCCCCCTGCCCTTGTGTGTGTGTGTGGTGTGTGTGGTGTGTGTGTGTGTGTGTTACTAGTTGTGATAACGGAATGAGCAACGCTGGGTATGGCCCGTCCCCCCAATTTTAAAAATTTTTTATCATTCACCCTTTAGTGGTTAGTGTTGGCCAACCCACCACCCCGGAAGGGGGGTCCCCCCCCCGGGCTGACCCCCGGTCCCAAATTCCACTCCCTGGGGGACAGGGGCGGGGGTTTTTTAAGGGAAAAACACCCCATATTTTCCCGCCCGCCCGGGGATCAAACCCCCGGACTTCTCATTTGTAAACCGACGTCCCAAACCCAAATACACTACGGAGTCCCCTTGGGTTGGTGTGTGTGTGGTGGTTTGTGTTGTGTGTTTTGTGTGTGTGTGTTGTGGGTGTGTGTGTGTGTCAACAGAGAAAATAGTGCATTCCCCTTTAGGTATGATGGGAAAAGCCAAAATTCTCATTCCTAAACCCTTTACACAAAAAAAAAACATTATATGTCAATCCCCCTTTTTTTTGATTAAATTTTTGCAGCCCCGGGCAAACCCCAGAGCACTTTAAATTTTTACTATTCGGGAAAAATTAAGGTTTAAAAATAGAAAAAATTCCCCATTTTTTTCTGACTTTTTTCTGACTTTTAAAGGGTTTTTAAAAATAGCATAAAATTTCCCTTTTTTCTGGACTATTCTGCTATTTAAAAGGTTTAAAATAATGAAATTCCACTTTTTTTATATTCAAATTATTTTTTTTTTTTTTTTTTTCCACCCAAAAAAGGATTTACAAACCCAAAAAAATTTTTTTAATTTTATTTTGTTTATTAAAGAGCGTAAGCTGTAGAGAGAAAAAAAAAATTTGACGTGATAGAAGAAAAACTGACTGTATTTTTTGAAAGCAGAAATGCATTGCCAATTATGGGTCAAAATAAAGTGAAAAACCAAACAATCAAAAATTATGTTCAAAAGTTTCCCATTTATTTGATATAACTTCTTCGCGACCGGGATTTTTCCCTTTTGCTAAAAAAAAATCATGTTGCGAGCCATGAAATAAGGAAAAATAACTGAATATCCCAAAATTTAGTTATTCGAAAAAAACCCCTATTTTTTATTTGTATTTAAAAAACTTTTCAATGTTTTTTAAGGGCCCAGCTTGCCCACACGCCACCCTGCACAGCCTGGGGACTTAGGGAATTAGCGCCTAAAGGTAAGCCCCAATGAGACGCGGGGGCAGCCAGGCAGGGCAGACCCCGGGGGGGGCGGGGCAGGAAACCCACAGGGCACCCACAGGTGTGGTGCGCACATTGAGAAGAAAGTCTGCCCCGCCCTGTGGGGGTTTTCTGGGGTCAGGGCTGTCGCAAAAGAAAGTTTTAGAAAACTTTATTTTATAAAGAGCCCGGGACTCAGAAAATGAAGGGGAGAAAGTTTGTTTATTGTTGAATTTGTAAAAGAAAGAAACATTGTGGAGGAGGCATTTTATGGAAAAGAGGAAACACAGGGGAAAATTTTGGGTTTTAACTTCAAAGCTGTTGATACATAAAACTATTTTCGTTTAAAGGGCAGAGTTTCATTTTGGGAAGATGTGCACGGGTATTGTATTGAATGATTGTGGGGCCCTTTAAGCAACACGAGTTTCGGAAAATATGATACGGGTGGAAAAACATGTAAAAAGGGCCCTATTTGGCATCGGGGCCTGATTTTGGGATTGATTGTTTGTTTTTAATGCAAAAAGGGGGAAAAGGGTGCCAGACAAGTTGGGAGGGAGGTAAAAGACAGGTGCGGGGGCCCGGGCTCCCCGCCGATCACCCTGAGTAGGGTTTTTAACCCCGGCCACACACACACCGGCCCCCTCTACCCACGCCCCCCTTTTCGTCGCCGGACGGGGCCGCCCCGGGTTGTGTGTTTGGCCGGCTTTTTACATCCTCCCCAAACCCCGACACGTTTCCCAAGAGTTTTTTACTGTATTTTTTTAATTGCAACCCGTTTGTTCTCATGTATGCTTTTTTAGTAAAAAACATGTCCATTAGTCCCCAATTGGTGGTATAAATAATTAATGCCCCATTCGGGTAAACTTTTAAAAAATTAAATCTTTTAAAAATTTTTCACCGGGGAGGCAAAACGCGAGTACCCCACTGCCCCCACCATACGTCCCCTTTTGCCATTTTAATTACTGGCCGCCAAATTTTTTTCCAAATTTTCTCACGCCCCAAAAAAGCCTAAAAAAGCATATGGGTATAGAATTTTTTCTGCTTAGAATTACATGTTTTTCCCACCTGAAAATATTTGCAGAAACTCGTTTTTTCATCTGTAAAAAAGTTCATGATAAAAATTTTTTCATACGGAAATTTATACCACCATTTTTAAATTGTAGGTGCATGCAATTACTCCACTTTCTCGTCTTTGTAAGCCCCTTTTCATGGTTTCAGGAGGGATTTAGTGCCAATAGCACACTTTGAGGGCGAGAGCTCAATAAGTTCCTCCAGGGATGATGACATCGGGAAAAACTAGTGGCAGGAGGGTGCCTGTGCCGCACGTGGGGCCAAAAAACTGCTTTTCCAACGACTGCGGGGGTGCGGGCCGACACGGGTCTCCCCTGTGCTGTGTTTTGCCCCCCTTTCCCAAACCGTGCGCGCTTACTTTAAAAACCCATTGAGGGGGCTTTTTCTACCCTGCTCTGTGCTGTTCGCCTCCCGCCCTAAAATGTGGGGTTTAGGTTTAAAGGCGCAAATTTTCCCTATTATTACTATACTAGCCCCCAAAACCCGCCCCCCGGGGCGGATTTTTTTGGGAAAGCTCCTGCGGAGGGCTATTGGGGGACCCTTCCCGGCCCACCACCTGCTTTTGGTGGGCCTTCGGCCACCAAAAAACAGACTCTCCAGATAGCCCCTTCTAACTTTCATAAAATTTAAATGGATGTAGAAATGTATTTTTAACCCCAAACCCCCATTAAACACCCCCCCCACCCATTCACTTACCCATTAACCAAAACCCCCCCCCCATTCACTCCCCCTTTCCCAATTCCCCACACACCATTCACTCCCCCATTACCCTCACCCCCCCCCCTTTATTCCCTCACCCACCCCCCCCAAACCCATCCCCCCCCCACCCATTCACTCACCCCCCCCCCATTCACTCCCCCTTTCCCCCCCACCCATTACCCATCCCCCACCCATTCATTTTCACCATTCCCCATCCCCTAACACACTTTCAAGGTTTCCTAAAATTTCCGCAACCCACTTTTTTTTCAAAATTCTCGTTGGGGCGCTAAAAAAAAAAAAAAAAAAAAAAAGGGATCGGACATCTTATAAAAGGGGGTTTAAAAACCCTTTTCCCTGGTCGCCCCGTTTCCCAAAAATTTTGTGCCATAAAAGGGGATTCCCCCCACAGGGGGGCGGCACCCAGAGGGGAGACAGCAACACACAAAAAACACACACACACCCACACACAACCCCACACACACACAAAACAACACACCACAAAACACTTTCGCTTATATTATTATAGATTACACCTATAGACTCCTATTAAGGATCTTTTAAGGGTTTTTTCTTTAAAAACCCTTTAAAAGGTTTGGTTATGTTTTTTTAAAAACCTATAATCCCCTAAGAAATTTTTCCCGGCCAATTTTAGGGGTTTTTCTGATGGAGTTAAGTTTTTTAAAATTTGGAAACGGTCCCATAAAATTCGGTGTTTTTTTTTTTTTTTTGGGGGGGGGGATTTTTATTTTTTAAGGGGTTTTGCGAAAAATAGAACTATCTCTATTAAAAAAAAGCCCCTATTGTGGCCGGGAAAAAAATTTGTCGGTGCCCTCTGAAAACGACCCCCAAAAGTCCTCGTCCATTTTACCTTTTTGATTTTTTTTTGAAGGACCCCGGGCCCACTCAATTTTTTTTGGAAGTCAGCGTTGTTTCCCAGGTGTGGGGGGTGCTCACCCGCCCCTCACGGCCCCCCCCAAAAACCTTGCCCCGCTTATACTCCCGTAGTATTGATAATTTGGAAAAAGGGGAAAGAGGATTGCCCCCGTCATTTTTTTTAGACGCTGACAATTTTTTCCGGGCCCAAAAATTGGTTTTTTTTAAAAATTTGGAGATTTTTGGTTTATTCCAAAAAAAACCCATATTTTCGAAGGACCCCCATGGGGGAAAAAAAATCAAACGAGAACTGCCGGCCCTTTTTTGGGAACTGACCATTTTTCCCTACCAAAAAATGGTGCTTTATAAAAGGGAAATTTTTTTTTTTCCCCCGGAAACCTTTTAAAAATTTTTTTATTTTTTTTTTTTTCTTTTCCCAAAACCCTTCGGGTTGCCTTTGGTCTTTTCCCTTGAAAAGGGTTTGTCCCTGCTATCCCTAGTCTTTCCATGAAAATATGTTTGGTAAGGGGGGATTGCCAGCCCGGTAGTTTTTGCATACATTTTTTGGGAAAACGATACAAAAAAGATGATGCATGGTCCCGGGGCCCCTGCGATGGAGCCTTAAAATAAAAAAAAAAAGTTTTTCAAACAATCCTAAGATTTGTTCAAAATTTCATTTTGCTATTTGATGTAAATCCCCCCAAAAAAAATTATAAAACTTTAAATGAAATTTTCTTTGATGCATTCTTTTAGGAAATTTTTATGGGTTGCATAGAAGCCCTTGTGATTAAAAATCTTACCCAAGCGGGATTTCGCCCCCGAAGTAGTTTTTGCGTAAAACTGTACTCAGTTTATATCTCTACATGGAAAATTTTATATTTCCCCCCAAAACCAAAACGATTTTCTGATGGCCTTATGTTTTTTGGGTGTGATTTTTTTTTTTTGGGAATAAAATCTGTAACCTTTTTCCTGTCGAAATTTTTTTTTTTTTTTTTTTTTTTTTGGTAGAAAAAGGGTTTTATTTTTTTGTTTTTTTTAAGCGGAAAAAGGGTTTTTTTAGGTTTGGGTTTATTTTTTTTTCCCTTTTTTTGCCCTTTTTTGAAAAAAAAAATAAAAAAAAATATTGCGACAAAAACAGTTTGAGATTCATTAAAAAACCAAAAAACACACCAAAAAACAAAAGGGCGCATCAGGAAATCGTTTTTTTTCGGTAAAAAACTAAAATTAAACCGTTACTTTAAGGGCTCACATAAAAAATTTTGTGTGAATTTTTAGTTTAAAAAGGGTGTTTTTTTTGCTTTTAGCAGGAAGTAGGTAAAAGCTATTTTATCTCAGAAATAAAAGCTCCTGCATGGGGAAATATACTGGGCCCCCCTTCCCTGACATTTCTTACCTGTATTAAATCGGATTGATGTTTTGGGAGCTTGGAAATTCGGGGTTCATGTGTTTAAATTTTATAATGATATTAATTGCAAGTCCCCGTATACCTAGTTAATGGGTTGTAGCTACCAATAATTAGACCCAAAAGGGTGTTTTTATTTTTTAAAACCGGGACCGAAATTCCCTAACAATCGGGAGTTTGGTTTCTGTTTCCCTTTAAATTTGTATTCTAGGAACTATCAAAAAATACTATGGGAGTAGCCGTTTGGTGTGTGTGTTTTTTTTTTTGGGTAGCCAAAAACTGTAAAATTCAATTTTAATGGGGTTTAGGCCAAAAACTCGCAAATAAATCGAAAAAAGGGGTTTTGGGGAAAAAGCGGTTGGTCCCATGTCGTTTGAATTTTTTTGAAGGGGGGGTTTTTGGGCAAAAAACACTTTTGGGAGTATAAGTTTAAACAAGAAAAACCTGCGGTAAGGTTTTGCCGCATTCCACAAACTCAGTAGACTCAGGGAACCGTTTGTGTGAGTGTGTGTTGGAATCAAAAGGGAACAAAAAGGGGTTTGGGAATCACACGGAACGTGGTCAAACCCCAAAAAGGGGAAAATTTTGACCTGAACAACGCACAACAAAACGATGGGAAGTTTTGTTTTTGAAATCACATTTTGGGCCCTAATTAATACTATACTAAAAAAATCAAAAACAGGGGCCCCCGAAGGTCCCACAAGCCCCTGCCCTAATATACTAAAAGGATAGCCGTGTGTTTTTTGTCTGCCCTGTCTGTTTTGGGTAGCCGAAACTGTAAATTAAATTTTGATGAAAAGTAAAAAAAAAAAAACTAAAAAAAATTGCAAATAAACGTAGGGGGTTTAAGCGGCGGGGGGTCCAGTGATTGAATAATTTTAAAAGGGTTTTTTTGGGCAAAAAAACCACTTTAAAGTTTTGATTTACGGGAAAAACTCTGCTTTTAACGTCTTGCTGCATCCAAAAACTCAGTAGATCAGGGACTTTTGGGGGCGTGGTTGGTTGTGTTTAGTAAGATAAGATACTTTGACCTACCCTAGACACTTTGCAAGTCCCCAAATACAAGGTTATGACTATACAAAGCCCCCCACGCCGGGAAAGGGAATTTTGGGGGGGCCCCGACCCCCGACCAAATTGCAGGGATGCTACTGCGACCAAAAACCCCTTTTAACCAATTCGAGCCATCCTGAGTTTGTGTGGGTGTTTGTGTTTGGAATCACAGGGAACCCAAAGGGGTTAAAATCACAGGGGAACGTGGTTTTACCCCGGGCCCCTTTTGGGCCAGTGCCCAAAGGGAGCAAAAAACACGTTTGGATTTTTGGGCAATCACATTTTGGGTCTAATATTCTTTACTAAAAAAACATCAATACGGGGGTTCCAAAAGGGCCCACAAGAAATGTTCTCCCCATGGCTTCCGTCGCAAAAAAATTACTTAGGGAAAGATAGGGAACTTGTTTGTTCATAGGAAGGTGAGAGAAAAATTTTCCCGTCCCCCTTACTCTTTTCCTCTTGTAAACCTCTCGCCTGTTTTCTTCCCATCCCCGTGGACACTTTTAAGGGAGGTTTTTGGTTTTATTTTTGGATTTTAAAACTGGGGTTGGGTTTTAGGTTGGGTTTAGAAAGTCAAAAGGTGGAGTTGGGGTTTAGGTTGGTTTAGGTTTATTTAGTCAAAAGGGGGGTTTTGGGTTTATTTTTAATTTTCTATTTCATATGAACACGCCTTCCCTAAAAAATACTAAATTAAATATATCTTATACTTTTTTTTCAAAATCGGGGGGACTTCAAATTTTTGGGGCGAATTTTTCTAGTTTTTTGGACTTGATATTATATTTACTCAGATTATACTTTTAAAAAAAGGTTTTACCGGTTTTTCTGCATTCATTGTTTAAATCCCAAAGCAAAAAACTTGATCAGTTAGTTGGGTTTAGGAAAACCTAATGTCCTTTGTTGGGGTTAGAAACATGGGGGAAAATTTAAAGTTAATTTGGGGATACGTAACCAATCTAAAAAAACAGTTCAAAATTTTTAAAAAAATACTCAAATCTACCAAAAAAATATAGGTTACGAAAAAAAACAGAACAAAATTTAATCTAACGGGGGGGACATGCCCAAAAAAGGGGCCCCCTTTTCCCTTAAACTAACCAAACCAAAACTTAAAAACCTCAGGCTTCCCATGGTAACTTATTTTGACATTCCCAAACCCCCTTATTATGATGCCCTTTTTAATCAAACTCTTAAAAAGCAAAAAATTTCTTGTTCTTCAAGGGGGTAGAATAAAAACTATGAGTACCAAGAAAAAAAAAGGGTCAGTTCCTTAAAAACACATAAAAACTATCAAAAAAATTATTTTTAAATATAAAAAAAGGAGGGGGTCCCCAAAAAAAAATTTATTCTTTGGGCCGGGGTTTTGGGAAAACTGTATTTGGTTTTCTCCCGGGGTTTTTCGTTTCCATGGGAAAGATTTCCCAAATTTTTCACGCCGTCGAGAATTCTTTTTCTAGGATCAAAAAACCTATCAGTTTTATTCTATGTTTGCCGATATTCGCCCCTCCCCCGAAAAAAGTTTTGGGGACCAAGGGGAAAAGCATGATATTTGATGGGGTAAAAAAATAAGAATCGAAACCAAAAGCTTTTGAGTTAGGGTTGTAAAGTTTTCCCTAGATTGGGGAAAAGGGTTTTGGGTTTTAATTTCTAAGCCCAAAAAAATTTTTTAAAACCTTACGATCCTCAAAAAACCAAAATGAAAAAGGGAGTTTAAAGAAAAACCCACCCACCCTCGCAAAGGGGGTAAGGAAAAATTTTGTCATGTTACCGGGGGGTTTGGAGGGGGGGAGGAAAACTTCCTAAGCAAACTTCCCCGTTAGGAAGTTAGTTTAAAAATTTAATGAGGTTAGGAGGTTGGCTAAAATGACTGGGGGTCAGGACCCGGACCCCTCGCAGGTTATTTTTAGGTTAAAATCCGCTGGGGATTTTTGGGTTAAATTTGGTTCAAAAAAATTCCCTAACCGGGGGGGGAAAAACTAGTTCTGGGGAAAATTTAACCCGGGAATGGGGATATTTAATTTGGGATCTGGGGAAATTTTGACTCCTACAACCCCCCCCCCCAAAAATTTTTTGTTCCGGGCGTGTTCTTTGTTCCCCCCCCAAAAAAATGTACCTATATATCTAAAAACCCTTTTCCCTGTGTTATTTTTTCCCTAACCTAACCGAAACCCAACCCTAACCTTTACTGACAAAAATTTATATTTTGGGGGGGGCATAGGGGCCCGGAAATAAGAAAAAAATTTTGATTCCCGCTAAAAATGAGAGCTAAATTTAATTTCAAAAAACCTCAAAAAAAATTTAAAAAATAAAAATGTTTCGAAAAAAGGGTGGGGGCCAATTATAAAAACCCCCTTTTTAAATTCCCCCCCCCCCTGCTTTTAAACATTACAAGGGGAACTTTTGGCAAAAACCCCCACGTTGGCGATTGTTCAGTTTTAAAATTATGTGCTTGCCCATACCCCCCTCTCCCCAAAAAAAACAAGCCGGGGAAACCCGGGGGAAATCCCGGGTATTTAGTTTGGGAATTTATAAGGGACGAGAACTGCGGGGTTTTCGTACCCCGTTATTATATTTTACTTTTTTTCGTATTTTTTTTTTTTCAGTGTACTGTGCAAAACCCCTTTTCCGGGGAAAACTTTTAAATTTATATACACATTGAAGAAATTATACAATTTTTCTAATAGCGCATATAGACAAACCCTCCCCTCTGGGGGCCACCCCACCCTTTAGGACAGGGGGTTTCCCCGGGAACCTTTTTTCTGTTTTTTCCCCCTTCCCCCTGTTAAAATCACCCGGATTTCTCCCCTTTCATGTGGACAAGGAAAAAAAAGTAGCCAAAAAAACAAAAAATTTTTTCTTAAAGAAATTTCCAGACCTTTTTTTTTTCCACTTAATTATTTTTGAATGTACATTCAAAAAAACCTAATCCCCCCCCCCCCAAAAATAATTGATTTCCAAGGCCTTTTTTCCCCGAAAAAAAACACGAATTTTGTAAAATTGTGCGAATTTTTTTTTCTTCCCTGAAAAAGGTCTACAAAATTTTGAGGGACGTCACCCCGGGACCCCCAAATGTAAAAAAACAGTCTTCTCCCTGTGTGCCCCCTGTCGGCAAATTTTAAATTGATGGCGATTTTACTTCGGGGGCAACAGTGAATCTGTCGCTGTGACGGATATACTAGATTACGAGTCATCTGAGCCCCAAAAATAAATGACGCTGCTCGCGTTGGGGGGAAAACAACCCTCGATTGTGTTTGGGACCCCAAAACCCCTATATTTTGAGCCAGTACGAGGCAGACAAACAGATTTTGGGGACCCTAAAGGTTTTCGGGCAGGAGGCCCGGCACTCTCCAAAACATGGTTTGGTAAAAAGGGTAAACCATAATGTTTTGGTTGGAATCACAATAAAGGTACTTTCGAGAAAATCCGTGGTTATTTTTGGAGCTACACCCAACGTTTTTACTCAAAAACCCCACATAATGTACAAAACTTTAAATATAACATAGAGTTGGAAAATATTTTGGGGGGGAAAGGGCCGACAGGGGTGAACCCAAAGGGAGGTTGTGATGACGGGTTTGTATCCCAGACTGACATACAAGGTAAAGGCTAGCTATTGGGTGTATGTGTGGCTACGGGATGTGTGGGGGGTTGGGGGTGATGTAGCCCTGGGGACATAACCAGCGGGGGAAAGTTTTGTTAAAGGGTTTGGGGATGCAAAACTGCCTTTAAACTGGTTTGTGATGAAAGACTGCCAAAAAGGGCTACGCTTTGGGTTTTGGCACGTCGGGCCCCAGGGGGGGCCCCACCTAGACTCGGGGCACAGTTAGGTATAGGTAAAAGGTTTGGGGAGGGCACTAGAAAGAGAAGAGAGAGGAGAGTTTTAAAGAGCTTCAAAAGGAATCATAAAAGAAGTCGTCTCAACAGGTTTAAGTTTCCCGGGGCGCGTGTGTTATTATATAAAATAAAATATTTTGTGTGGGGTTTTGGTGTGGAACAAAATGTCTAAAAAAGGGAAACGTGAGACCCAAAAACCGGGTGTGTGATGGAAAAAAAAACTTTATACACTTTCTTTATTTTTTTTTTCCCAAACAAGTAAATTCTTTCCCTTATCAGAGGGGGAGAGTGGGATTGGGGTGTGTGTGGGGATGTGTGTGTGTGTGTGTTGGGGGGGTGTGTGTGTGTTGTGTGTGGTGTGTGGTGTTTTGTGTGGGGTGAGAGAGAGAATGAGTACACTTGCACGACTAAAAAACCCCACCCCCCCTTCCCTTTTTCCCTCCTCCATGCCCTTCCCCCCTCCCCCCTTCTCACCACAACGCTCCCCCTCCCCCCCTATCTCCTTCCCGCGCGGGGTGTGTGCCTGTGTGTGTGCCGAGGCACAAAAAATCTATCAGAAACCCCCAAAAAATCTTAAAGGGTACTGATATTTATCTCTTGTGTTTCGTGCTTGGGGTTCACGGGGGGGAGACGGGGGTTTCCAATGTGAGTCACCAAGCCTGGGTGCGTTTTTCTGCAAGTTTTGAGGTTTTTTTTTGGAAGTGGGGGAAATTTTGCTAATTTAAATACGGATTTTTTTCAAAACCGCGTCGTGATGCAAAAAGTGAAACATATTGTTGTTTAACTACTTGGTAATGGCTTTAATTTAATTGCATAAATCAGGAATGAGGGAAAGGGTCTGGACGTTTACTTTAATAAAAAGATATAGCCCATTTTCCCCTATACCCTATATCCCTTTTAAAAAAAAAAAAAATTTTCAATAGCTGAACTCTGAACTAAAAAATTTTTTTTTTCCTAGGGGACAAAATTTGCTAGTTTTTTAAAAGGCCCCCTCAGGAAAAATTTCCCCCTTAGAACCCTGAAATTTCCCCCCAGGTTGGGAAAAACTGCTTTAAGAGGTTTGGGTTTAAATTTTGGTTAGGTTAAAAAATAGTCTGGGTGTAAGGAAAAAGATCGCGTAGTCCTTGGGTTTCCATTTACCATCCCGGGGTCAAAATATGCCCTCGAAAACCCCATAGTTTTTTTTTAGTTTGGGGGGACGTAAAAATTCCCCAGATCTATAAAAATTTTATTGGGTTTCCGTCCCGAGGGGCGTGGGAAACCCTTTCGCTCCTCACAAACAGAATGGAAAGAATTTAGAAATGTCGAGAAACCCCCCCCCCCCCACCCCCCCCACTAAAAGGTAAAGGGAAAAATTTTTTTAGGTTCCCGGGGGGGGGGGCCCCGAGGTTTGGGGGGAAATCCCCCCCCCCGTTAGAAGGTTGGTTAAGTTTTCAGGTGATTTTTCGCTAGGAAAGGGTTTTGGGTTTGATTATCCGGGGGATCTTTAAAAGGGGGGCAGAGCCCCACGCTAGGAAGTTTTCGTTTTAAATTTTCTTTTTGGTTTTGGTAGATTCCGGGGGGCGAGGGAGGCAGAGCCCCCTGTTGGAAGTTAAATTTTTAAAACTGGTTGGGAAAATTTTTACGCTCCCTTTTCTCCCCAACCCGAAAACCCCCCCCATTCTCCAGGTTCCCCCAACTTTCTTGGGGAAGGGGGAGAGTATGGGGAAACGCTAGAAATTTTTAAACCCCGTACCTGGGGTCTGGGGTATTATTTAACAAAAAACAGCCCGGGGCCCCTTGTTTTTTCATAAACGAGCAGTGTTACAAACGAGGGTTTGGGACAAACAAAAATACCAAAAACATGTATAGTAAGGCCGTAAGGGGGAGGCGAATGTCTATATTATTTATAAATAAAATATAATAATCCCTATCAAAGGGAATTAATTTTTTTTGGGGATAGAAGAAGTATCCTCCTCACAAAATCCTGTATATGTTTATCATTTGACGCTGCTGTGAGCAACTCGTAGAGGTATAATTTTAGGTTGCCACCCAAAGGTTTTTATTTAAAAAATTTAAAATATATCGATAACGATACAAAAAAAGTGAAAAACCCCCCCCCAAAATAAGATAATATTCGTATTAGTAATTTAGCATCATTGTATAGTAATAGCTGCGGGTAAAGAGACTTTTTTAGTAATATTTTCCTCTGCAGGTTTATGTTCCACATCGGTTTTTAATCTTGCCCAGGGGCCCGCCCCTACATTTAAATTCCCCCCCCCTTCTCGAGAATAGAGAAAACCAAGTGTATTTGATGATCGCAATTGCGACGGTATATTTTTCATCGTGGGAAAACGCAATTGGGGATAGACTAGGAATATGAGGGCCCTTTTTTCCAAACAGAAAAAAAAATGAAAACTTGGCCAGGAAATAAAGTCAGTGTCCCCCTTTTGTGTCTCAAAAAACCGAGAATGACGGAATTTTTAGAAAACAAGTGTGCCTCGTCCCCCCCCGATTCGCAGCCCCCCCGCCTGCCGCCCCATGGTTTTCTCTGTCCTGCCCTGCTGGAAGGATTTATCTAGGTATTATGATTTAGGGAAACCTCAAGCCGCAAATTTTTCCCCGTCCCCCTCGTGTAAAATCTCCTCATCTGAGTCTTTTGAACCCCCCTTTCACATGGCCCAAATTGGGAAAAATAAAAGGGAAAAACATAGTATACTACTACCAAAAATCTATGTTATTCCAGCCCGAAAAAGGTTACGTTAGTGAAAACAGTAAAGGGTTTGGTTAAGGTGGGGTTTTGGGTTTTTGTAAAAGATGTATCAAAAAAGAAAAATCAAAAAAAAACGGAAAATGCAAGGCAAAAAAATTTTTCGGGCCGGGGGGGCAGCACCCCCACACCTAAAAAAAAAATTGACTTTTTTCCCCCCCGGCCCCCCAAAAAAAAAAAAAAATGCCAGATTCATTTTAAAACAGCAAAAAAATATTCAGGAAAACTAAGTTGGGAGCCTCGAAATCGCGGGATGAACCCCAACCAAAAAATTTCCCTTAAACCTAAACAACCTCTTAAGGGGGGTCCGCCCCACCTCGACCCCCCGGGCGGGGTTAAATTTCCCAACCCAACCTTAACCAAACCTCCTAAAAAGGGGGGGGTGGCCCACGAAAAAGAAGGGTGTCGTTTGCGCGATTAGGAAAAACATGTAAATTTTTTTTAAAAACGGTATGTATATAAGTTTAAAAGGGTTTCACAGAAAGGGGGGTTTAAAACTGCACAAAATAATTTGAGCAAAAAAAATATGAAAACGGAAGTGATAATGGCTGCAGCGACCCCGCAGTTTTCATTCATTAAACACCTAGGGTTTATGAGGGGCCTTCGGGGATAACAAAGACACTGGTGTATTGCTTTCCCTCGGAAACACTTTGTCCCTGGGGAAAAAATTTTTTTTCTTAATAATATACATGAACTACACGCCAGTGCTTGGGAGGTTTGTTAGGGTTTTAAAGAAATTAAATTTTTTAAATTTAACCCCCGTGTTAAAGTTAAAAAAAATTATAATGAAAAAATAGCCCGGGCTTAGGGGGGGGTGGGGAAAAGCACGCGGCGTGGGGGCCCCAAGGGGTGGGGGTACCCGTACGTTATTACCGTTAGTACCGAAAAACTAAGGATTTGGAAACCCGAAACGGGTTTGCCCGATTAAATTTAAAAAACATCAAAAATAAACCCCGGGAAAAAAAAGATTCGTCCCCCAAATGAATGTGTTTTTTTTTTTTTTCTGAAAACCTGTAAATTTAAAGAAAATATTTAACCCATCACCAAATACTAGGGTTGCCGTTTCCCTTGATAACATGTAAAATTTATCAGAAAAAAAACAATAAAAATTTGGGTAGAAAACAATAGTTTTGGTTTTTAAAACCCCCCCCCGAACCAGTGAAGGACGGAAAATTTTATGAAAAAATTTCGTCGACCCCCGATTTTAAAGGGCTTTCAAGGGGGGAAAAGTAGTCCGTTAAAGCCCGATTGTCCCTTTCTCGAGGGTATTCCCCAAAGGGTGTGAAAATGGGAAAAAAAAATGTTGGGAGGGGAAAAAAGTGACTGGGGCTACAGGTGGATTTTTGGGAAGCCCCCTCCCCTCTTGGGGGGAGCAAAATGAGAAAAAAATCACAAACACAAACCCGACCGTGGGAGCTATGTTGGGAGGTAAAAAGTGACTGGGAATAAATGCTGGATTGGCCAGGCCGCCCACGATGCTCGGGGCTGGGTTTAAAAGTTAGTAAGGGCTAGGGTCGCTCTTAAATGCTTGGTAGCTATGAAAATCATCATTCTTGGGGAATGTTTGACTATAAACACATTTTAATGGCTTTTTATTCATATATTGATTAAGTAAAGATAAAATAAAAAGCAAAACGCTCATCCAAATGGCAGCCCGGCCCCCAGCAGCCCGCAGTGTTTTCGTTAGGGCATGTAAAGGGTTTCACTCTTAAAGGGAAATTTCATGGGGTTGTCAAAAAGTATTTTTCCTTTCCTACCCTTACTTGCCCCAACATTTAATGTCCCAGGGATATTTCCCGAGTTTTTCCCTTTGACTTGCGGGAAAATCCTCACTGTTTTTTTCTTTACCGTTATACTCGTCACACAAAAAGGGGGGCCCCTTTTAAAAACTCCCAAAAGTCCATTGGGTTTAAAAACGGGAAAAACTGTCATCGCTGTTTTGGGAATTTCCCCGGGGAATTTTAGCCCTTAAAACCTAAAAAAGGGCAACTGCCTATAAAGGGGGGTTTTAAAGGGGCTACGTAAAATAAAAATCCTCTAAATTGAGTATATTTTATGTTTTCTGACTCAAGAACTGAAAAGGGCAAGTTTTTAAAAAACAAATTTTGGCCCAAAAACAAACCAGGCGTTTGGTGATTTTTTTTTTGAGGGAGGGCCCAAAAGTGGTGAGCGGGGGCATCTCACCCGGGTACGACTAGCGATGCCAGGAAAACCACCACGCACGGCTCCGGCAGACTGAAGGTATGTGTCGGGCACTTTTTCCCTTTATTAAAACCCCAGCCCTTGTTTTACCCAGCATTTAATGGGGACCGGGGGTTAGCCGGGGGTTTCTGACCCGCCCCGGGGTTGGGGGCCTTTGGCCAAAAACCCAGGGAAAAAAAAACCCAAGAGGAAAAAAAGAAACGGCCTATTTCTCGTAAGGAATAAAGAAAAGCTAGAAAAACAAGGAAGTACAAGCAAAAGGGTGTTTAAACCCCCCGTGGAAGTGGAGTAGAAACAAGTGTTTTAACGCGGAGGTGACACAGGGGGTGAAAGGAAAGGGGGAATAAGCTAAGAATAGAAATAAGGGACAACGACCCCGGAAAAAGGGAGGCCCCCGGCTTTCTGCCTTTTTGATTGGCTGACAAGTTTGAGACACAATCCCGATTAGCTGGGACGTTTTTTTTTTAAAACCCAAATTTTGAAATTTGCTTGGGGGGCTGTGACGGGCATTGTTTGTCCCTCAGCCAATCCTTTGAA
Organism: Chionoecetes opilio; assembly: GCA_016584305.1. Taxonomy (NCBI): domain Eukaryota; kingdom Metazoa; phylum Arthropoda; class Malacostraca; order Decapoda; family Majidae; genus Chionoecetes; species Chionoecetes opilio. The sequence goes on from JACEEZ010017284.1 coordinate 96,758, forward strand.
CAACCCCTGTACGCCACGCCATGTCTTGTCAGTAAGACCCCTTTTAACCCGGGAGGGTTTTGGGGCTCTGGGCCCCTTTCCCATTATTCAAAATCGGTTTTGGGAAAGCCCCCCTCTGAAAAGGGGAAAAAACCCAAAAAAAAAAATTTTAATTACAGTTTCAGGGAGGGTCCCGAAGAATGAGCAGATAGGGTTTCCCCTGGCTACTCGTTTAAAAAGGGAAAACTTGGGATAACGAAAAACATAACTAATGGTAAAATTTAAATTTTTTGGTTTTAGGAAAACCCCATCAAAAAAATAATAAAAAAAAAGATGTTTTTTAAGCTAAAATAAAAATATAGCAAACACAAAAAACACACAGCACTTATTGCCCAACTGTTTGTACCCATTCTGTAGAAAAAACATTTTGAAAGAGGGAAAAAAGCACACAAAATAACATAACTGCACATTAAAAATATAATAAAATAAAGCGAAAGGGGTGTGTGTGTGTGGTGTTGTGTGTGTGTTTGTGTGTGTGTGTGTGTGTGTGTTTTTGGGTTTTTGTTGTGTCCGGGGATAGGTTTCCGCCCCCCCCTGCCCAATTCCCCAAAATATGGCACATTTTTGGGAAACCCGCTCGACCAGGGGCAACTTTTAAGCCCCCTTATGAGATGAAACCGATCCTTTTTTTTTTTTTTTTGCAGCCCATTGCGAGAAAAATTTTAAAAAAAAAAATGGGGGGTTTTCGAGAATTTGGGAAACCTTGATGTAGGGTGATGGGTAAAGGGTGAAATGAATGGGGGGGGTGATGGGTTAAAGGGTTTAGGTGAGTGGGAAAGGGTGGGGGGGGATGGGTAAAGGGGGAGTGAATGGGGGGGGGTGAGGGGGAAAAGGGGTTAATACATACAATTTTTAAAATCCATTAAATTTTAGGAAAAATTAAAAAGGGGTATCTGGAGAGAGTGTTTGGTTTGGGCCCCCCACCAAAAAACCCTTCTCCAGAAAGCTGTGTTTGGGGGGACGTTTGGCCCACCAAAAACAAATGGTTTGGGCCCAAGGCCCACCAATAGCCCTCCGCAGGACTAGCCAAAAAATCCGCCCCGGAGGGCCCATTTCGGTATTAAACATTTAAAAATGCATAACCCAAACAAAAAAAGGGCTTTGTAATGTACGGAACGCCCCCGTGATACAAAAAAAGGTAGGTAGGGGTCCCAAGGTTGGGGGCCCCAAACCTGCTTTAAAAACCCCCTTTAAAAACAGGGCCCTGGGCCCTTAAAGCTTAAATTAAAACCCTTTAGGTCCCCCCCCCCCCCCCCCCGGGGGGGTTTTAGGGAGACCGAAATGCGGTCCCAAACTTGGGGGCCCCCAAATTTAAAATTTCCCCTAAATGTCAGGCCACGCCATTGCTTAAATTTCCCTTCAGGTCACGGCTTGCTGGGGGGACCTTTATGGGGGGGTCCTCAAGATTTACCTTTTTTTTGGGGTTTAACCAAATCCCCCCTTTTTCCAGCCTGGGAGGGGTTTGGGAGGGGGCGGGATTTGAACTTGATAATTTTACTCACCCCCTTTGAATTCGTATCATTTGGAAATTTTCCCATCTCGTAAAATTGAAAAAAAGACCCCTAATTTTCAAACCCCTTTGTAAAACCCGGGGGTCGTAACCCAAGCTGGATAAAGGGACCCCCTGTACCCTCATCATAATGATATCAAGATGTCCTCCACACGCAAGGATGTCTCCAGCGGGAAGGGGAAAGAAATTGAAGAGCCTGAGCCTGTGCAAAGGGGAAAAAATCAAAAGGTTTAAAAACACGCCTTTTTGCAAAGAGGATATGCTGATTTAAACAAAGAGATGCAGTTATAAGGCAATCCGAAATAAAATTATTTTTTTCCCCACTTTTTGTTTACATGCTCACACAAGAGGTTGTGAGGGGAGGGTATGTCGAGTGAAAAACCAAGAGATGCAGTTTAGAGGGGCGGTGCAGAGTGGTTAGGTCAAACCCGGGGGCGTTCCCCGAAGACCCAAGTTTGGGCCCCAAAAAGGGGACCCATAAATTCACTAAAATTTTTCTGCACCGTCGAGGGCCTAAAACACCCAAAATTTCCTGTCCATTAACTCTACCTTTGCTGCGAGGCATCGGAAGACAATTGGGGGCGGCAAAGAACCTCTAATCACAGGGGTCACTATAAAAATCCTGCCCGTGCCACCACGGGAGAGGGGCCCAAACCCTCACAGCCCCAAGTGAGCCCCGGGCCTACCATCTGAGCCCTGGAGGGTTTTTCCCCCCCTGCCCATAGGGGCTTAGGCCCTAGATTTTAAAAAAAAAAAAACAAAACCCAAAAAAAATTTTTTTTTGGCCCTTTCCGAGTTATATCAAATTCGAGTTATAAAAATGCCCAGTTATAAGGGTTTTTCTGTATGTTTAATACCCCTTAATGGGTGGGGTTTTATAATGGGGGGGATATTGTTAAGCTAACAATAGTGGGCTTTTAAAAAAACTCCCCGGGAAACCCTGCCCCCGGGGGGGCAGAAAAAATTAAAATTCCCCCTTCTTAAAACTTCTAATTTTTTTCAATATTAGATTTTTGCACGCCCTTTTTTTACCCTTTTTCCCCCTCTTTTTAAAGCCATAATAAATTCACTAAAACTGAAAAAAGTCTAAATAAAACATAAAAGCCCTGAAAAACGGGGAAAAACAGGGTTAAAAAAAAAATGGGGGGGGGGGGGCCCCTTTTTTTAAAAATGCGCTCCGAAATGTCATAAAAATGTACCGAATGGGGGGACACTTATAGGGGGCCGTCACACTTGCCTTTTTTTTATCGATGTAAGGCGAGTCTGACGAGTTCCCAAAGAGCCAAACCCTGAACGATCTAAAGGGTGTTTTTTGCTCGTTATGCTTTTCTACGAGACAAAATTTCCTAAAAAGTGTATAGCACGATTTGCGTGCCCGGGGTCGGGCCATGTTTGTTTACCAAACGACCCCCCAAAAAAACTGGAAAGGGGAAAAGCTTTTTTGGGGGTGTGAGCTGTGGCGTCTCCCGGGGGAGAAAACTTCGGCTAACATTTGAGGGGAGGAGGGGGGACCTCGAAGCGGGAAAAATTAAAGGGGAAAAAGGGCACAAGAAGAAGTCAAAAATTTTAATACGTACTAAATTTTATAAATTTTTAACCCCCATACCACCTTTTACAAATAAATCCCTAGCAAAACAGGGCCCCCTCTTTAAAAAACTTAATATCGATCATTAAAATCCTTAAAAACAAAAAACATTCCAAAATTTTAAAAAATAAAAAGTATGTTGGGGTTGAAAGATTCGAGCGGGGAAAAGCGGGTTTAAAATGCCCTTCTTTTTCCCCCAAAATTTTTCTCGCAATGAGTCCGTTAAAACGAGGTTCGACTGAAAGTACTAGTGTATCCCCCGCTCCTGCCCACATTTGTCCCCCCCGCTCGCAGGCCGTCGAGTGGTCCGCCCCGCCCTGCTTGTGGGGGAATTATTATCTTGGGCCCCCAAAACCCAACCATCCTTTTAATGGGGGCTTCGCCCCCATGACCCCCGGAGAGATTATTTAAAACCAACGAACCTTTAAACCAACCTCCTAAAGGGGGTTGGGGGCCCCGGGGCAGGGAGGGTTTTGTCTGTATGTGTTTTTAGACAAAATATTTTAATTTCTTCAATATGTAGGGTTTTTAAAAATTAAAGCAAAAATGGATTTAAAACGCACAGTATACTGAGCAAAAAAAAAAAAAACCCCTTAAATGGTTAAAGGCCCCCGGGTCGCGCAGTTTTTCGTCCTCATAAACCCATAAATTTCTTTTTTTTTTTTGCTAAACATCTTTTTTTTAAACAAAAACCCCCCCTTAACTTAAAAAAACTTTATCTGTTTCACCTAATTTTAAAATTTCTGGCTGAAAAAAACTAGATTTTCGGAAAAAAAAATGATCGCCTTATTTTAAAATTTCGCCCCTGAGAAATAGGGTTTAAAATATCGAATGAAAATTACCAATGATGTAGGAAGAATCCTAGCACTTGTGAAAACCCATACCAAAATTTAAAACCTTAAAGAATTTAATTTTGATTGGGGCGCGGGATTGTTTGTCGGTCGCAAAGCGTAAAAACAAAAACCCCTTTTTGCCCTTTTTCTCCCTGGGGTTGAGGCTGTGTATTCCCATCCCTAAAATGGGGGGGCAGTGGCCAGCGGGTGGGGTGGTGCTTTTAAAAAATTTCAAAAAAAATTAATATCCCGGGGGAAAAGAGGCATTTCTGACGAAACAGCCAAAAACACCAGTGGGCGTGTATTGCAGAAGGGTCCCCAAAATAACACATAGGTGTCCTTCATAGTGAGTAGTATGGTTGGGTTTTTTGGGAAAAAGGGCCCTTTTGGTTTGGTTTTATTCACCTATTTACTTAATTTTTTCACTTGTTTCCTTTACATTTTTTCCCCAAACTCCCTTTGCCCTCCCCACTATCGGGGAGACAAGATTTTCATGGTCCGGGTTATGGTTTTTTAATATTTTTCACAACTAATGAGGCCCCAAAAAAATTTAAAGGGAATTAAAAAAACCCATAAAAGGAAGAAAAAAAAACCCAAAAATAGGAAAACATTTAAAACGACAAAAAGGTAATTTTACCCCATTACTATTACAAGAATTTCTTTTATTTCTGGGGGGGCAACCCCCAAAATTGTTAAAAAAAACCCTGGATTTTCCCACAAAAATTTAGTGCCCCCCCCCAGATTAATTTAAAAAAATCAAAAAATAATAAAATATTTAAAGGAAAAAATAAGTTTCGTCTTCGAAATGGGTGAGTGCTACTACCAAATCTTTTTCCTTAATTAATTCAGCCAACCACAGCGCTCCATTTTTTAGGAGAGAGGAAATTTGGGGTTTTTTTGGAAAATTTTCCCCTTAACCTAATCAAAACTAACCTAACCCCACTAAAATATTTTATTAAAAGAAATTTTGCACAAAAAAAAATACGTTTCAGGCATACACAAATTTATGCCAAAAAATCACTGGATTTTGTTGTTGTTGTTTTTTTTTCTATTTGCTCCCTTTTGGGGGGGAGCAAAACGGGGCTAACAAAAAGCCCGTAGGGGGGTGATGCTTTTCCGGGCCCAGTAAATTTTGGAGGGGGGGGGACTGTTCCGATTGCGGCAAATTTTGGGGGGAGGAGAGGGTATTGTTTGTGCCCCCTGCTTCGTTTTTCTGGGCCGGGGTCCAGGCCACACGGTGGCCGGGGTGGCTGGGGTTAAAGGGGATCGGGGGATGTAGGGTGGGGGGATCATCCCGGTTTCGAAGCAGTACGGGAGGGGTTAGGGGGAGTCTGGGGGTCTGTGAGGCCCCAAAACGGTTTGCCAAGGGGGAGCCCGGTTTGCGGACACCCCCTCTTGGATGTAAAACGGTGGAAGGGGGAGGGTTTTTCGTCGGGTCGCTGTGGCGTACCACGGCACCGCCCTTTTAACCCCCCCTCCTTGCATTTCAAGAGGGAAACGGGGGCCCTCAGTGGCCCCCTCTGTCCCTGCGTTTTTTTGATGGAAAAGGCGCTGCAGAGTAAAAAGGTTACTTGCTCTCTTTTTTTTCCCGCAAGTCCAGCCCAGTGTCCCCGCCTTTTCATTTCCCCCGGGCACCAAAGTGCCCCGGGACCCAATATAGGTGGGTTTGGTGCCGTCACGGTAGAGGATGGCCAAATGGTAGTGGGTGGCAGTAAAAATTGAATGTTGTCCTTTGGGTTTTTGGAAAATTTAAGCGTCGGTAAGTCGGGTCCCCGAGAGCGTTTAAACCCCAGCGAGGGAATCGAGAAGGTGGATGGTGTTTGTTTACGGGCCTCAAATGCGGGTTTTGGGCCAGTAGCATGCCGCTAGTTTTCCCCTTGAAAGGGCCCTGGGGTAAAAGTCGGGAGTCTGTGTGTTTGGGTAGGCCCCCCAAAACAAATGCCCGCCTGCCCCCACCATTTGCCCCGGGCTGAGCCATCGGGGTTTTAGAAAATGGCCGTCGAGGGCCCTAGCATGAGGCTATAAGGGCAAGCGCCCTTCCCCGCCGGAGATGGGTGGGTAGGAGGTTTCCCCGGGTCTCACTCGCTGGGAGGTGGGGATCGTATAGAGGGGGGGGCCCAAGGTGTCATCGGGGAGGTAGTCCCGGAGGGGTAAGGGGCGGGGGGCCCCAGCGTACGGCCCTGGCCCCGTCCCCGGTCCTGGCGGGTCACCTGCTGCGTGTTAAACCCGTCCCTTTTCTGGGCCACTTTTGGGGGGCTGGAAGGCGTGGCAGTACTGAATGTTAAATGGAGCTTTTAAAGGGCCAAAGACGCATGTACGCCACCATGGCGATTGGGCAAACCGAGCCAGAATGGGGTTTGGTGGTTTGGGGAGGCCCGCACTCCTCCCTCATTTGGTCAAAGGGTGTCTATGGGGGTGCCCCTAAATGGTCTTAGAGCCCCTTTTTGGCCCACTTCCCAAGGGGTTGAAAATTTTTTTTGGGGAGGCCCGAGAGGCGGGGGGACAGTAGTCCCGGAGGAGCGAAATTTTCCCGCGTGTAAAAAAAGTTGTTTCAAAATGTTGGGTGCCCCGGTGTCCCACCCAGACAGGACCGGGAGTACTCGAACCCGGCCCCAGTTCGTCTCGTAGGGGGGCGTAAACCCGGTCGGAATGAAGGGTTTGGGATCAAACCAAAAGCCCAGGTACTGGTGAGTGGGACTTGCCAGAGGGGGTGCTATCATCTTAGGGGGTTTGGGAGGGGGGGAAGGCCGAAGGGGGTGTAGCGGACCTATCTTGGGTTTTATTTTAAAGGGCCCCGAGAATTGCAGCGACGTTGCAGTTTTGGGCCCAAGGCAAGGGGGGGTTTGACCCGGGGTTGTCTAAGGGGCCCGCTAAAGAAACAACCCAAAAAAAAGCCAAAAATAAAAAACCAATAATAATTTGGTTTTGTTAGATTAGTTTAGGTTAAAGTTTTTGGTTTGTTTTGGGGTTTGGAGCGAGAAAGGGGGAACGAGGGCAGAGCTGAACTTTTGGGAGTTTTTTTCCCGAAACCCCGGGGAAAACCCAAAGGGGCCCGGGGGAAAGGCCAGCTGACAACTCAGATTGCTGGGGCATTGAGGCTGGCTGAGGAAGTGGATGGCACAGAGGAGGTGGAAGATGCTACAGAAAACTCGGACAATTCAAACTTCAGTTCAAATTATGGAAAGTTGATTAAAAATTCGAACTGGGCCTGAAACAGGTTGAATTATCTGAAGTTCGAATTATACAGGTTTGAATTATAGAGTATTTACTGTACTACAACATGTGCTGTTTTAGCATGTTTTAGTGAGTTCTTATTGTGTGGAATGGCTAGAGGTAACCATGGGATAATAAAGACTCGGCTAATTCGACCCAGGTTTCCCCCCAATTAGTTCAAATTAGGGAGGGTTTACTGTACGCAAAAAGTTTGGATCCTTCAGATATAACTAACTCGTATTTAACGTCATCCCTTTCCCCCCAATTGGTTCGTTATAGTGAGGATTTACTGTATATACAAAGTTTATTTCAGCCTAGTTGATGAACCTGAATTTTTTTTTTTAGATTGGTATCTATGTGGTTGGGTGGAATATTTTGATTTGATAAAGTCATTTTATTGAAGTTGTGAATTGAAAGTTGTGAATCTATCTCTCATAAGATTTAGGTCTGCAATAAGCTACATTAAAATTGTCTTTTTACCGTCATCATGGTAATCTACCATCATTAATCTCCAAGACTTTTACAGTTCTTGAAATGTCAACTTGGGATATTTCAGAGAGGAATTGTTTAAGTAATGTTAGATGGATAGGGACAAAATATAAATAAAAGAATTATGAGGAAAATAGGTACCCACATACAGGGAGGTCCCGTTATACGAGCATTCGGTATACGAGAATCCGATGATACGAGATGTGTAAATTAGGGTCTATTTACAATATACGAGATCGAAAATCCAATGATACGACATTCAAACTGGGGTGAGTAAAATTATCAAGTTCAAAATGCGCGCCCTACCACTCTTGGACATAGGGGGATTTGGTGGACCCCAGTGAGGTCACCCCTAGCAAGCCGTGACCTGAAGGGTAATTAAGCATATGGCGCGGCCTTACATTTAGGGGTAATTAGCAGGTGTGCGGCCCCAACCTTGGGACCGCAGTCAGGTCACCCCTAGCAAGGCGTGACCTGAAGGGTAATTAAGCCTATGGCGCGGCCTGACCTTTAGGGGTAATTAGCAGGTGTGCGGCCCCATCCTTGGGACTGCTACACTACCTTCTCTTGTATCACGCGGCGACCCCTACAGTACAACGTCGTTTTTGCTTGTTATGCATGTTTTATGTTTAATTAATGTGGTTATGTTATTTTGTGTGCTATTTTCTCTTTCAGAATGCTTTTTCTACAGAATAGGTAGTACAGTGTGGGTAATATAGGCGCTGTGTGTTTGTTGTGTTTGCTATAGTTTATTTTAGCTTCTTTTTTTTCTTCTTTTTTTCTAATTTTTTTTTTATTGATGGGGTCCTGGAACCAAACCTATATTTTACCATTAGTTATGTGTTTCGTTATACGAGATTTCGCTTTACGAGTATGCCAGGTGGAACCTAACTGCTCGTATCTTCGGGACCTCCCTGTATTGGACACTATGAAGGAAAGGTAGACTTGTGCTGCAGTCAGTGTGATGAACCTTTATATGGATAACTGAGAATAATAATGATAACAGCATAGGTGCATGATGAACCATGATGGAACACATAGCTAATGTGCATAGGTGCATAGCTACTTAAATCACACTTAGCTGCCTAGCCAGTTTACCCGGTAGTGCTACCCCAGGCATGGTTGGGGGAGGAGTCTGTTCTTGGCTCACCTCTGCCACCTCTTTGACTGGCTTCGTTCTTGCCGTTTTTTTTGCCTCCCAAACCTCAGACACGGAACTCCTGCTTGTCGGGCGGGCCGTCGCTGCGCTGCATGTACGTCGCTGTTTACACATAAATCTCCCGTAATGAGAGTGCGGCTACTGAGGGTGGAACCCCCGCAATAAGGCGTAGTTCTTCCCACGTACGGCCACGCCTCGAATGCTTGCCGGTGACATGCCTGCGGTCGCTGTCCCCCCGTTCCTGGCAGGAGGTGCTGTGGGGGCGCGTGGGCAATATGTTCTACAGTCCATGTCCTGGAGGGGTGGGTCGGGATGTGCTGCAGGCCATGGAACTATGCGCTGCGTAGGGTGACTCTTGTGCTGGTAGGGGTCTGCCTCTGGTCCGTGTGTGGGTTGAGGTTAAGGTGAGCTGTGACACTGTGGCTTGCCGTTGTTCCGATGACTACCCGTCTTCTAGGGTCCCTCTGCAGAGTTGGCGCTTCCCCCTTAACTGCCTCCTGCACCTCTCGGAAGTGGTATGAACCATGCGCCTAACTCGGAGCGAGAGTTGAACTATAGGCCGAGGCTTAACTGTCGGTACTTTATTTCCGACCCAGAAATACATGTGCCGCTGGTCAGAGGCCGCTGACAACTCTCTTAGCTGCATGGTGGCGATTCTGTTGCCACCTTGGGTCGAACGTGTCGTTTACTGCCACGACGGTAACGACTAACGAGCGTTTGATTCGTTAACAACAAACAGTTAACAACCCCCTACAGTTTTGTATGGAGTTTTAGGTTCATAAGCTATCTGATGTGTTGATTGCCTGGCTGCCGTGGCTGGGTTGGCGCTGGCACCTCCTGCACTCCGTGCTCCCGTTAATAGTTACCCAAACCTAAATAGCCTAACAAAATCTAACCTCAGCAAACCCGAAGCGTCTACCTCTCGTGAACCCAGTGTATAGGATAATTCCTCCTACAAGAAAATCAAGTGATTTTGCTGGTGGCTATGTGGAGGCTGGCTGAGGAAGTGGATGGCACAGAGGAGGTGGAAGTGCTACAGACTCGGAACATTCACACTTCACGTTTTTACAAATTATGTAGTTGATTAAAACTTCGAACTGGGCCTGAACAGTTGACATTATCTGAAGTTCGAATTATACAGGTTTTGATTATAGAGTATTTACTAGTACTACAACATGTGCTGTTTTTTAGCATGTTTTAGTGAGTTCTTATTGGGTGTATGGCTAGAGGTAACCATGGGATAATTAAAAGACTTCGGCTAATTCTTACCCAGTTTCCACCCCCAATTAGTTCAATTGGGGTTTCTGTACGCACAAAGTTTGGCTCCTTCACGATATAACTACTCGTATTTAACGTCATCCCTTTCCCCCAAGTTGGTCGTATACGTGAGGATTTACTGTATATCAAAGTTTATTTCAGCCTAGTTGATGAACCTGAATTTTTATTTTTTAGTTGGTATCTATGTGGTTTGGGTGAATATTTTGGATTTGATAAAGTCATTTTTATTGAAGTTGTAACATTGAAAGTTTTGAATCTATCTCTCATAAGATTTAGGTCTGCCATAGCGACCTATAAAATTGTCTTTTTACCGTCATCATGGTAATCTAACCATCATTATTCTCCAAGACTTTACATTCTTGAAATGGATCAACTGGGGAATTTCAGAGAGGACCCACATTGTTTTTAAGTAAATGTTAGATGGATAGGTACTAAAAAATAGAATACAAATATTATTAGAAAAAGTACCCACATACAGGGAAGGATCACCGTTTTATACGATGGCATTCGTAGACGAGAATCCGATGATACGAGATTGTGTAATTTCTGGTCTATTTACAATTACAGATCGAAACATCCAATGATACGCATTCAAACTGGGTGGTTAAAAATTAATCAAGTTCAAAATGCGCGCCCTAAACCACTCTTGGACATAGGGGGTTGTGGACACCAGTTAGGTCACTCCCTATCAAGCCGTGCCTGAAGGGTAATTAGCATATGTCGCGTCCTTAGACATTTAGGGGTATTAGTCAGGTGTGCGGCCCCAACCCTTGGGCCCGCAGTGAAGGTCACCCCTATCAAGGCGTGACCTGACAGGTGTAATTAGGCCTATGGCGCGCCTGGACCTTTAGGAGTTAGTTAGCAGGTGTGCGGCCCCATCCTTGGGACTGCTACAGCTAACCTTCGCTTGTATCACGCGCGACCCCTACAGTACAACGAACGTCTTTTTTGCTTGTTAGTGCATTTTTTAATGTTTATTAAAAATGTGGGTTGTTATTTGTTGGTGCGTATTTTTTCTCTTTCAGAATGCTTTTTTCTATCAATAGGTAGTACAGTGTTGGGTAATATAAGGCGCTGTGTGTTTGTTGTGTTTGCTATAGTTTATTTTAGCTAATCTTTTTTTTTCTTCTTTTGTTCTAATTTTTTTTTATTGATGGGTCCCTGGAACCAAACCTTATTTTTACCATTAGTTATGTGTTCGTTATACGAGATTTCTCTTTAAACGAGTAATGCCAGGTGAACCTAACTGCTCGTATCTTCGCGACCTCCCTGTATTGGACACTTATGAAGGCAGGTAGACTTGTGCTTGCATTCAGTGTTATGAACCTTTATATGGATAATGAGATAATAATGATAGCCGCATATGTGCATGATTACCATGATGGAACACCTAGCTAATGTTTCCATAGGTGCTAGCTCCGTAAATCCGCCTTAGCTGCCCTAGCCATTTTACCCCGGTAGTGCTACCCCAGGCATGGTTGGGGGAGTGAGTTGCTGTTCTTTGGCTCACCCTGCCACCAAGCTTTGACTGGCTTCGTTCTGCCGTTTTTCTTTTGCCTCCCAAACCTCAGACAGCACTCAGTATGGTAAATAAGGGTTTACTAGAGAGGAGAAGGCACGTTTCTCCCTAACGGGAGGAAAAGGTTTCTAATGAAGGAAATTAGTGAATGGATGGGCCGTACCGAAGCAGCCATTTTTGCCTTGGATCAAGCAAGCGAGTGGCCTACCCTGTCAGGATTATGACCGCCAACCTCTCAAGTTTTAGGCCGGCCCATGCAAAACTAACAACAGCCATAAGTTGTTTGAAGGAACTTGAAATTGAAGGAAAATGTACTATTATAGTTTGTTTGTTACTCTTAAAATTGGTTGACCACATGTCACGGGCCCTTACTCCAGACACGTTCCGAGGAATGAAAAGTTTCCGCGGTTACTGTATAATATAACACCAGAACCATCGTTTTCCTCCGGACTAATAGGGGGATGCACTGTCGCTGGAATCGCAACAGTCCAGGAGGAATTATCCTTAAACAAACAAAGAAAAAAAAAAGTCCGGTGCCATTACCACCACCCCCGGACTTTTGCCTAGCTCTAGTATTGTACTGTGCCGACAACGCGCCAATATCACCCTAACCCCACCGCGGACTTTTGCGCCGACTGCGCATGCTGGCCACTGTCGGGAGCAGCAGAAAGGTGTTCAATTAGTCTGCAGAGATGTTCCTGCACCACGGGCAGTGGGGGTTCAGGGTACTTAACGTAGCGGTGCAGGTGAAGCGTGATTGTCGTGTGCCCAAATGTTATGTAACATACGACCCGCTGATCATTGCTTGCCCACCTTGCGGGAGCGCGGACTAAACTGACCAGGGTGACGGAGACGCTCGATCGCCGGACAACTTTGGTCAGTTACGTCAGGAACTAGGCCATTTCAACAATAACAAAAATAAAAAAATCTGGGACTCTGGCATATCCCCTGACCTCGGATTTTGTCCGGCGAATCCGATATCCGGGAAATGGAGGTCCGGGAAATGGAGTTTGTGTGTATATATATATTAGGGTGGTCCTTAGGTATATTAGCGGAAAAATATTTTTTGTTATTTTTTTTTGCTGGGACGCCCCAAAAATAATATTCCTTTTAGAGGTAGAAATGTCACGTAAAAATATAAAATAATATTATATTTAAGGGGTCGCCCGAGGAACTTTTAACGTCACATTAATATTACAGTACGGGTGTTTTGCCAACATATCTGGTTTATTGAGTCCGACTTTGAATTGAGCTGATTGAAATCGACAATCAAAAATCCCTTGAATCAAGAAGAACTGATTCACACACCAACTTGTTTGCATTCCTAATCTGTGATTGAATCAAAATCCGCATAGAAACCAAGACTGATTGAATCAAAAAGGGCTGCATGCTATTTCAATGGTGAATCAAACATCGGATAACAAATATAATTTGATTCGTTGAATCGGGAAAGAATCGTTTCTCAAAATGATTATCCATGAATAAAAATGCGACTGATCTTTAAATATTCCAAAATGATCGTGATATGATCCTTCCAAACAAGAGTTGAATCAATAACCAGTCTGTATTTCCAATATCTGATCTTATTTCTCCCCTTTCTCAACGCAGTTATCTATAGCCGTCTTAAACGAGTGTTTTTTGCATTTCTACTGTTTATTCACTTGTATTGTTCACTGTACCAGCAGGCGTATTCACTATGTACGTCACTGGTCTCAGACAAAGTGTTTACTTGCCGTACACACTGGACAAGCGCGGGTTTCAGTGTCACTGTGATGGGTACGTCACCTGGTGACTGTCATGCGGTTTTTTTCACTAGTCCGTCACTGTTACAAAGGCAGTTTGTTTACTGTCGCGGCTACGGTTACCGCTTCAGCGCTTCAGGTAGCGGCGACGATGATCCGTCGACCACAGCGAACGAGAAACTGTCAGCTCGTCCTCGTTCGGAGTGATAGAAGCCGCTAAACTTCTGGATCAGCGCCACACCCGCGCTCGGGCGTGGGTCGTATTACCACGTGCAGAGCACTGGACCGTCTCCGCACTTTCCTAAGTCTACGATCCTCCCAACTCCTCCGGCGCGACATCGAGGAAGCCCGCTGGTCAGTTTCATGGCGCTCGAAGATGCGCCGTTGAGTTCGCTGTCGCGAAGTCAGCAACCGTCGTTGCTTGATGACAGAAGCAAACTCGACTTGGGCACGCGGGATCTTGCCTGTCGGCTCCTCGCTTCCCACCATCCCCTCTACCAGTCCATCGCCGATACCATTATGCCTTCGTGGCAAACGGGACGTGCGCGGTCGAAGAGAGCGAGGCAGGGGGGGGGGACGAGGTCCTCTGAAAGATCCCATAGGTGCTTTGCCAGCTTCGCTCCGGCCGCTTTCGATCACGCCCGGTTCGGGTTAAGCGGCCAGACCTCCTTCCTCGCTCCTAGGTCCTGTTGGGGGCTGCGCGGGAGTGGCGCCGTGAACCAGGCCTTCAGGTACAGCTCTGACGGCGACACGCCCTGTCGTGAAGGCCAGACTCCTCTCGTACCGTGAGCCGTGAACTGCGCGGCGGAAGAGCCATACGCTTGAAAGGAGTAGATGACCTTGGCCATCCCCGTGCATGATGAATGGTCCCGGGTACCGAAACGCGCCGGTTACGATCAGCTGCCACCCAAATGAAGGCACGCGCGGAGGATTAGTCAGTCTCCCTGTATCCATCGCGCTGCTGGCTGTTCTCCCAGTTGCTGGTTCGATGAAGCGAAGAACGTCGTCCTTCACATCAATGATCTCGGGCATCACGTCGTCGCTCGTGGAAAGCTCTCGAGTCTGTCCTGGTTCGATGGAGCGCCACTGCTCCTGATATCGCTTGAAGACATCACTTCACTTCCAGTCTCCGATCTACAACCCATGCAGGCCGTGAAGACGGCGCCAATGACCAGCTCCATGATGTGGCTGGCGATATGCCCGGTGCAGAAGCTGGACGCCGAGGTCTTCGTCGATAGCATTACAAGCGCCGTTTCAGTACGGCCCGTGTTGGAGCGGGTTGTGTCAAAACACTTTCGCAACGGCGTGCTCTCAGAAGCCCCAAGTCCTTTAATGCAGTGTGTCACGGAGCGTCGGCCTTGCACGACCCTGTCACCCGGTCGGCAGCTTTGGGACAACCCATGAACCTGCAGAGCCTCTTGCCGTGTAAACAAAGACGGAAATTCTGGTCCCCACAGGAGGCTTGCCCGGTGATGTCCCGTCATCAGCTTTTCATCCCAGTGGACCACGAGGGCCCGCTCGTGACGAAACCTCCTTCCTTCAACTTCATAGCGGACTCTTTTCGTGCTGCGGTCGGTTTCCGACGAATTGTGGCTCGGTCAGCACTATTTCCTGAATGTCATGACCCGAGACTCTTGGCTGTCTCGCCGAGACAGGCCCACTGCCCTGTCGTCCGAGATCTTGTGCCGGTCCAGCTGGCTGCCAATTTGGTTGACTATCCCCTTCCGTTCCGCGCTTCTGAGGGAATACGTACGACTCGACAGGCTCCCGTAGCCTCATCCCTCGTATTCTTCCTTGCTCTGCTACCGACGCATCGCTGATTTGTTTGAACGAAGACCCCGGTCGCCACCGGCACTCGTCTATGTAGCCGACATCTCTCCAGCGCGGCGAGTGTCGCCTTTATCAGTCCTCGTTCTCGCTTTGTTCCTTTTCGTTTCTCTTTCCTCCGCGAGGGTCTTGTCCCCCGTCGTCATGCAACCGCGCCTTCCCTTCTCAGCTTGGAGCCAGCAAGAATGCCCTGTCCCTCGTTGTTCTTTATGGAGAGCGCGTCGGTGTGCGCCACGTCGCATAGGTCGTCCAGACGGTCGACGAACGCTTTCTCGTTGTTCGCCTGGGTCGCCGACTTCCGGTTGTGTGCTTCTTGGTGTCTGGCACGTGACAAAGAGATTCAGCACCTTCTTCACGGCATCGCTGTTCCCTTTTGAATCAGAATCCGATCGCGATTCCAGAAGGGCGCAACTATATCGATAGTCCGGGCTGCTGCAATCTTTCACAGGCATCTTGCCGTCCAGGTGGGGAAATTTGAAAAAGTATGCAAAGTCTGGCGCTTAGACGGAGCTTAGATCCCTTAGCTGTCTCATCGACCACCCCAACCAATACACTGAAGTTTGGCGCGAGTATCAGTCATTGCGCTTCACATTGCGATCCTGCAAATATCAAATGGAACGTTTAGCGTCGGCGGTTTTACCCATTACGGGAGGGAAATGTTTTTGGGGGCACAGCAACGGGGGGAGGCATACTCACCACAAGTCGAGTCGACCAATTTTCGATTCAATGTACAAACATTGTCATAATTGCATGGTATAAAGATAAACAATGGTATAAAACAAAGTTTAATTTGTGGTAAATCATTAGTCCAACAGGGCACTCACTGGCAGCAAAAATTGTGCAGCGCGCGATCCACCACCTATCAGACACAAATCTGCTGCCTCCGCCGCACAAGCCGGGGCCTTTGCGCGGGAGTCCCTCGTCACGCGGTGCCAACATCAAACACCACCGTTGCAATGGTAACGGAACCCTGTGGCGCAACCCGCTAACCTTTGAATGGAATATCCTACTTGTGTGCAGCGCTGGACCTACTGTTAACACAATATATAATTGCTGTGGCGACCTCTAAATTATTAATATTTATTTTTTTATTTTTTTAAGTCCTATTTCTACCACAAAAGGGAACATATTAGTGGGCTTCCCGGTAATAATTTCGAAATTATAGTTTTAAGGACCAACCCCACTATATGATTGCATTATATATATATATATATATATATTATATATTATATATATATGGTATCTATATCATATATATGTATACTATAATATATATATATATATATATACTATATATTATATATATATATAGTATATATATATATATATATTTATATAATTATATATATATATATATATATATATAATATATATATCTATTATACAGTAAAACCTCTCATATTCGGACTAATTGAGGCCACGGAGTGGTTCGATTGAATGCAGGGATTTAGAAAGAAAAAAATCAAGTTGAAACTAATTCTAGGTGCATACAAACATTTCTAAGCCATATGTAAATATCAATAACACATAATCAATCATAGTAATAATAAATCTGCAGTAAAATACAAATACAGTACTGTACAGGTGTAGTGTAGCCGGTACTGTCAGTCCCCTACTTCAGGGCACGCAGCCGGCAGCATTATCTGATGGCGGAGCTTTACCCAGCCCCCGGCCGTTTATCCTACTTCTATTATTTATTGTCAACTGTTCTGTTTTACCTGCACCGCCAATATCATTACCCCCGCCGCGGACTTTTACGGTCCACGTTGCTGTTGTTTTTAGGCTGCGAGATCCCTTGGGGCACACTATGACCCTGGTGATGTCCTATGATCAATCACAGGCGCTGTATTTTACCCTGTCTTCCTCAGGAGGGACACGTGAAGGTTTCGGATGACAGCGTGGTTTCGGGAGGGGTGGACGCCATCCGCCGCCACTGCCATGGTGGCCAGTCAAAGGTGGCGACGTTCAGGGTGAGAAGTTGGAGTCGTAGCACTAAAGCCATGGTGGGATGGAAGCGGGGACACTGCAGCCAGAAATGTTTTCAATAGTCTCAGAGACTCTCCTTGCACCATGTGCATTGGGGGTCCAGGGAACTGACAGGGGCGGTTCAGGTGAACTGTGAGTGTCGTGTGCCCAAATGTAAACCAATACGACCGCTGGCATGCTGCCATGCTGCCTACCTAAAGCGGGAGGCCAGCCGGCCGCCAGAAGGGTGGGTCAGGTCAAAGGTGGCACAATCAGGGTGTGGAGTTGAGAGCGTAGCAACCTACTGGTGGGGATGTGGAAAGCGCGGGAAACTGCAGCAGAAAAGTGTTCAATATCTCAAGACGTTCCTGATCGCACAAGGGGCATGGGGTCAGGGACTGAGGAGGCGGTGCAGGTGAACGTGAGTATCTTATGCTCAATGACGTAACCATACGAACCGCTGAGCATACTGCCACCTGGCGGGAAGGCGCGGACATTGATCAGGGGTGGTGACAGAGTACGCCTTCGGATCTCCGGACACTTTGTCTACTTACGGACGAACCATGACCGGTACACTAAAAATCCTTATAGCGCTCGGCATTGTTTATACGTCGATTTGATATAACTCGGAAAGGCAAAGACAGTTCAGCAAAGAAATGTATTTAATATATACTGTTTCCACTGGAGGCTACTTGAGGGCTGTGTGGTTGGCCTCGCCTGTGGTGGAAACAGGGCAGATGTTTAGTGCGCCTGTGATTAGAGCTCATGACGCCCCAATTGTCTTCGTCCGTCGCAGTCTAAGGTAGAGTTATGGACGCTGTGGGTGTTCTTAGGCCACTGCTCGACTGTAATCGAGAAAGATTTGACGTGGATTTATGAGTGGTATTTATGGGTAAAAGTTATTAACTATTATTATTTTGTATTATATTATATAAATAAACCCATGGATCAGAGGGCATTTGCATAATTCGGCATATTGATAACTCGCAATGGTCAGAGCCCCTATCGGTGCCAAGTTTATAGATGGCTTTATTGTATTACCAAAAGCGATCATAGTTAAGAACGTACATCGTAGCTGGACAAAATGGCCCATTTTAAGTCACACTGTCTGGCGAATATCAGAATTGGGGGGGGGTGGGACTATCACATAACCGCGCGGGAGGCTAAGAAGTGGGTTCACCGAGTTCTATCGCGCTATGATAAACTTCCTGCTGTCAACAAGGGCCTAGACACAATAACAGCCCAGTGAGGAATATTCGCCCACATAATGGATGTGTTGAGGTGGCTGAAGTGACTGCACGCTGATTAGGAAATACCGGAGTTAGACCGTGTGAGGGCAATATTGTTCCCTACACCCGACCGGTTTTGTACAAACAGCTTGTTTTTTAGATCGCAAAAACATTGCCATCTGGCAACTCTGTCCCGTGTTTTACTACAGATCTGCCAACGGTATCATCTATATGCCATATTTTTCGGGAATGAATTACTACCTTCTCTGTGTCACTGCCTAAACATGTTATAAACATAAGGGAAGAATAATCAATTCCATACACGTGGTCAAAGGATTGAATTTTACTGTTATATAACCATTTTTAAAGACCATGACGCTATATTTTAGCGGCGCCTATGATAATGGTTGTGCTAGAATTCCAAACTTATGATTATATGCATATGAGAAAAATTTATGATATTCAAGAGCTATGATACATTTCTGTCATGCTATGATCTACTTTTTTGCTAATACGGCCAGGCATTTTGTCTCTGGACTCTGACATATCCCCGGACCTCGGATTTTTGACCGCAAATCCGTTTTCCTGGGAAATGGAAGTCAGGAAACGGGGTTGTTGTATATATGACCAAATGTTAGCTGTCTAATATTATTTTATTTATTTCTGAAAATTCGTATTTACTTTAAAAATTTACATGATATATATCTATGCACCACCCTTGTACCTACCTTTAAAAATCTGCCCTTTTTCATCGTACGTAGTTTGTTTGTTATGTACATTTCCAGTTTTGACACCGAATTCGCTTTGGTGGACGAAACTATTTTTTCTGGTGAGTTTTTAATGTATTTTTGAGATTCATCTGCTAACCGTTTCCGTTGCAAATTCACTTATTGTTTTATTTTTTGTTTTGGCGACAAAAATGATTGAAAAACCATTGAACCTATACCTAACTTACTTTACCTGACCTAGTCCTGAATTAACCTATGTAACCTTTAACCTGACAAACCAAAAAGCCAAATCGTGATTTGCACGGAAACGTTTAGTGGCAGATTCATTCAACACATCACACTCACTCAGAAAAATAGTTTCTCTCAAAGTGAATTCGGTGTCAAAACTGAATAATACCATTTTGTTGCTGGTGGTGGTGGTGTTGGTGGGTGGTGTCCTGCTTTTCCTATCATACTTCTTCTCTTTCCTCATATTCTCTTGAATCATAAGGTTTAAGAGTTTGACAAATAACTTTACAGTTACATAACACGTCCTGCGTTGTGATTACTTTAGGGGAAGTCATTGTAGTTACTTCTCATCATATTTTTAATCGTTTATTATTATCATTATTATTATTATTTAATTATTATTATTATTATTATTATTATCATGAGAAGGAATTGAAGCAGAAGGAAAAACCGAAAAAGTGAAACGGAGAATACGAAGGTGAGGAGAAGTAAATCGGACCAGTGTATAACATTGCGGTTACGACAAGGAAACAGATGAATGGTGGATAAGGTGGGGAGGAAGGAACACTGGCTGAGAATTTGATGCTGTGGGAGTGTGTTGGGGGAGGTGAGCGAGGCGGAGGGAAAGTATTTAATGATTTAATCCTAAAAGGGGAATGTGCCAGACATCAGAGGTCAATATGGGCCTATGGCAAGCATATAAAGGGTAGGGGTTAAGAAGAATAATAGTGGAAACGATGAGGGAAAGGGGACGAACGGAGTTACAGCAGGATGGTTTAAATCAGTATGTATGATTTGTTGTATTTGTTGGAGGAAGGAGGTTACATTTTTCCAAGGAGAAAGGAGGGGATTCCGGGAGAATGTCCGCTAATCACCGGGAGGTCGGGAAGGGGAGGACAAGTGAGGGATGACTGGAAACGGGCCTAAGTAAGATGAGGGGCAATGATATTAGGACATGTTGGACATTGAGATGAACTTGACAGGGTGTGCAGCGGTTTTGGGGAGGACGTGACATGAGATGATGTGTGAGGTTGGTATGGGCCTTGCGTAAGCGTGCGAGAGCAGTCTCCCAAACGTCTATTAGAGTTGTAAGGATTTGACTCACTGGGAGATATTGAGGGTTTGATCAGGCGAAGTTTATTGGCAGAGAAAGTTGGTCCAGGAGGATTGCCAGCGGTCGAATAGGAAAGATTTAAGAAGTGTAATTAGTCGGAGGCTGGCAAGTTTGAGAAACGTGGACCTGGGACATAGTGGCCGAGCGGCGCCAAAGAATCAACGTGTTTCGTTTGCCCGATATACCCACGTGACTCGTACCCATCAGAAGCAAATTGTTTTTGTGGCATCTGGGATAGTCGGAATACAAACCAGTCTTGGATCTCCCTAACAAGAGGTTAAGTGACAAAGAGAGTTTTATAAGAAAGGGAACTTGCGGGAATCAGTTGAAAGATAGTGAAGAACAGGATGGGTAGAAAAGTTGCGTTTCAGGCAAGAGATGGCGTACAATTCCGTAGTAGAGACATGTGGATTCTGTATGTAGTTGGTAGTATAAATGAAGAAGGGAAGAGGACAGCAAAGCAGAACCGAGAGTGGGATTAGAACTGTCATTGTTAGAAGTGAAAGTGCTTAGAGGAATGATGTCAAGGGTTCCTGAAAGTGCGAGCGGAGGACCATATGAAGAATGGTGAGAGCTTGGGAGAAGTAGTGGTTGGACGGAACGAACGATATGGGGGGGAAGGTATAAACCATGGAAGGGAAGGAATTAACGAGAAAGGGAAAGATTAGAGTAGGAAAGGGGAGTGGGATAGAAGGGTGCGCATGCGAACAGTGAATGGCGGTATCAAACGAGGGAGAGGAAGGTGATCACTGTGATTCAAGATATTGGGTGACTGCAATTCTTAGAAGATAGGAAATTTAAGATTGCAGTAACTCATTTTTGTTCGGACATGTCAGATTTGATGTGTATATCACAATGTACTTTACAACATGTTTTACACGCTTGATGTAATTTGTAATTTAGTATTTTAAATAAATTACGTACAATGTACATTTAGTTTTTTAGTATTTTAACATCATTCGTAAATGTATTAGTCATTTAGTATTTAAATACATTTCTCCCATGTACACACAAACCTCATTTCCCGGACCTCCATTTCAAACAACGGATATCGGATTTGCCGGACAAATCTGAGGTTCCGGGGATATGTCCAAGAGTCGACAATTTCTTTTTTTTTTTGTTTTTTTGTAATTAAATTTTATTTTTAGATTTTGTTTTACGTTGAATCCTGGTCTGTTTCGTAAATTGACAAAGTTGTCCGGGCCGGGTCCGAGCGTCTCCTGTCCCCCCCTGGTCAGGTGTTTTTTTTTTTTTCCCCCCCGCGCCTCCCGCCAGGTTGCAGCATGCTCAAGACAGTCCGTATTGTTTACTTTTGGGCACACTGACACTCACGTTCACCTGCACTGCCTCCGTCTTCCCCTGACTCCCACTGCCCTGGTGCAAGGACCCTCTCTGAGACTACTTGAACACTTTCTGCTGCCTCCCGCCAGGTGGCAGCATGCTCAGCGTCGTATGTTGTTCATTTGGCACACGACACATCACGTTTCACCTGCACACCTCCGTTAGTCCCCTGCAGCCCCCTGCCCCTGTGCATGACGTCTCGTTAGACTATTGAATACTTTCTTCGGCCGGCCCGCGCAGGTGGCAGCATGCTCGCGGTCGTATTGTTGGTGGTCGGACGAAATGGGTCCGCCCGTATTAAATCAAGCAATAAAGTGACGGGAGGGGGAGCGCGAGTTGCGAGCAATAGCCAGCACTCACGCTCTCTCTCCCTCCTTTATGCTTGATTATACCGTTCGGCCCATTTGGTGTATCGGCTGCCCATTTCGTCCGGGTCCGTATGTGTTTACATTTGGAACACACGACACTCACGGTTCACCTGCACAGCCATCTCGTTGTCCCCTGACCCCCCCTGCTCTTGGGTGCAGGAAACGTCTCTTGGACTATTGAGGCACTTTCTGCTTGCTCCCTCCAGGTGCAGCATGCCCCAGGCGGCTTACAAAGTCCGAGGCGGGGTAGTGATATTGGTGTTGCTGAGACGTAAATACTAGAGTAGATAACGTCGGGTGGTGGGTAATGGCATCGAACTTTTTTTTTTTTTTTTTTTTTTTTTACTTGCGATTCCCTGACTTTTGCGTTCCCGGCCAGTGCTCCCCCCTATTATATTCGGAAAAACGAGGTTTTTGTGTTTTAGTATTTAGTATTTAAATACATATCCTCCCATGTATTTAGTATTTTAGTATTGAAATACATTCAATGTATTTTAGTGCGCCAGCTCTGTTGCAGAGCTCCAACACTTCAGCAGATTAGTGGATTTGCTGCACACTTCAGGTTCTGCCCAGAAATAGTTTAAATTACAGTGGCCCCTCCGTTTGTCGATTTAATTAGTCGTGCCAAACCATCGCTAAAAGTGAATTCTGCCAAACGCGAATAGCTACTTTCCATGGAAAATTTCCATTAGTCTTTTGAACGAGGCCCGAGTTTACCCTTTTGACCTCGCTTTTTTCGTACTTTAGACTGTCTTAAAAGCCAAAGATATTATTCTCATAAACCTTAGCAGCAATACAATAGATAATAGTAACAGATGTTTTTTACCATTAATCTTATTTAGAGTTAGTGGCGACGATGTAGATGCTAGATACTAATAAAACCAGAGCTCTGGGTCAGACAATGTGGGTTGCTGCTGCCAGATGGCCATCGGATGTAAACCACCCCTTTCTCCCGCTGCCGCTTGCCACTGTAAAACATCTGATATCTCGGGTCTACCGGTTTTCACCTGGAATACCTCACTGGGCTACGCCCTCCATGCCACACCATGGTCATTACCGCTCAGACTCCTCCCCGCACCCATTGGGGGGGCGGGATAAGAAAAACTCCTGCTTCCTGGTGTCTCCCTCACCCGTCCTGCGGTCCTGCCGCCCACAACACTCACGGACCATCTTGACGATGAGCCTAGTCTTTGACGAGGCCTAGAGTTTCACCGTTTTGACCTCCATTTTCGTACTTTACTCTTATAAGCAAAGAATATTACATGAACAATTAACAAGCAATAAAGACAATAGATAATAGATAACAGATGTTTATTTCCATTAATTATTTAGAGTTTAGGTCTGGTGAGACAATTTAGTGTGGGTGTTGTGTAGGCGGTGTATGGTGTTGTGGCTGTTTGTTTACCTTCTCCATCTCGTTTTTCATTTTCTCCTTTTTTTTTGGTTGCCCTTTTCATTATCGTCACCTGGCCTCCTCGACACCCCACCACCACCAGTACTTGGTACGATGCCTAGTCCTTAGCGCGAAACGCCTTTACCAAAGGTCGTCACTTTGGAGCAAAAAACAGCGCAGATCGTCAGAGATCACTGCCGGGAAAATAACAACACCAACTTGACCTTGCGGGCGTGCATTTCTGGTCGACGTCCATTCCGTGACGTTCAGCGCGCATATCGGGGGCCAAATTGGGAATTCCACTGGTCGCGCATGTCCAAACCTATCATCATACTGTGTTTCGCCAAACGGAGACTCGCCCAAATGCGAGGGACCACTAGTTTTTTGTATTTTGAATGTGAGAAATTCATATTACTAGATATTTGGGTCATTATAATTTTAAACTTTGGCTATTCTCATTCACTTGATTGTAATTTTTGATAAGAATGACATTTTTGTGCCATTTCCTCACCACATCTTGTGCAATCATTACTCCTCTCGGGAACATGCTTGATTAGCTGTACAGTTTCAATCATTTAAGGCTTTTTTTAAGTCCTGTAGTGAATGTTTGAATGGTTCTTTATTTGTCTGTTTATGGTTGATATATATTCCATTAGTATTTTAAGGGGGTCTGGCATCATGTGAATATCTTAATTATGGAGTTTACATTTTGGTAATAAATGCATTCAGAGGATTAATTTGTAGTATTAGTAATATTTTATCCTTTATAGGGTAGGAACCGCTGTGTCCCGCCCCCTGTCCCGCCCTCCTCCCCGACCCTCAAGGTGGCAACACATGGGCTGACTAGGTGCAGGTACCAGGACGCCTCATCATGTCCTGTCCAGGCCTGTTACAACTGGAACACTTGTGCCTCTTGACAGGATACTCTTTTTAGCATACCACTTTGTTCTTGTAATTATTTACTAATTGAATTTATTTGCTAACTTGTTTTGTGCAGGATTTCTTTCCTTGGTAGAATCTGACAGAGGCCCGATGAAGGAGTATTTGGATACTCCGTATGTTGAATTCCTCGAACCTATCCGTCTCCGTGAAGTGATGTTGTGCTTTGGTTTAAGCTCCCAGGATTAGAATGGCTAAGTCTGTGATGGGGAGTGTTTGTGAGGCGGAGAGTGAAGATGGTGGTTGTGTGTATGGTGCTGGGGTTTGAGATTGGTAGGTGGGTAGGAGTGAGGAGGCTAGTTAAGGGAGTAGAAGGGTTCTAGGGAGAGTGTTAGTGAAGGGTGTGGTGTCGGCACTTAGCTATTCTGGAGGCATCGGGGAAGACCTGAAAATGAGCTTTGCATGTGAAGTGAACGAATTGAACACAGCGTCTAGTGAAGAGCATGGAGGAAATATAGATACGTTCTCCTTTAAGTTTGGGAGGTGAAGGTCAAATTGAGCGAGTGGAGGGGCAACATGCGAAGTGATTGCTGTAGGGGTACCAGAGCGCGATGTGACTCAAGCGACTACTAAGGTCCCTAGTAAGTCACCCGGGTTTGGTGTTTGGCAGGTACTTGGATCATGTGGTCCGCCCGCGGAGAAAAAGGTAAAACCATGACCATCATTTTGTGCACGAACTCATTTAGGTACTCTCGGCGCAAGAGGTGAATACGGAGGTACAGGTAGGTAGCTAATACTCATTACCCGAAGGTAAAATCTTGGTTGTTGTGTGACAGTCAGTTAGACATCTTGAAGCAGGTTCTGTGACAGAGAAGGGGATGCGCATGAAGTCGGTGAGTTACCGCAGGGAATGGGATGTATATGTTCGTGACAAGATAGTTGAGGTTGCATGGCGGACCAATGGAAAAGCCCATCGTCTGCCTGAGCGCTTGGGGGAAATGATGTTTAGTGGTGTAAAAATTGAGAATTGCTACGGCGGTTCAAGAAGCTGTAGGGAAGTTGGGATAGGATGGTTTCCCTGTGGGTGTGTGGTGGTCCTTCCAGACGCTTTGGTTGCGACTTGTGGTACTCCAGGGCTATTGCGGTGAAATTGGCCGCTGGCCTTCTAGTGCAAAGCATGGTTTGGCCTTTGTCGACAGCTTGGACCTCTTTTTCGGCATACAGCCTCTACCAGCAGGGACGGGGTGCACTTTTCGAGAAAGGAGTTCAGGATCTTTTCTGAATCCCTTGGAAAGGGAGGTAGATAGCACTCTGATCAGCTTTTTTAAAAGATAGCGAACGGGGTTTGACACGGTGGCTGGGGTAAAGGAAACTTGCGACACTAGAGAGTTTCAAAATGCAGGGGAATAGAAGTGATTCGTCAATAGAGAGAGAAGGAAGAGGTTTAGTTAAGATGAGCAAGGGAAAATTGACAAGAAAAAGAGGAGTTGCTTGAAGGTTTACTATACAAACTGTTAGAGTATTTAAAAAAAGGGGATAAGATTCCTGCGAGGAATAAATAGTGTAGAGGATTTTGATATAATATCAGTTAACATAAACATGGTGGAATATGTCAGGAAAGGTTTTCGATCCGGAAGTCGAGATAGCTGGGTATAAGTTATTTTCACAACATGACGAAGAGTAGCAGACTAGAGGAGGAGGAGTTGCGCTTGATGCAGAGATGCATTGCAGTGTTGTTTACCAATGTTATAAAAACAAGATGACGCATAGAGTCTCTATGGGTATGAGGTTACGGAGGGAACTGAAATATGGGTGTTTTGGGTGTAGTGTATAGCCTCCAACTTAATGTAAAGAAGGATTCAGACTCACCTATATTGGAAGAAATAAACAATGCCTTCAGATATATCGATTATTCGTGGTGGGAGATTTTATCTAGAATAGAACTGGGATTTATCATAGGTGACAGCGATGCGATGAATTGTTAATATAATCCATGATAACTTTCCTAAGTCCCGCTCAGGAGCCTACTAGAGGAGAATATATTCTGCTCTATTGCTGCAACATAGCAGACTGATTTAGTTACAATGTGGAGGTCGGGGGAATTTAAGATTAATACGCCGACCATTATGAGAATCAGATTTAGCTTAAATGGGAAGATTGGAAAATTAAGTGGCAATATGCTCGAATACCTCATTTTCAGAAGAGGCCAATTCTGCGGGATAAGAATACACACTGGATGTTATTAATAGAGGTGTGGGATAGGAGGCACAGAAAGTGTCCCAGGGACAAGGCGTTTTTGTCCAGCTGGAAAGTGCCAATTAGGAATATTAGGAAGGCACCGGAGGTAATTGGGCGCGGTCAATATGGTAGTGAGGTCGAGCTGAGGGAGATAATTAGAGCGGTTTAGACGGGAAGGAGTCAGGGCTGAGGAGGTAATTAGAGATGTTAGAAGTGTCAGGGAGATTCGGAGCTAGGATTGGATTTATCTCATTTGTAAGGAATATAATTGGACGGACAGAAAGAATATTCTTATAGGGAGATAGGTCCGAAGAGTGTCCAAATGGATGACACCAAGTTCAAACCAACATTGGAGTAAAAAGACCAATTTTATTTAAGGTTCAAAGGCAGGATTGTGTAACAAAGAACAGTACTAACGTTGATGGCGAGACAGTGAAGAAATTAACTCGAGTTGCTAAGAACAATTATTGAGATTAAGTAGCAGACACAAGGCGAACAGGTGACCCAAAGGGTTCTATCATGTTTATAAACCCAAGACAATGGAATAGGTTTGGACCCTTAATTTCAGGCGGTGAGTCTTAATACGGATTGAGGGGGGGTAATGTGTAGGGTCTAAATTATTATTTCTTAAGTGTTTTTACGGAGGGGATACACAGACGATACCTGATAGTGACAGAATTTTCAACAAAGGATCGATGATGATAAAAACCCCCCCCCCCACCTCAAAGATATTGTGATAACTAGGGAAATGGTGGAAGAGGGTATAGAAAAATGAAACATTTAAATCGCCAAGGACAGAGTGAAGTGTATCCGCAGGGTATTAAGGAATGCAAGTAGGTTGTTAGTGGGTCGTTAGTGCACATTTTTAGGAAATCGTTGAGAATACGGGCGATGTCCAGTATTGTTGAGGAAAATAAATGTTGTTCCCATATTAAGAAGGAGACATAGGGCACTAAGTCAAAATTATCGACCCGTAGTCTAACTAACAGCCTGGTGGTTAAATCATTGGAATCTATTATTGCAAAAACCTAAGAGCGAACTTAGTCAACATAGTTTGTATCAATGATTCCAACATGGATTCACAAGGGTAAGGTCATGTCCTCACCATGTTATTGAGTTTTTTAGGAATTTTTGAGCGGCCCGAATAGCTGCTAAGGATTATGATATAATATATCTGGACTTTAGTACGGCATTTGACAAAGTACAACACGAGCGCGACTCTTCAATACAGGTTCAGTGGCTCATGTATAGGATGGGGAGGTTCCTTCATTGGATCAGTCTTGGCTACGTATAGGCATACAAAGGGTACAAATTAATGGGTTCCAAATCTGATGTGGACCTGGTGACCAGTGAGTTCCACAAGGGTCTGTTTGGGCCCATTACTATTTTTTATTTACAATCAACGACTTGGATAGTGGATATAGCAGTGATAATCAGCAGTTTCTGATGATACTAAGTTTTAGGGTAGGATTATTGGATCACAGTCCTGAGTAAACATTTGCAGGAGACTTAGATAACTTAACGGTGGCAGTCAGATGAGATGGATTTATATTGATAAATTTGCGTTATGAATTGTTTGGTAGCAAAAACCCTGGTAAATAGATCCACACCATAAGCAATGTATCGCTGAAAAGGATCAAAGGTGAAAAGATCTTGGAGTTAGGGGAGCCCAGACCGCCGACCTAGTAAACAATGTATTGAGGACCAAGAATAGAGCTAAAAAGAGTATTATTTATTCATTTCCAAGAAGTGTTAAAGTAGAAGTGCGGAAGTTCAATTCTAAGCTTTATCTGGCTCTATCCAGCCTCACCTAGACTATGCAGTTCAGTTTTTGGTCTCCTCTTACAGGATGGATGATATTGTTGTGTAGAAAAGTGCAGAGAAGGATGCCCAAAATGATACAGGGATGCGTACTTTGTTATGAGGGAGGATATTGACGTATTAAAAAATACCCTCACAAACAGATCACTCAGAGTAGGGGCGAATCTTATAGAAGTTTTTAAGTGGATAAAGTGATTTCAATAAAGGAGAGGTAGGAAAAGTTCTTACGGCTTTTAACCAGGGTAGAACAAGAAGTAACGGATTCAAGCTGGAAAAGCGTAGATTTAGAAAGGAAATAGGGAAAAACTGGTTCACAAATAGGGTGGTGAATGAGTGGAATGGTCTCAGTAGACAGGTAGTTAGTGCGGAGTCATTAGGGAGCTTTAAAGGGGAGCTGGATAGGTTCATGGATGGGGATGAAAGGTGGATGTAGGTAGTGTTAGGTGACAGGAACTACCACGTGTAGGCCTCGCGGCCTCTTGTAGCTTCCTTATTTTCTTATGTTCTTATGATACCCCACAAAGAGGTAATGAATGCGTCTACTTCGGCACATTTATTCCTGAAGTGCAGGCACAGAATGGATATTGATTGTGTCCACTCATACATATGTAACGCCCGTGAACTTTGCCGTGACGGCCACTTGAACACTTCTAATCTTCATTCTTCTAATCTTCTCTCTTGTGTGGTTGTGATGTTATTCTGAAGGGGATGCCGAAGGGGGCGCTGCAGCCATCATGAATAGGAGTAATCACTGTTCATGGAAGGCCGGAACAGGGCACTAATGTACTGATCCACAGGCTTACCTGTCAGGACTGACAGAGCGATACACTGCCCTGGGCCCACAATTATCCCTTTGAATCCCGTCAGAAGAATCCTTTCACGGACGCACTGAAAGGGTAACAATCACAATTTGGGGAATAAATCTTATTTCCCATTATTATATATTGATCTTGGCGAAACTCGAACTCACACCGTATAGACTTCGACTCACCACAGTCTGAGTCGGTACCACTGTACTAGAGTGTCCGCAAAAAGTACTGGCCGGGCAAATGCTAAAAAAAGTTATTTTAATGGGTCGGCGTTGCGTGGTGATTTCCTCCACAGCTGGCGTTTGATCGTATGTCTAGCACCGTCACAGGCTGCGAGAAGTGTATGGGGATGACATGGCGGCATAAATGTCACAAAAGTGCTCTCTGAGCTTCCACAGAAGGAGGAATGTTACACCCTGCTCTCGTGGTGAATCCTCTATTTTCGCCCACAACTTTCTATCCGCAGTATTTTTCAACCCAAGGCACTAGGATGGCTCCTACCAACTTATTCATAGTGGAAAAAGCACAAATTTTAGCCTAGAAAGCTGATAATGTCTCCACTCAAGAAATTGCAATGAGGACAGACAGGGCAAGGAGAGAGGAAACAGGCATCTCGTGGTGGCCACGAGAAACCTCCCACCTAACACTGTTCCTTTACGTAAAATGTGTTTTGGAAGGCGAAAGAAGACTTGCAAGACCACAGATAGACTCCTGAAGCGAGAAGGCATGAAGGACCCGCGGATCACTGCCAATGAACTCAAAATAAAACATCCATTTTTGCTGGGAGAGGTTGCTGAAAAGACGATAAAACACAGATTGCAGAAGGACCTCAACATAGGGGGATAGGGGGGCGGCCAATGCTTTTTGCAGACACTGTAAAGGATTAATCCACTTGGCAAGCGGTCGTCTAGGTATTTACAGCACTACACATAGATCACCTGTATTATGTAATATACCTTGAAATTAATGTTTATACCAACCAGAATTGAAATGATCTTTTGCATCTCTCTCTCTCTCTCTCTCTCTCTCTCTCTCTCTCTCTCTCTCTCTCTCTCTCTCTCTCTCTCTCTCTCTCTCTCTCTCTCTCTCTCTCTCTCTCTCTCTCTTTCCCCTCTCTCTCTCTCTCTCTCTCTCTCTCTCTCTCTCTCTCTCTCTCTCTCTCTCTCTCTCTCTCTCTCTCTCTCTCTCTCTCTCTCTCTCTCTCTCTCTCTCTCTCTCTCTCTCTCTCTCTCTCTCTCTCTCTCTCTCCTCTCTCTCTCTCTCTCTTCTCTCTCTCTCTCTCTCTCTCTCTCTCGATGTCATAAAAACTGCACAGAATGTTTGCTATTTCCTTGTATAGTTCATTGTAGGATTATTTTTCCTTCTACTATAGAATCTCACCTGCATATCATTGGGACATAACTTTTTCTTAGTCTTACATTCTCTTCTTCATCATCATACATGTAGTACATATACAGAACAATGTCTGTAATTTTGTCAATGGAATTTAATGTCAACAGTTTCAGAGCATGTATTTTTTAGCTATATAGAATAGCCCCTACTTAGAATTATTTGGATATTTGCCGCCATTACGGTATGTGTGCCATGAATATATTATGACTACAAGTAGTTTTTTAAGTGTGCATGAGAGAGAGATGAGTATTAGTTTTACATTGTCATTTTGTTTGCATACACAATACAGTAAACCTCGCTTGCAGACCTTATAAAATTTCGGCTTTTACGAAACTTTTTCTGACATCGATATTTTGCGGAATTTACGAATAAGTTCAGTAAATGCGGGGTTTGGTTCGGTGGTGGGTCGGCCGAACATGTACACGCAGGTCGGTCGGTGGCTGTGAAAGCAAAGCCGAACGGGAGTTGCGCGGCTGCGTGCCAATCAGTCTAGCTTTGTCCGCCCGATTGTAAACACGTCCTCTCGCGTCCTCCCGTGCCTCACCAAGTATTGTTTTAATTTCCCTGTATGTGTGTTGTATTTGTGATGGCTGTATGTACGTAAGTATACAAACTTACATCTAATCTAACAAACAAAGTTAATTATAAAGGAAATGGTCGTTAATAGCGATCTTTCACCTTTTATAACGAACCAAGTTTGTTATATGCAAAAAGTTCGGATCCCTCGTATATAACGGATTTACGGAAATAACGTCACCCCTTTCCCCCCAATGGGTTCGTTATAGTGAGGGTTTACTGTACTTTGTCAAAACGTGCGGGGTGACACAAAACCCAGAGACACTGCTTAGCATTGTGAATTTGGATGACTCGATTAGTGTATGAATAATGTGTGATCTATTTCACCTCAAGATGTATTGTTTCATCATAGTGCTTGTCTTATATTATTTTTCTCACAGGTCAAGGGATAACTGATGGGTTCATAGAGTGAAAGACATAATTATGACTGATGATAAAACAGGTTGATCCGTATGTACCCTGTGGTGGCAATGAGTCCTTGTGTTTATGTTCAGGTATTGATCCAGCGTTGTGGCAGCAAGGCAAACAACAGAATGCACACCCTCACAAGTTCTTCCCAGTTGTGACAGTTGGCTTCCAGGAATTACAGAAGCAGTTCAAGTAAGTTATAGATTTTTTCCCTGAATTTGTTAGATATAAATGATAAAGAGGATTATGTGTTACACCTGCATACTGGCATGAATGGATAGACAGAGTCCTGGTGGTCGAGTGACAAGTTTATTGAGCACTCTCCAGTACACAACCGCGGACCGGCGGCCATAGCGATCCTCCCCAGCAAACCATCAACACAAAACAAAAGATAGATGAGAAGCGCCTGACTTAAGGCTGATAGCATTGTTAACTTAACAATATGCCCTCTTTTTCTTTTCTTAAATTTCAAAAATAATAATGAAACATTGTACTTAAAATTTCAAAAACTTTAATTATCCTTCCTGTATAATGTCCAACAATTTGAAACTGTTCACTCCTTTCTTTGTTAGGCAGTCAGCCAACTGATTACTTGATTTAACCCATCTCAAGGCAACGCGGCCTTCTTGCACAAGTTGCTTCAGTGCTGCTAAATCAATTCTCAATCTTTTCTCATTCACATTTTTGGTAGAGTGAACATTTTCAACTAAAGAGTGATTATTCACATAACTGAAAATAGGAATCACATTCTTATTACCCACATGAAACAATATTTCAGATAGCACACTTCCTAAATAATAACTCATATCCACAGCATCAGATGCAGCAAGGGTTTCTGCTGCCAGGGTACTTTTAACTACTCTTCTTATTTTCTTAGCCTCCTATGCAAGTGGACAGCTCTTTCCATTTTCACCAACAAGGATTATTATGAAACTTTCAGCACTTGAGTAACCATCAGGCAAACTTGCATGGGAGGCATCACTGAAAGCCACTAGCTTTACCTTGCTCATATCTCCCAACTGTGGAAACCTTAAACTATAGTCTTATTATTTTTATTATGGTCAAAATGCACTAAGGAAGCCACGCCCCCTGCCTCCCCCTCTATTCTTCGGGGCAGCTGATTGGTGCAGTCCTCGTATCATCACTACCAATCACAATATCTTCACTACTTAACAGCGCGTGACCACTGGACAGAGCAATCTTCACTACAGAGGGTGACAAAATCAAAAATCCCTTTGTAGTGAAGATTGCTGTTAAGTAGTGAAGATATTGTGATTGGTAGTGATGATACGATGAATGCACCAATCAGCTGCCCCGTAGAATAGAAGGGGAGGCAGGAGGTGTGGCTTCCTTAGTGCATTTTGACCATAATAAAAAAAATAGACTATACAGTTCACCATTTCCAGCTTCCTCAGACATTTGTTAATGTGGATAATGGATAATGAATAATGTTTTCTACTTTGGGATGATTCAAAACACAGCTCATGTCTAATACATCATAGCTCATATCAGGCTTAGTATCTGTACTTAACCAACCAATTTGTCCAACCAGGCCTCTAAGATTTTCCTGCTCAGTTTCATTACAGTCCTCCATTTTGTAACAAGCCCGAGTAACATTAATGGGCACAGTTTTCACATTTTTTAGGTATTGACTTTGATTCAGGGTTATTCCACATTCATCTTGTTTCACTTCCAAACCAATATACTTAAAGACACCAGAAGACTGATGTCTTACTTGAAATTCAGACGTGATTTTTGCAATTACAATGTTTTCAAAAGCATCTGTACAGGTTGAAGCTCCCAAACTCGGCATCCCAAGACTCGGCAACACCCAAAACTCGGCTATGGTTCCGGTTTTTCCAAAACACGGCAGAACACCCAAAACCCGGCGCGTAGTTGCCGGGTCGGCCGCTAGGTGCCACCACAACTAGTAGGCCACTTGGTTTCTCCCGCCGATTTGTTTGTTGTTATTGTTCAGTGGTGTTGTGACTGTAGAGTTGTGTACACTGTTATTTTGTGTACTTCTACAGGTCTGTTATTGGTATTATGGCTCCCAAACGTCCAGGAACACCTACTGGTGGAAGTGAAAAGAAAAGGAAGAACAATGTGTTAACTATTTCTGAGAAAATTGACCTTTTGAAGAAGTTGGAAGATTTTCATGCTTTTTTTCCCCTTAGTATATCTACGTTCTAAAAGTCGGAAAATTCCATTACTCGGCTCGGCGCTGGTCCCGAGGTTGCCGAGTTTGGGAACTTCAACCTGTACTTCCCCATATAAAGTCATCCACATGCATCAGAAAAACTCCTGACAGTTCACCATCATTGTACCAATAAAATCCAGCGGGATCAGCTTTCAGATGCACACAACATAATTTCACCAAAACTGTTCTGACTGTGAAGTACCATACCCTTGCTGCATCATTTAATCAATAAACACATTTTTTAAGCTTCCATAAAACTTTCTAGAGCAATTAGCTTCTTTTGGTGGCTTCAGAAACACATCTCTCAGAAAATTTTCCCCCTGAAGGAAAGCAGCTTTGATATCAATAGAATTACATTTCCAGTTCTTAGAAGCCACGATTGACAAAAATATCCTCCATACTTCTTTACCTCCAGTAGGGGAGTCTGTTCTCATATGATGAGACTCTTCAAAACCACGTGCCACAAGTCTAGCCTTTACTCTTGGTTCACCATTGACATCTTTTTCTGTGCATACCCATCTCACACTCATGGATGGCTGACCCCAATCTAAACCTTCCTCATAGACCTTACATTTCTTCCAGTTCCCCAATTCTGTTTGTTTTGCCTGAAATACATCTTTGTCATATTGCCTAGATACAGACAGGAATACCTCATTATCATCTACAGTTATAGAGTCACTATCACATTATTCAGGTTCTTCAACCCATTGCTTCACCCCTGAAATCCAATCCATTGACTTAGGCTCACAACCATCATCCTGAACATTCAGCCAGTTTCTGTACATTCCTGTAGCTTTACCTGCATGACTTAAAACAGTAGTGGTTTTCCAATCATCAGAGTCAACAGGTAAATATTTCACTCTGTCCTATCATGGGATTACCTCCAGGAGCACTCTCAGGAGAACGTTCCTGTACATTGTCTCCATCATTGACATTGTTTTTCCTGTCTCTCTCATCCTTTAAGCTAATTTCACCTGCATCATCAGTTTCATGATGTGCCTGAACACATCATCTTCACAATAATGTTCTGTTTCAATGACAGTGTCTTTTGAGTCGCAACCATTTTTTGAGTCACAACCAGCAGGTTCACGTGACCTATTTCTAATTTCTTCTAAGACCACCTTTTTACCATTCTAAATATCAGCATTGTTCATAATTTATTTAAATAACTCTTGATACACGCACTTTCACAATATAGCCACCATGTTTAATGATAACAGTCTTACCATCTTGACATATGACTGTGCCAGGTCCCTTCCATTATACTTCATTGTCTTTTAAAATAAACCAGTTCTCCACTCTGGAAAACTCTACCTGTAGGCCTAATCTGATGCCTCAGAGCCCGTCTTATCCTCTCTGATGTCTCTGCCATCATGAATGCTTGGCGACCAGCATGCAGAACATTCAGATGCTTACCCATTGTTTCACTTATTGTAGTGCCTTCAAGAGCTGGTAGGGAATCATTCATTACACAAGGAGTTTTGGGTTTCTGCCAAAAACAACTGATAAGGGCTGTACCCTCCAACCATCTGCAGACAATTCTTGGCATGCACAGCCCACGTTAGTGCTGTGTGTAAAGGGCACTCAGGCTGGTCAGCTACTATTTTTCTCACCATCTCATCTATTACTGCATGGTTTCTCTCACATAAACCATTGCTGAAAGGGCTTTGTGCAGCTGTATGCATGGTTCTAATGTTTAAATTCTCACACATGTCAGTGAATTCTTCATTAGCAAATTCTCCTCCATTGTCAGCTAAGAATTTTTCTGGTGAGCCTCATCCAGTCCCTATCCACATTTCTATCACTTTATCAATAATTGTCCTCTTTTTATCATGAATTACTGCATATCTGCAATATCTTGTAGCAACATCAACAAGGTGCAAAAAATAAACCTCCCCCTTTTTCCATTCTTTAAAATCCATAGCCACAACTTCATTAATGTCTCTAGGTAAAGGCAAACTCACCACAGGTCTAGAAGGGGTTCTTTTGTATTTCTTGCAAATATTGCAACCATCAGTTACTTCTTCTACTAACCTAAAATAATCTGCATCCTCTAGCTACCCCAGCATCTGTTAACAACTGACAAGAACGTTTTCTAGTGGGGTGAGCAAATTGTTGGTGCAACTTTAACACACGTTTCCTTTATTCACTGTCACCTAAGCCCACAGTTACCAGCACTTGCTTAATACTTTTGGTAGAGATCTCCTCAGTCAGTGGAATACAGTAGTGACCCGAGGGGGTACACTGTAACTTAATGGATTTTCCTAGGATAACTGCAGTCATTTTCAACATCTAACTTGACTTGGCTTTTTTCATGGATGGCTTTCCAAAAAGTAGAGGTATATCACTTTCTACAACATCACACCGTAATTTACACTGGGTACCTGCTAGTACACATGGAAATATAACCTTTTTCAAAGAAGGTACCACCATCACCGAATTTAAAGGTAGTATTACTCTCTTCTTCACTGACTTTGACTAGTTTGTCCTCTGGTAAAGATTCCAAATAGCTATGTAACCAGTCAACACCACAGACAGTAGAAGAGCATGCGGAATCCAAAACAGCACTGTTAAATGTTTCACCAACTAACATTCTCATTTCATCATCATTTCTGTTCCCACAAGTAAGATATACTTCATCTTTGTCTTTAGGGTCATTTTCAGCTTGAATCTCATTAACTTTTCTCTCCCTGTTTGGACATCTAGGAGCATAGTGAAACTCAGACTTACATACGTGACACTTTTGTGATGTTGCCCCACCAGTCCACTGGGTTCGTCTTTTGTGGACCTCTTTCACTCCACATATCTCTGTTCAGCGTCTGTCCTCTTGCACCACTCGGCGCCGAATAGCCTCCTTAATTTCTTCTCTTGTTTCGTCCTTGGTACGTGAAGTTCACCTCCTCAGCAACATATGCAGGTTCAGTCTTGATGGTGATGCCAGAACTAGTCTCTGAACTTCCTTGAGTGCCACTTGAAGGTACAGCCTTGATGCCAAAAAACTTGCATCAATCATTTGTTGAAACATGGTGTCTGGCTTGCTGTAAACTACTGCAGTTAAGGCTAGTTGTTTATCTCTGTGTGACAGACCAGCACAGTCAAGCAGTTTGAAGACCAGAATGTTTGTGGGTATCACTATGCCATGTTTTGACAGCTTTTTGTGCCTCTTCTCAAACTCAGAGACATATGACTCAATGTTAGTAGTGTTGTCCCCCTTCCGAAAAGTATCAAAATCAGACCAGGAGTCATAAGCACTTGTCAGTTCATCCTTCTTGTACCTTTTATCCAAGTACTGCAGAAGCTTAGTCATACCATCGTCAGCATTTAATTCTGCAATTTCTACTTCACTAAAAGCTCTCTCTCACCTCGCTACCTTCTGGGAACGACAAGGCAACTGTTATGGCGTGTTTCTTTTTCTCCGTAGTTGTCACCAGCTGCCATGCTTCTAGTTCTGTCTTCCATCTGTCATAGCTTTTATCTCCACCAAATACAGGTGGCAGGCACTTTCCACCCTGGCTGCTCATCTTGCACTGTTATTGTAGTGGATTCTGCTACCTAGTCAGCTGGTGCACAGTGCTCATTACTTATTCTCAGTCTTGTGCCTTGTTGTCACTGACCATTCTTGCCAGGAACTACGCTTTGCTACCATTTGTTACACCTGCATACTGGCATGAATGGATAGACAGAGTCCTGGTGGTCGAGTGACAAGTTTTTTGAGACCACTCCCCAGTACACCACCGCGGACCGGCGGCCATAGCGATCCTCCCCAGCAAACCATCAACACAAAACAAAAGATAGATGAGAAGCGCCTGACTTAAGGCTGATAGCATTGTTAATTTAACATTATGGACAAAGGAAGAATGATTCACATGTTCCTTTAATGGAGAGTTGCAAAGCTTAGTTGGAGACTTTGTTAAGGTGTGTGAAGGAAGGAGACTGAAATGGACTTTTGTATATAGCCTTGAGAGGTGTTGTGGGAGGAGGTAGGCTGTCGAGGATTGCTTAATGGTACAGAATAAGCAGTGCCGTGACGCATATTAGGGCATTATGATGGTGGTGTGAAGGTAAGGTAAAGATGGGGGCTACGGAAGCTGGCGTGGCCTTGTGCTCATCTCCGTAGCATAGCCTATGAGCCATGTGGGGGTGACGACCCGTTACCACGGGACACAGAGCTAGTTTTTTGTGACATCCGGTTTACCTGTAACAGGTGGGTTTCATAGATTATGGTTGAACGGAAGATTTTTGGATACTCATTTTGTGGTCAGGTTAATTTATTGCAATTAAATCTGGAATACATATACAGAAATTCTGGTGTTTCACAAATGGTGATTTAAAGGTCTAGTGTGGAACTCGACAAGACTGGACGAGTTCACAAAAAGACACTTCCAGTATACATTGCTGGTGACAGTTGTAATAATTACTTGCATTGATTGAGTGACAATTTGCCATAAAACATGATAATGACAATAACAAATATTGAAGGATACAAATAGAATAGTAAACGGCTACGCTGGTTCTCTTTAGAGACAGCACTGGAAGAGAAGGAAAACTTGAAAAAGACCTGATAAGGGGGTGACTACTTTAGTCGCTACAGTACCCCCCCCCTCCTTAGTGACGCGGGAGGAGGAACGAGACTTTGGTAGAGCGGCGTTGCCTGGGTTCGTTGGCGATGTGGATGGTAGCGATGTGGGCTTGATCTTGGTGGCCAACAAGTAGCCGTTTTGACGCGGTCGATGGCCACTGCGTCCTGAGTCACCGCTTTCTGTCAATGGTGTGACAGTCTTCCTGGTCCTTCTAAGGGACGCGTGTAGGGGCCTTGGTAGGGGCTGTGTTAGAGGTCCGGCGAACGGCATCAACGCGTATGAAAAACGTGGTTGCAGGTGTCGAGGTCCCCATGGCTCACAAAGGTCTTCCGGGGAAAGAACGAGGCTGCACTGGCTGAAGGCTTTCCCATAGTGCTTTTGAGCGAGAGGCGAAGTCGTGGACCACTGCAGGGTGCAGGGTCGGGTGTTTTCACCAGTATTTCAACTGGGGAGTCTAAGACTGCGTGCCGTAAACAGCTCAGCGAGGAGTGGTGCAGGTCCTCATTCAGGGATGATCTGATGCCGAGGAGAACGATTGGGGAGAGCCAGTGGCCAAATCTCTCGTTGGGCGGAGCCAAGGAAAGGAGGACTTTAATTGGCTATGGAAACGTTGACCATGCCGTGGCCTGTGGGTGGTAGCTGGAAGTCCTGTAGCGGCGGATGCCGAGCAGGGTCATGACCTTGTTCCATAATCTGCCTCGAACTGGCCGCCGCGATCTGAGGTGAGGCGAGTGGGACACTGAACCCGGAGACCCAGGTAGTGATGAAGGGCGTGGGCGGACGGTGTCCGTTGTGATGTCAGCCGATAGGGTGGACTTCGGGCCAACGTGAAAAGCGATCCACGCAGGTGAGGAGTAGCGTTGACCGGCAGAAGGTTAGTGGCAGGGGCCCGACCAGGTCAATGTGGACGAGTCGAATCTCTTCCGCTCATGGACGGGTGAGGGAAAGTGGCCGGGTGGAGAGTGGGGTGCCGAGTAAACTGGGAGGCTTGACAGCTGGTGAAGGATGCGAGTCCAATGTCTGACGTTCTCTGTTGATGCCCTCCCATACGAAACGGGGAACTCATCAGAGCTGTGTAGCTCGGATGGCCGGGTGAGAGAGATCGTGGAGTGACGACAATCCTGGTTAGCGGTGGTCGTTGTGGCAGGTAGGGACGGCCGGTTTGTCGTTAAGAATGTCAGCGTAGAGGACGACTGGTACCTGAGAGCGTGAGTTGCCTTCATTTTGAGCGCCGGGTTGTGCAGTAGCTTGTTCAATTCAGCGTCGTCGGACTGGTCACAGCTATGGCGGCGTAGTCAGAGAAAAGGACGCCACAGCAGTGATGTTGCGAGAGAAGGGCGTCTGCGGGGCGTTGTCTGCACCTTTGATGTACCTGATGTACGTCGTGAATTGAGAAATGTAATCCCATGTGGCGAAACTGACGTGGGGTGTAAGAGTCCTTGTTTTTCAAAAAAGTAGTAGTGAGAGGCTTGTGGTCAGGTGTACAACACGGAAGTGACGGCTTCAATGAAAGTAGCGGAAACGCTTGACGGCCTTGAAGATGGCGAGAAGTATCGATCGACTGCGCTGTACTTGGTTTCGGCAGTGTTGAGCCTTCTGTGAGAAAAAAAGGCAATCGGCTTCAGGCACCGTCGACGAGTTGTTGGGAGGATGGCACCGGCCCAGTGTGGAGGCGTCCGTCACGATGGAGTCTCCGCGTCAGGGGGAGGGGAAAGGCAAAAGGGCTGTGTCGCTGAGGCATTTTTAGCTGCGCAGGAAGCAGCGTCAGCATCGGAGTCCAGATCAGTGTGACAGATTGACCCCGCTTACAGGTCTGATCATGGAGTGGAGTGGCCTGAAGGAGGAGAGGAGGAGCAAGCGTGGATGAAAACGGTTGTAGTAATTGATCATGCCCGAATTTCTTTGAGTTTACGCTGGGTGGATGGCTTCGGGAACTGCCGAATGTCTTCACACTTGTGTGGCGTGGAGCGAAACCCTGCTGGAGGTTACAGTGTGGCCGAGGAAGGTGAGAGAGGTGACGCGAACTCAGGACTTGTCCGCGTTGGATCTGTATGCCGTAGTCTTGCAGGCGGGTGAGGACTTGGTGAAGGTTGCTGGCGGTGTGAGGCTTCATCTGGGCTCGCGATGAGTTAGTCGTCGATGTGATGCGGAAGAGGGAAGCCAACCTCGAGAACCTCGTCAATGGAAACGTTGGAAGGTCTGGGCCGCTTCATGAGACCGAAAGCAGCATGACGTACTCGAACAGGCCGAAAGCGTGATGATGGGCCAGTCTTCGGGATGTCTCAGGGTGGACTGGATCTGGTGAAAGGCCTGACAAGGTCTATGCGTGAGAAAATGTTGGAGCCGATGAGTTGGACGAGAAATCCTGGATGTTTGGACCGGGATTGTCCCTTTGGGGTGAGCGTTGAGGGCACGGTAGTCTCCGCAGGCCGTATGTCGCCGTTCTTCTTGGGGACGAAGTGGAGGGCTTGATGACCAGTTGATGCTGCTGGGCGCAACAATACTTGTCGCATCAGAGACTCGAACTCGGCCTTGGCTTGTGCCGGTAGATGTTGAGGCCGCTAGGCGACGGGCTCTTGGGCGTGTACTGAGGTCCTGTGGTCTCGATGTGATGCGTGGACATGGTGTTTGTCGGCAAGCTGGCGAGTAAGGTTTGAGTCAGCGTAGGGAAAGATCTAAGAAGGTCGGCGAAAAATTGGTGGTCCTTTGTTTTGGAGACAGAGAGAGCATGCTGTTGTCATGGTGCTGGTCGTGCTTGTGGAGGAGATGGAGGTGAGTGGGTCAACCAGCTTTGGACCTTGACGTCCACCAAGAGGTTGAAGTGTCGGAAGTGTGTGCTTGCTCCGAGAGTGCTGGGAACACGTTTCCCGACATAGAAGGGTCCATTCGAGAAGAACGTCGTAGGTGGAGATTGATTTCAAGGTGGTGCGCCGTGGAGTAAACAGGTATTTGGTACAGTTAGCGGCCGGAAAAGATGCAGGATGGGAGGTAAAGGTTCGTAGATTGGCGGTCGCGGGGATGATACTGACATCGGCGCCGGTATCAATCAGGAACCTTATGTTGGAGTGCTTGTCGTGTAGGTGGCGCAGCCGCTGAGGATTGACGAGGCAGCGCGCTGC
Source organism: Chionoecetes opilio (assembly GCA_016584305.1). Lineage (NCBI taxonomy): Eukaryota > Metazoa > Arthropoda > Malacostraca > Decapoda > Majidae > Chionoecetes > Chionoecetes opilio. The sequence goes on from JACEEZ010017284.1 coordinate 138,340, forward strand.
ACTAATACTAGCCTTTTGGTTTTGAACGCATTGTATGGGCATGGGGCGTCACACTTTCGAGCCTGTTGCCAAGTGATGTGTACAGCAGAGTCCCAGGGCTTCTCGAGCGGGGACGGTGGTGGCGGTGTTGGGGTGGAGAGCGGGTCGTTGGCGTACCATGGATTGCCTGTTGAGGGATGGTGACTTCAGTCGTGAGAGCTGCTTGAGGGAGGTGGGACCTCAGTCGTTGAGCTGTGATACCAAGCTGGTGAGCTGAGCGAGCTGAGTGTTGTCCGGGTTCGTAAACTGAGGACACTGAGAAACCTGTTGGTGTACGGATGGTTGCCACAAAGTCGTCTCTGCTAACTTGAGCGATGGCATCGGGGTCTAGGGTTCTTGACGCAGAAAAGTAAGTTCTGTGTAGCAGGAGGCAGACGTTGGGTTTTTAAAACAGCAGGGTTTGGAAACAACTCGGGGTCAAAAAAGTTGTTATATTTTTCTCGAGTAGCTGTTCATGCGATGCAGTAGGTCTGTAGGCTTCTCGTCACCCCAACTCATCCTTGGAGCACAGCTCTTAAGGGGGTGGCAATAGAAGGCTGAAGGTTTGTGAGAGATAGCAGTCTTCAGCATCTTCATAGGGCGTGGTTGAGGTTGGAAGCTTTGAAATTACGTCAGAGACTTTGTGGGAAGGACGTCGAGAGCCAGGAGAAAAACTAGCGGCGGGGCGTGAACTGGGTGAGCTTGTTTGTGATTTTGGATGCTTTGAATCAGCATTCCAGGACAAGCGAAAACCACATGGACGTTAAGTGGAGGAGAAAAGGTGGCGCTCTCAGGTCACTGGCGAAGTGGGTAGCCTTAGGTTGTCGTCGTCATGCATGGCGAAGTGAAGTGAAAGCGCAGGTGTGGACTGGACGGGTGGCAGTGTTCAGGGAACGGAAACACGGATTTACGCAAGTAGCACTGGTGATGAGTAATCCACAGGGCGGTGAGTAATCCACAGGGCGGCGATGGATAATCCCACAGGTTGGGAGTAATCCATAGGCGGCGAGCGGCGGCCGTGGAGTGAGTCACGTTAAAAACACTGTGGAAGTTGAGGGTTGAGTAAATCCGCAGGCTGTTGAGTAAGCCATAGGGCGATGAGTAAATCCACAGGGCGGCGAGCGGCGGCCGTGGGAGTGATTCAATAACACCGTGGGGCTGCGCAGGAATGCGGTGAGGTCGTTGCTGAGGCCCGCAAGGAGGGCGTCAGAGGGTGGAATGGCTGTGCTGACGTGCACAAGGCCACTGAGGCGTCTGAGGAAGCAGGGCCCGGCGCTAAACACGCATAGGCCGCTGAGGACGCGGTGAGCAGTCTGAAGGGGCAGTAGCCGCGCTTGACATGCGCATAGGCCTGAGGACGCAGTAAGGCATCTGACGGGGCAGTGGCCGCGCTGAAGCGCATAGGCTGCTGAGGACGCAGTGAGTCGCCTGGCGGCGGTAGTGGCCGCGCTGAATGCGCATTAGGGCCGCTGAGGACGCAGTAAGGCGTCTGAGGCAAAAATGCCCTGAGGAAGGCACAGAAGGTGCACGGGGTGTGGGTGGGAAACCATGGACTAGGTGGGCGACGGCTACCCGTATGAAGTGTAACTCTCCCTATCACGCTTTCAACCTAGCGATCACCCAGTGAAGCTGGAGGCTAGGAATTACAGCAGGAGCAAGGGACGAATGCCTTCCGAAGACGAGGTTCCCATACTAGGAGAAGTGTGCTCATGTGTCCAGCAAAGCATAAAAATTGATTTCTATTTGCCGTGATGGACAGCCACCAGTTTAAGCCAACCTAGGAACCATAGCTACACTTCAGGGTCACATTTGTAAATAGGTGGAGTGTTCATACGCGATGGTTGAACTGGAATGATGGATACTCATTTTGTCAGTTCAGGTTAATTTATTGCATTAAATCTGGAATACCTATTACAGAATTTCTGGTTTCACAAATGGTGATTTAAAGGTATATGTGGAGCTCGACCAAGACTGCGAAGGTATTTCACCAAAGACACTTCCCAGTTATACATTGCTGGTGGGACACGTTGTATATAATTACTGCATTGATGAGCTGACAATTTTGCGATAAAACATGATAATGACCAATAAACAAATATTGAAAGACTACAAAATAGAAATAGTTAAACGTGCTACGCTGGGTGCTCTTTAGAGACAGCATGGAAGAGAACGGAAAACTGAAAAAGACCTGAAAGGGTGAATACTTATAGTCGCTACAAACCACAGTACTTCCCCAGGTACCCATTTATCAAACCATCCCCGAAAGGAAGAATGAACGGCTACGTGGAATGGCCGTTGACTTGCCCTGGCTCGGATTTGAAACCAGGGCGCAGATTCGTAGCCAGGCGTGCTAGCCACTACACCACGGAAGGTGACGTTGGTTGTGAAGGTGGAGGTTGTATCTGTGAAACAAAGAGGGAGATAGTATATCCAAACAGTATGTGTGGATGCGATTCTAAGCTGCAAGTATCAGATAATCTTTTAAATAATCAAGATCAATAATGGTTTCTACCCTATACAGTAAACCCGCTATACAGACCCGAAATATAACGGACATCGGATATAACGGATGGCAATGGTGTAGTGCCTAGCGCACTCCAGCTACGGAATATGCGGGGCCTTGGTTCGAAGCTGGGGCCAGGACAAGTCAGCGGCCAGTCCACCCAGCTGTTCATCACCCCTTTTTGAGGTGATAAAATGGGTACCTGGGGAAACCTGGGAAAGGTAACTAGTAACCTGGATGGCACCCTAGCCCTGTGCCGGGGTTAGCGGGTTGTCACCCACCACAGCTCAAGGGCAATGCGACGGAGATGAGCACGGAGGCACGCGCACAGCATAGAGTATGCCCCTCTTTACCTTACATTTTCGTTATGTCTTCTTTTTTATTCCCATTAGAATAGATTGTTTTGTTTTCCTTTATGTGTGAGAGATGCAAAGCACAAAAACAAAAGGGGAGGGGGGAAAAGGACAGCAAAAATGCACGGGTGGCAAAAGACATCCTATTGATTTACATGCCGCATTGTTCTGTGCGCACGCCCAGAGTCTGCAGGCCAGCAGGAAACACCACATGCGCTCCTTATTTGGCTCTAGTCAGCACCTACACATAGACTATGCGGGTTCAGTGTTGGTCTCCATATTACAGGATGGATATAGCCTTGTTAGATATCAGTGTAGAGAAGGATGACCAAAATTATTCAAGGGATTGCATAACTTTAGTTATGAGAAGAGATTGAAGCGTTAAGTTACATCACTGAGGACGCAGAGTAAAGGGGTGTATCCAGACGAGCGGGCTGATCGGAGGGCAGCTCCGGTCGGCGGACAAAATTGTGCGGGCAAGCCCGTGAATGTTGTTCCACACGGCAGAGTTCGATGAATGGGCGGGCGTGTCCGACGATGCCAGTAGGTTGTTGCGAATGGCGGTTTACGATAAACATGTGCCCAGTACTACTGCAAAGAGTATTGTGTAGCATAATTGTTGCTGTGTGTATAAAGTTCCTGATGTGTTACCACGAAGGGAATAAGTGGGAGGCAAGCCCTTAAGCTATTTATCCCTAATGTTAATTTGTGTCTGGCAGGCAGTGGCCGTAGCTCCTCAACAACCGTGCACCACCACGGTGATTTCGCCTCAACGGGGATCGGAAAATTAGATGGTTTGGCCCGTCAAATGTGCCCGAAGAACGGGCATGCCCGCCGATCAGGCCCGCTCGTCTGGATAGGCCTTAAGGGGCGATCTGATAAAAGTTTTTTAAGTGGACAAAGGGATTTAATAAAGGAGAGGCTAGGAAAAGTTCTCGGCGTAACCAGGGTTAGAACGAGATAAGTAAGGAATCAAGCGGGAAAAGCTTAGATTTAAAAAAAAATTGGGAACAAATGGTCCACAAAATAGGGTGGTAACTTATTGGAATGGACTCAGTAGACAGTAGTTAGTGTTGGAGTCTTCGAGAGCGTAAAGGGAGGCTAGATAAATCATGGATGGGGATGAAAGGTGCGAATGTAGGTAGAGTGAGAACGGGAACTACCACGTGTAGGGCCTCACGGCCTCTGTAGCTTCCTGTATTTTCTTATGTTCAACCCTGGATGAGATCCACACAGGCCGAGGGCACAAACACACCATGGTGAAGGCCGCAGGAGGCCGAGTGGAAGAAAGCTAACCTCCACACGCAGTTCTCAAGGTAGCAATTAAAACACCTTCTTAATATGCACTGTGACACAACTAGAAATAGTCCTTGAAGTGTACATTCAGTTTCCCTTTGCACTCCTCATTAGTGTTGTTCTTTGCCGGCCAGCTTGTGTCGGCACAGAAAATACAGAGAGGAGCGAGTGATCCTCTCGACCAGGACGGAGGAACAGATCCGCATGAGGCTGGAGGATCTGTACATGCAGCGATGCAGGCCCACACCGTACATAGTGAGTGTGCGCATATGGCTTCTTACATTCCCTACACAACAGCAACGATACAGAAATGGCCTTGTTTGCTCTAGCTGATTTAGTATTTTCTATGCTACTGTAACTTACTTCAAGGGGAAATGTAAACTATGTACATTATAGAAAAACATGTCAAAAGCACAGTTCCTTTGCCATGTTCAGCACGCATGGCTCTTTGGCAAGGGCTGTCTGAATTGAGATGATGGCCCAGCTGGATGAGCGGCCAGCTCCCAGGGTGGGTCTGGAGTACGGCCTGGTGGGGGGGAGGACGTGTCCAGTAGGTGTGTGAAGCACGACGCACCCCAAGGCCGTGGTGACGTGCTCAAGGAGGACCGCATGTGGTGAACGCCTGGGGCCGAGGAAAGTGCCTGCGCAAACCTTGAGTTAATTACCTGTATTTTCTATCATGAATAGTAGATAGTGTTACTGATTTCTTATGTGGATTGAACCCAGAGAGATCAGAAAAAGTTATATTTAGAGGTGTGGGAAGTGAGTAGAATGGTGATATTTTAAGCAAGGCCTTATTCCTGTGTGGCACAGACTCATTTTGTAACAGGGATATACACACCCAGAAGGAGGAGATTAATGGGCCTCTTCAGGTGCCTGAGGATAACACCTCTTTCATGGCAGCAGCTGAGCTTTGTTGGCGAGCAAAATAACATAAGTGTGAGGCAAAAAGGGTCATCAGTATTAAAGAAGACCAGGACCAGGTGAAGTGTCACGGTCAAAACTATGAACCTCTGTGTTGTGAGGTCACCACAAATACCAAGGACTACGATGCCCCAATAATATATGATAACTTTACTGTATAGGGAATTCTTGGAATACTAATAAGGTTTGGATCAGCTAAAGCGTGACTTGATTTCAAAAACAAATGCAAAGTCAAGTCTTGTTGCCAATAGTGTTCTCTCAGATAAGGTAGGATAGTCCCCACATCACTTTGCTAGAAAAATTATTTATGTGCTCCTTATACCTGTATATGTGAAATGCAGACATCTTAGTACTGTCAATATTTTTCTAACATTTCTTGACAGCGATTACGTATGCAAACGATCATCCTAAACTAGAGGAAAAGAGAAGGACAGCCATAACATCGGGTCACACCAGATTGTGGAAGCGAGGTGTAGAACAGAATTAATCTGAGATGAATAGTAAATGTGGCTATTGATAGTCCAGACGTCAAAATACGGTTGACCCTGAAACAAATTCCAAGAAAGCGTTTATGTTTTTTTGGTAGGATTACCATGTAGGGAAAAATATACTAAAAGTTTACCAAAATTATGGTTACCACAAAGGTCAAGTGACGTCAAAAGAATATGGCGCCCAAAGCTTATAAAAATGTTTAGGGGATCGATCCCAAATTTGTTTTTCTTTATTATTACAACCTACATCTTCAAACTTGGTAACATATATAAACAAGTAAAAAAAATAGGGGTCGTATAGGGGAAATTTTGATTGAACGCATAGAAAGAAAACGCAGTTAGCGAAAGAAAACGTGCTTTTAGAGAGGGTCCCCCACAAGACTTACTCCTCCGTCAATAGCAGTTCGGAGAAGAAGTCGGCTAGAGGTGTCATTGATCGAAAGAGGAATAAAGCCGCTAGGACGTCAAGGGCGATTTTTTTATTTCAAATAGATAACAAAATTATAGCCCCTCAAAAAAAAAAAAAAAAAAAAAAAAAAAAATCATTTTTTTTGTCATTTTTTTTTACTTCCAGGAATATTGAGGGACGAACACCTATACATTATATGTGGGGAACAAACATACTAAAAAGTGTACCAAAAACTGATCACACCAAAGGTCCTAACTATGGACGAATAAGACGTGACAGCCATCGCACTAAAAAATAACCACTATTCCTTATTTCAAAGCGTAGCTGTAGGTTACAGAAAGAGTTACATTTTTTATACTATATATGTTGATATAACAATTTTTATACAAGTTTGTATACTAACTACACGGACAGGCGAGGTCATGACGTCATCAATGACGTCATGACATACATGTACATTTCTAAAAATTATAGAATAACAGAGTGCATTTTAAGACCTACTTCATCAATGAATAACCGTGTCAGTTTAATAGCTCTATTTTCATCATCAGACACTGCTTCCCACTCATTATTGTCACAATGCCTTCTTGGACCATGGTACCGCCATACCGTGACACAGAAATGTCCGTGTGTTTGCAAGTGCACCGAAGTGTACTACACACCCCTCGAGACAATTGCATGAATTATTTCAGAAGTTTTCTGGCGCAGGTGAAGTATCCAATCATCCACTGGAAACTGATGTTGTTCTTGCAATTCCCATCCCCATTCAGTAGGTCCATGGCCTCACCCAGTGTCCATCCAAAGCACACTTGGAGGTAACTCCGAAGGGCATGATACTCGTTGCAGAGGAGGTCGGTGGCAGTCGTTCAGTGTCTGTAATAAAGCTTTTGGCTGAACAACTTTTTCGGCAGAGACTAGAATACTCATTGCAGACAGATTGTTCTTCCAAGGTTCCCCGAACAATGGCCACCTATGCTTTACCCCCAGCGTCTTCAATCTCAGCTATGTTTTTCTTAGGTGTGGTAAAACATCTTAGCACAGATATTTGAAGACAGAGTCTCCCTTCAAAACATATGTAGAGCGAGTTTTTCCGCTTCAAAAAACCGCGGAAGTGGTATCGCAATCCCGTGAATGCTATGCAGGAAAGAAGACTGCTGCAGACTCGTTTCCAAGCAATTCTTCATAACCTGAATGTGTATACTGTTGCAGATCCCTTTAATCGAGAGAATAACAAGCTTGTTGCCATCGCTTCGGGTGACGCGTGATGAAGTAAAAAACACCAATAGATCTGATATCGCCAAGGAGACTAGTCTTTTGTTGGATGACATTGACCTGCTGCCTTAACAATCTCCACCATCGCATCACCCTCGATGTATTACACGTGCAACCTCTGTCCTTCATGCGTGTGAAAATAGATGAGAAGAGACTGTTTGTTCTCCACATTAGAAGGAAATCCTCCTTTTCCCGACAAATTTCGTTTCTTCCGCAATGTTCAGCTTTGTTGAAAAAAAATGTTTCAAAAAAATTAGATTTTACCTAACATTGAACTTTTTACTGATTTTTTTTTTATTTCAGAGGAGGAAAATAAAAAAAGTGCTTAACTTAAATTTGTAGCCCAAGTCTTTCCGCATCCAATGATATCATCGCCCTAGTCAAAATCTCAAAGGAGGAGGTAGGTTGGAAACCCCCCCCCTAAAATCACGTTTTCTACGTAATTAGTTTCTATGAGGAAATCTAATTTTTTTCCATTTTGACAAAACAAAAAGTTCTTAGGAATTAAAATTTTACGTACATATACCAAACTTCACGTTTGTAGAGTAGGTTCAATAAACAAAAAAAATGCCGCATAGGGGAAAACGATCCCCTTAACATTTTACAGCTTTAGCTTGCATCTTTCTTTGACGTCACATTTTGGACCCTTTGTGGTAACCATATGTTTGGTATTAAAACTTTTAGTATGTTTTTTCCTACATGTAATACTACCAAAAAAAACAATAAAACGCTTTCTTGGAATTTGTTCAGGGTAAAGGTTTTTTTTTTCGTATTTTGACTGGACTATGAGAGACATGTCCTAATGATGGTGCTCACTTCTACAGCCAGGGTGTGCCCGGGAAACCTTTAAAAGAACCTCCAGGATTCTAATTCTCCAGAATCTAAGAGGATCTCTATGGGTGTTGTGAGGTCCTCGCCGACAACAGCCCTTCATGCCCAGAGCGGAGTCCTGCCATTATACCATTGTAGGAGGGCGGTTCTGTGCCACCATTACACACACATCAAGTGACTGCTGCCATCCCGCCCCTCACTGCTCTCTGTGACAACTCTGGTGTGGATCTCCGTGCTCCAGTCTGGCTGCCTGGAGGCCGGGGAGGTGGTGGGTTATGGGGAGGCAATAATAATATACAAATGTCCATATGAATAGAATTCGTGCTTACACGTGCATGATGAAGCTGTCTTTCCCATATTATAAGATACAATCATTAGTACCTAAATTTTTTTTTCTGCAGGTAAATATGAACAGTATGATAAAGGGCCTTTGATGTTATCATTTTTCTAGTCAACTCGACGCACCTAAAAATCATAGTTCTCAGTGTCACGTAATATTTGTGATCATAGCAGAATAAACATTTAGGTACTGAAGGTTGTATCTTATAATATGGGAAAGACAGCTTCATTATGCACGTGTAAGCACGAATTCTATTCATATGAACATGTCTTTATTATTATCTAACATTCTCATTGCAATCAATGTCTACTTCTCTTTGCAAATTAGTGTTTAAAATAATGCCCCATCTTTTGAGGATGAATAAAAAATTATGGTGCTGATAGGTGTCTACAACAGCTGATGGAGGAAAGCTAATAAATGTATCAAATAAGACAGGTGCTTCAGGGCCACAGACTGAAATCAAACCTGCATGCAGGCGTCTGTGTCCACCTCGCCCCCTGAAGGTGTAAAAGTAGAGTTTAGGCCCCTCTGTCTGGCCTCACTTGGTGGGGAGACATGATATTAATCCAGCTCACGCAGCAGCCGCGGCTCACGACAAATTTGGTCTTCAAATAAGATATTAGTTTTATGTGTTTCACAGTCACAGGCAGGAATGGAACACATGTGCGGACGTCTGTGCCCACCTTGCCACTTTTGCACCTAAAGTTGGCGAGGTGGGCACAGACGCCCACACGTGGGTTTGATTCCTGCCCGTGGCTATGAAACAACTTGTCTCTTTTGACTTATTTGTCGTGAGCCACGGCCGGATAAGTGAAGGTCACGCCGTCCTTACCAAGAAAGGTCAGGTAGAGAAGCCTCTCCTCTTATCCACCTTCCCGTGGCTGGGTGGGCACAGATGCCGGCACACGGGGCCAATTCCTGCCTGTGACTGTGTAACAAAAGTTTTAAGTTTATAAAGAACTCGACTGGTTTGAAAACACTGGGTCTGTAGACAGAAGAGAAAGGGAGAGACATGATTTCAGAATCCCATTTTATGTACTTATGTATATCCATTATGTACACCTTCAGGCGGCGAGGTGGGCACAGATGCTGGCATGCAGGATGGATTCCTGCCTGTGGCTGTGAAACATTGTTTTATATTTGTGAGGAACTGTGTTTATAACACGGTGAGGGGACCCACTATGGGTCTGTGGATATGAGAGAGAGAGAGGATTAGCCAAATAATCATTTATCCCCGTGACAACGATGAACAGTAACAGTGGCCATGTGGCAACATGTGGGCGGTGCATCGCCACATCCCTGTGTACGTGAACTAATGTGTTTAACTACTTACAGTACTTGGGTTATAGTGATGCATGATTATTTGGCTTCTCTCTTCTCACACAGAGGGTACGCCCAACAGATATTTGTAAATCTTGTCAATGGCCTTAACAGGGACCAAGTGGCTGTGAATATTCAACATGTTCTTTTAACCCCTTGAGACCCACAACGTAATTTTCATTGTTATTTGGGTACCATTAGACTATTTAAATTAATATAAGCAATATTTATAGATAATGACCTGTTTCATATCCTTGTCCACTAAACTAATTTGGTATACAGATTTAATTGCTTATCGTAATTTTATGGCTAATAACAGACAATTTTATATAGCAAAGGAAAGATTTTTCTTTGCTTTTTTTTATATAGCAAAGGGCGTTAAAGTCTTACGAGATTAATAACTCATGAATTGCACAGTGGAAGAAACGGGTGAAACTTCCTGTCACAGGAATGAAGCGTCATGGCCTTGTGTAGGGTGGTCATTACACTACATAAGACTCACTGCAACATGAACAAACTCATAAACAACACTTACAGCACCGTCACTGATCTTCACGCTGCTGATGCAGTGACGGGTAAGTAGTGTGGGTGTCTGGGGGAGCCCAAACCTGCCCCTGTGAGCTGACCTTCCTGGCGGCGGGGGAACACTGCGACCCGCTGGCTGGGGCGGGGCTGTCACTCTCCCACAGGACTCTTGCATCACCACCTGCCCCTGACGCGACCTTTTCCTGAAGCAAAATAACATCCATTAAAACAAGAAAACATGGTACATACCCAGAGCTGGGCAATATTTAAATACATTTTTATGAGTATTTTTACTTTGAATGTATGTATTTAGTCCCCAGCTTTGTACATACCTTACCTGTAATATATTAGATATGAATCATGTAATATATATGATTATAGCAATACTATGTTCCATGCAATAAGTGAAGTACTTTGATGTCAAACTCTGTACAATACAAACAACTGTGAGGAGTTTTGGTTCAGGTGTGACTGCATTGAGATGAACAAGTAACATATCCTCTGTCACGCTAAACACCCTAAGCAAGATACTGAAACAATTACGGTAAAGTTACAAGACAAAAAAAATAGCTATAACACTTCCAGTAAAAAAAACATTAAGTACAGTACTAGGTTCCCGCTGGTTGCCACGCTTGGCGACACCTACCATGAAATATAAAACATGGAAGCTCAAATTAATATTACTCGTTATTTCATTGGGTGTGATTTGTGATATCACCCACATCCATTAAGATGCCTGGAAGCTTGCATTAATATTACCTATTTCAAGTCTTGACTTGAAATAGGTATCTCATTTCTATGCATGGATCTGCCTTTGATTCCAATTATTATATTCAGAATACCAGAGAACTGTTAAAGTAGTACCAAAGACTACTCAGTACACAGTAGTCTTTGGTAGTATACATAAAACGATGCTTCAGGACATCAATTGTTATGATTATGGGAAAACAGGCTGAGCACAGAAAACCCTTCTATTCATCTCATCTATTGACTGTTTCTTTGGTCTGGGAAAGAAAAGTGCAGCAAGTATTAGCGATGGTTGGAAGAAAACTCATAAAAATGTTACTTCAGGCCAGCAAATAAAACAATGATGGGAGATTATTAAGATATATATTCATAGAAGGATTGACTGACGCGAGATAACCACCACTAAGGAAGAGGGCCAACCAGTAACTACGGGGGTGGGGGGGTTGATTACTTCAGCTAACGAGCAGTCGCCTGTTCCACTAATGTTCCATCCATCGATTGCTTTAATTAATGTCAAAAATATGCCATAGTAGTGTTGTGACTTAAAAAGTATGTTAAAATAATTACTATAACATTACTATATTACTTACTAACCGCAAAGCCGCACTCCGGGCGGCCTTTTTGGCTAGCTCCTGCGGAGGGCTATTGGTGGGCGGCCCACCACCTGTGTTTGGTGGGCCTTCGGCCCACCAAACACAGACTTTCCAGATAGACCCATTACCCACCACCTCGGCCCACCAAACACAGACTCTCCAGATAGCCCCTTCTAACTTTCCTGAAATGTATGTATTCCCCCCACCCATTCACTCACCCATTACCCATCACCCCCCACCCATTCACTCACCCATTACCCATCACCACACACTCATTCACTTACCCATTACCCATCACCACACACCCATTGCTGCTATAAAAAAGAAAAAGAAAAAAGTGATCGGATCATCTCACAAGTGGGCTTAAAACCTTCCCCTGGTCGAGCTGGCTCCAAAACTGTGACATATGATGGGATTCCGCCACGGGGGGCGGCACCTATCGCGGACAGACAGACAGACAGACAGACACACTTTCGCTTATATTATTATAGATATACATTTCTATAAGCTATCAACGACTGTGTAATAATGAAAGATCAATAAAGTCCTATTGTTACTACTATTATTATTACCATCCTGTTTGAGATACTTTGCAGGACAAAGTTACGGAATATTTACGTGCATTAAAAACTATTGAAAGACTGATTTAATAGATTTAAGACAAACAATGGTACTGGTAAATCAGAGATAACTAGGGAGGGAATCAAGGCAATAAGAGTCACCGAACATTCACCGAACAAAATGTCTTGATACGGACCACATTTAGGAGGTGAATTACTAAACCATTACTAAAACAGTCCATTGTTACCACACCCTTAACCCTCGCCAGTGGCGTAGCGAGGTATCTATCAATGGGGGGGGGGGCGGGGGCACAGCTGTGTATGGGGGAGCACTGGCAAGCGGAGCTCAGGGGCATTATTATGCCACATAGAAGGGTATTGGGGCATATCGTAAGCAGAGCTGGGCAGTATTTAAATACATTTGTATATAAATACGTATTTAAATACATTTGTGTATTTAGAACTGTATTTATAAATACATTAGTTTTCATGTATTTAGATACAGTAAGTATTCAAATACTTTAATGAGTATTTAAATACATTGTATTCAAATACTCATAAAATAAAAATGTAAATACTTTTTATCAGTTAATTTGGCCATAAACCCGCCCAACTGGTGGGGAGGACTTCTGGCGAGAAGGCCTCCCTAGAAAGGGAAATATACAATGGGAAAGTATCCTTTATCATTTATCAATCATTTGATATTGTTAATCATGAATTACTGAATACATGTTAAAATTGTGTGTATATTTAAAATGTATTTACAAATGTACTTAAATACAATTGATGTATTTAGTATTTAGTATTTAAATACATTCGTAAAATGTATTTAGTATTTTGTATTTAAATACATTTCTCCCATGCATTTAGTATTTAGTATTTAAATACATTCAATTTATTTAGTGCCCAGCTCTAATCGTAAGTCACAGGTCCAAACAGATTACGGCAGACATGGGCAGTGGGGGGCACCTGGGGGCTCTGGATTCTCATGGGGGGGCACGTGCCCCCCGTAGCTGTGTCACTGGCTATAGCTGATCTGACGTTATATAAGGTAAAAAGATAACGAGGCAACAGCCATTACTTTGAAGGGAGGACTAAACAACCCCAAATCACACGTAAGCTCTCACTCCCTCCCTCCCTCCCTCTCCCACTCACAGTAGCGCAGCCAGGACATGGTGATTGCGGTGGCCAAGGTTGGACACATATCTGGTGTGGGGTGGCCATGGCATAGCCATTAAAAAGAAACGGTTGAATTTTCATTAGACCTCTGACTCAGATCTGGAGTGGCCAATGAGATTTCAGGGCTCCCAAGATCCGCCACTGCCCACTCATTCCTCTCACTCTCTCTCCCACTCCCTCTCTTTATTTCTCCTACCTTTTCTTAGCCTGCAGAAATATGAAGAACAGCAATAAAATAAAGCGTCGTTTAGCCAAAATTCATCCTCTTCCTCCTCCCAGCTACATGCACACACGTCTTGCCTCCTCGTTGGCTCGCTCTCGACTGTCACTCGTACCGGATTACTCAAGGAACTCTACACTGCTTCGAAACAATAAACCTTTCCCTTATTTCCTTCCCACGCCCTGACCTATTGACCTTTGACCAATAATTCTTGACTTGTAACGTTATCTAAGTTTTAAATGTTCGTAAATTTGAGTTCATTTTTAAATGTTAGTAAATGTGAGTTAGTAATAGTGTTGGTATAGTTTTGTAGTATATATTTGTAACTTCTATTGATTGGGTTCGATAGTGCTTCGAACTCATTAACAGCGTCGCAGAGAATTGTGGGTAGGTTTTTTTTTTTTTTTTTGCTACGTAGTTTGTGGGTTGTTAATGGACTGGATTGCTTTGTTAGCAGTGGCGTTTTTATTTCTTTGTTTTTTCCTCTTAAATGAAATACCTGAATCCTCTTAGGCGAAAAGCATTTTCATTAATATCATCATTATCATTGCATGCCCTGGAGTGAGGCATATATAATATATATGCAAGAGTATATATAATAATAGAGGTATATACAATATATCTCCAATAGGGGTATATATAATATACCCCTAATAATCTCCTAAGAGATACTTTAATCAATTATGTAAAACAAACTGGATCTATTATGTTCTATTGATAAAAATACCTCAAAGCCTACCCTTAGTACTCGCCAAGAGTGTGGCGCAGGTAACCACCGGTGGGATCTTTAAATGCCTTATGGTAGCAATTGTGGAATATATTAGTTTAGTTTTTACCATTTTAACACGATTGATTGATTTAATGCTAAAAAGGGAAAATGTGCCAGACATCAGAGGTCATATGGCACTATGGCAAAGCATAATGAAGGGAAGGGGTTATAGAGAAAGAGTGAAACGGTGAGGGAAGGGGAAAAGAATGGAACGTTCTAGCAGTAGGGTTAGATCAGAGGAAGGATGTGTATTTGTTGGGGGAAGGAGATCATAAATTGGGAATTGGGACAGGGGGGACAGTGGGGTGAGTAAGGAAAGTTTCTGCGAGGCAGATAATTTGAGGCTTATAGCAAGAAATAAGGAGACAAAGGTTTTGCCTGTGGGATCGGAAGTTGTGAATGTTCCAATGAAGAACAGACAGAGTGTAGAGGTTAGCGGGTGATGATAGTCGGAATGGTAGCGGCCAGAGTAGAGGGGTTAGCAGGATCAGGGATATCAGGTGGGGGATCAAGTGTAGTAGGTGAAGGTCAGTAGGGTCAGGGGGGCGAGGGGACAGGGATGGGGGTAGTTGAGACAAAAGGGAGGCACGTGTACAGCCGTTAGGGGTGAGTTAAGAACAGACGTAACAGTAGGGCGGGCAGAGGAAGTAGAAGATGGGGGAGAGGACATAGGGTGATCAGAGGGAAGGGGGGAAGGGTGCAGTGGGGTGAATGATGGAGAAGGCGGGGAAGAGGGGGAACAGGGGGGAAGTTGGGAGGCAGAAGGAGGAAGAGGGGTAGGTGGAAGATGGGAGGGAAGAGAATGTATCTCAGCTGAGACTTTGAGGGTTGAGAATAAAGGTCGGGATGATGAGGCGGTTGGTGAAGAGGGCAGAGGGGTCATGTCTAGAGGCTGAGCGAGGTACTCCTCGATCATAGCCATGGTCTCAACAGGAGAGTCAGGAGGGGAGACCTGGGAGACACAGGGTTTCTTAGTAGGAGGAGACGTAGAAAGTGGGGTGTGAGGAACTGAGAAGGGAGAGATAGTGGAAGGTTTCGGGGGGGAGGAAGGGGAAGAACGTTTAGGTCGTCTGGTAAGAGTAGGCCGAGGAGGGGAGCGTTGAGGAAGGGGTAGAGGTCGGAGTATCTGGACTGAGGACGGCAAAGGGGTTACTTATGGAGAGAAAGGGGGCAGCAGGAGGAGCAAATGAAGGACGAGGAGTGGGAGGAGGAGAAACAGGGAAAGAGAGGGTAGGAGAGGTTGTAGCAGGAGGATCCGGAAAAGTGGGATTGGAAATAAGCTGGGAGACGGGGGTAGGCGAAAAGCCGAGGCGGCGAGCTTCCTGGCGGGTTTCCCATAAAGTGAAGCCCTTCTTAAATCTGATGGATGCCACTTCTGATTCGAAGTGGTAGACAGGGCAACCCCTGTAGAAGACGTTGTGGGAACCACCACGGTTCGCACAAATAGGAGATGTTGCAAGACACGAGGAACGAGCATGGCCAGGTTGAGCACAAAATGGGCAGCGGGCAGAGGATCGGCAGTGCTTTCTCTCTCTCGTGGGCCTCGGCTGAGCTCACGATCCCCAGCTGTTACTTTCCCGGAAAGAGCTTGGAGCTCATAGAGACGGGTCTATAAGTGAGGATGATACTTCACACACCACACACACCCCATCCCCTCACTCAAGGTAAAGATGGGGGCATACGCTATCCTGTATGAGCCTGTGGTGGGTGACAACCCGCTACCCCGGGACACAGGGCTAGTGTGACATCCGGGTTACAACATTTACCTTCCCCAGGTTTCCCCAGGTACCCATTTATCGACCAACCCCGAAAGGAAGGATGAACAGCTGGTTTGGGCTGCCGCCGACTGTCCAGACCCGGATTCGAACCAGGGTTCGCAAATTGGTAGTTAGGCGCGCTAGCCACTTCACCACGGAGGCGCCGCTCAAGGGAGACAGTAATAACCTGTGCAGTCCAGAATCCGTCGTGGCCGGGCCTTAAACTGCTGATCTGCTGAATAGCAGGCAGAGATGCTTCCAATCAGACCACACAGACTGGGTGTGTTATTCACCCATGGTCTTGTGCACGCGAGTCGGACTCGCGATCGCCAGTTTCACCCTCCAGGTGCGAGCTTGGAACTCATTATTACCGATCCTTGGGTAATGCTGGGAAACCTCACACACCCCATACTCCCCTCCCCTTGTTCAAGGGGGACAGTAACCGCCCGAATTTGTCAGTGAAAAATCCCCGGGGGCCGTGAGGATTCGAACTGGCTACCACAGAATGGCAGGCCAGCGCGCTATCGACATGACCATCATGGCGGTGTGTGTGTGTTTTCTATCCCCCCCCCCCCTCCATCACGAAGGGCTTTTCTCATTAGGGCCTCGAAAACCCTCCTCCTGAGCAAACCCTCACGGAGCCTCTCGTCGCCGAGGTCGTCAGGATGGGTCAGGACCAAGAGACGTGAGATCATACAATATTAATGAACCATCAACTCACTTCACAGGCAAGCTGAGCCACGAGGCTGGAGGAGTCAGGACCGCCTCTCAGCCTCGCCGTGGACTGCTGCGTGTCCCACAAACTACAGTATATAAAAATACAATAAATATATATAGTTTAAAAGGCGCGCGTTAATGTAATGAGTGCCGTAGAGCATCCTAACATGCTACAAACAATGACACAAGATTGAATATGATGGAGTTTGACAGACTTATTTATCATCAATTTTCCTTTGTTTGCCTGAGGTGATAAATGAGTAAGTAATAATCTACTGAGTAAATTCTCTTGCTCGCCTTCGCTGAGGAGTCGCCATCATAAGAAAGCATTCATGTTTAATTATATTTTCACTAGTCATACCACTCTCGTGTTATCGGCGGCACATTCACCACAAGCCAACAACTGCAGGGACAAAAACACACTGCTTCCACTGCAAGAATGCCTTGGTCTATTCGGCGTCCAGCGGAAAAAAAATAACACAAGAACAATGCTAAGAGATATTGTCTATAAACAAAATGTCCATTGTGCTTTCATTAGATCGACTGTGACCCTGTTTAGAGTGATCACGTCACACAGATAATGTTTTACTTCCAGCATCAGGTTTGCAGTTTATCTTTGACACTCTCCTTCACGGGGGAATAACTGGTAAAGATCGATACACTTTAAGCACACAATACCCGCCCTTCAGGACACCTCGCTAGAAGCTTTTAGAAGGCTAGCTATCTGACCCACAGACGATACACTGAATACAATTGACGAACAGGTTCTTGGAGGGTTGAGTGAACGTCCAAGCAATGCGGAGCCGACGACTACGTGACCCTCGGGCCACCGCGCACCGAGCACGTGACCGGACGGTTTGCACGACTCGCCGTCTTGCTCATCAATCGTGGGCGGCGGCATATCGTAACAGCCTTGGCTCGTCCCTGGAAAAAGAAGCCATAACTCGACAACAAGTCCTTCCATCAGGCTCATATCTCCCACACAATGCTGTTTATGCCCTAGATTCCTGCAGTCACCGTGATAACATCGGGGCCGCGAGTGGTCACATTGTTCCCGCCGGTCCGTCGCCAGACTTGATTGCAGGGACCACGGCCATGCAGAGTGCCCCGCGCCTCGGCATGCTAACCCCTCGTTCCTCCTGGTATGCTGGTGCTGAGTGCTGGGGGCCACGTTCTGTTATGTGTGTGTTACGCCCTTTATTGGCATATTGTTTTCACTGTTCCTCGTTTGCATATAAAATCCTCGAACTCGAAATTTACTATTATTACCTATTGGTTCTCAGGCGCGTCTTCCACTCAAGCCAGGCCTTAACCTTATCTGTTTCCCCCCTGCGAGACATTTCCGTCATCCTTCCTGCTTCCTTCACACGTCTCGCTCCCTGAGCTGCTGGGCCATCGTCACCTGCTGCCTGCTGCCTCCACCGCCTCTTGACTGGTGGAGTCTCCTTTCCACTCTAAACTCCTCTTCCTCTTGCGTGACCGCTGACTAGCATTTCCTTAGTACTATTTTACACACACACACACCACACACACACACACACACACACACACACACACACACACACCACACCACAACCACACCAACACACACACACCACACACATCACACACCACACACACACACACACACACAAACACACACACACAACACACACACCACACCAACACACACAACACAACCACACACCACACACACACACCCACACACACACACACACACACACACACATACATACATCTACACACGCTACACACACACACACACAACCAACAACTACATACATACATACACACATACACATACACACACACACACACACACACACACACACACACACTCCACACACACACACACACACACAACACAACACTACAACAACAACAACACACACACACCACCCACACACATACACACCACCATCACACACACACATACACACACATACACACACACACACACACACACACACACACACACATACACAACACACACATCATCACACACACACACACACACACACACACACACACACAACACACACACACACACACACACGCACACCACACCACACACACACACACACACACACACACACACACACACACGCTCACACCACACCACACACACACACACACAAACACACACACACACCACACACACACACATACAACACATACATCACCACCACACACACACACACACAACACACCACATACACACAAACACACACACACACACACACACACACACACACACACATACACACACACACACCACACACACAACACCACACACACACACACACACACACACACACACACACACTCACACACCACAACACACACACACACACACACACACACACACACAACCCACACACACACACATACACACACACTACACACACACCCACACACCCACAACACCACACACACACACACACACACACACACACAACACCCCCCCACAAACACACACAACACAAAACAACATCATACATACAACACCCACACCACACACCACCACACACA
>JACEEZ010017285.1:0-14372 GCA_016584305.1 Chionoecetes opilio
AATAAACGGAATGTATGATAGGAATTCCCATCCTATCTCTTCCGAATAACGGGCATTACACACCGAACCCCCCTACGTGTGCTTAGTACGTCAAGCAGCGGTTTGCTGTGCTTGTCAGCCCTTCACAGTGTACACCTGGTGTCTGTGGGGGGGCTAGGGCGTAAACACTACCCTTCATATTATCTTATTATTTGTCTTTGTAATAACAACAATGGCCGAGTGATGAATTTCAATGCAGAACCCCAAGCAAGATTACAATATTGAAATAACGGTATAGTAGTCTAAACTGCAGTAGTACAACATTATAAGTGCCTCTCTCGTCAAGTTCTCTCTCTTTCTGGAAAAGGGGGCTGGTCGTCCCTATCTGGAAAGGGAAAGGGGACCGTCAGGACTGCAACAATTACCACGGTATTACACTGCTCAGCGTGCCAGGCAAGGTGCTTGCCCATCTATTGCTGACACGGATCCGCAGTCATCTGCTGAAACATCAGAGACCTCAGCAGTCTGGGTTCACGCCTGGTAAGTCAACAACGGACAGTATTCTAGCGCTTCGTGTCCTGGTGGAACGCCGACGTGAGTTTCGATAGGGATGCTTGCAGCCTATGTTGATCTCAAGAAGGCGTTTGACTCAGTGCATCGCGAGTCACTCTGGGATCTTCTGCGACTTCGCGGGATTCCTGCAAGGACTAGTCACTATTGGTTTGATAACTGGTCTGTATCTGGGACTGTGAGTGCTGTGAAGTGTGAGGCAGGTGTATCCAGCTTCTTTCCTGTTAATACAGTGAGTGAGACAAGGGTGCATCCTTGCCCCATCACTTTTCAACACTTGTATGGACTGGGTATTGCACAAAGTTGTAGATCAAAGTGATTGTGGAGCATCCCTCGGCAACACCAAGATCACTGATCTTGCTTTTGCCGATGATGCAGTAATCTTTGCTGAGTCACTGGAGATCCTGGTGATGGCTCTCGAGGCGCTGCACGAGGAGGCAAAGCCTTTGGGACTTGAGTCTCCTGACTTAAGACCAAGGTCCAGGTGTTTTGGAGGCTTACTAGATGAAACAGTAGCTACAGTCTGTTCATGCGTGCGGCGAGGACATTGAGATCTTGGGAAGCTTTACATACCTTGGTAGCGCAGTCCATAATGACGGCGAGTCAAGTCAAGAAGTCTTACGGCGGATTGGCATAGCCGACGGTGTTATGGACTCGCTCAGCGGGAGTATTTGGCGTTGTCGGTACCTGTGCAGGAGGACAAAGATCCGGATCTTCAAGTCGCTTGTGATCCCTGTCTTACTCTATGGTTGTGAGACATGGACACTAAATAGTGACTTGAAGAGACGAATCGATGCCTTTGGTAATAAGTGTCTTCGCAGAATCATGGGGTATCGCTGGGATGATTACGTGTTAAATCAGCGATTGCACCGTGAGACTGAATCGAGACCTATTATCTGCATAGTCCGTCAGCGCCAGCTTCGGCTATATGGGCATGTGGCACGCTACCCTGAAACCGATCCTTCCCATCGGGTTGTATCTGTAAGAGACAATCAGGCGTGGAGGAGGCCAAAGGGGCGCCCACAAGGCTCGTGGCTGGGGCAAGTTGATGTTTCTTGTCGAGAGCTGCTTGGTATGGGAAAGGAGCCTGCATGGGGACTCGCGCGTGGTGACCACCGGGAGTGGCGTCGTAGGGTGGGTGAGGCGACGCGCCCCCCGGCGTATGCCCCCAATTATTGATTGATTCTCGTCAAGTTATCTTTTACCTTGTAAATAATCCCTACTGATCTAGCTATATTTAAATTTTATAATGAACATGGGATTTCCATAGCAGTTTATTCGCAATGATAATTCCTAAATATATAATTTCTAATTCTTTCAATGATACTGTCTCCTATTCGTATTTCATTTTCTTGGTTAATATCTATTTCTTGGTTAATATTCTATTTCTTGGATATTTATTTCCTGCATATATGAGATAATGAGTTTTCTGTACATTTAAGAATAATCTATTGGATATAAGCCAGTTTGATACATTGACAAGTTTTTTTATTAATAATATTTTCTAAAATTTGGAGGTCTGGTTCTGAATGGAAAATGGTATCGTCAGCAAATAATATGAATTTCAATATATCAGTAGACTGGACCAAATAATTTATATAAAGTAAGAACAGATAGAAGAGGTCCTAACGTAGATCCCTGAGGAACACCAGTTTTAATTAATAACTTTATTACAACATCTTATATCATTGATCTCTGTAAATTGTTCTTTCCTTGTTAAATAGCTCTCAAACCATCGCAATAATTAATTTCTGACGCCATAGAGACAGGCTGGGGAGGGTAGCCCTAATGGGGGTGAGGGATTAGCGCCGACGGTGTGTATAAGTGCAGGGGGGAATGATATAGGCAGGTAGAGAGACAAAAGCTCCTAAGTAAGTACAAAGACGCACTAGGCAGGGTTAGGGACCTTGGAGGCACCCCTGTAGTGTGTGGCCTTTTTTGCCGCGCAGGAATGGGGGTCCAAGATGGTGGGGGGAAGCGTGTGAGGTTACAGCTTGCTGGCTGAACACTGCAGGAAGAACGGTGGCTCTTTATCGATAACTGGGCCCGATTCTTCGGAAAGGACCTCTGTACGCCAGGGACGGGTGCATCTCTCTCATAGGGGTGTGGGTGTGTTGGCGTGGGTAATTGAAAGGGAGATGGGGTCAGGGTTTTTTTAGAGGCCAGGAGGGTGTAAAGGTGAAGAATAATGATCATGATAGACAAGGAAGGAATATTGTTGATCAAGTCAGGAATGAAGACAGGGATAAAACAGGCAGTCAGCGGAAATACAGCTAGCGGGAAATCGACAAGATGAAGAGCAACTTAAAAGTTTATTATACAAATTGTAGGAGTATATTAATAAGATAGATTTACTGAGAGGAACATCTTGTGTTGAAAATTTTGATATAATAGCATTAACAGAAGCATGGTTAGATTTGACAGGCAAAGTATTTAATCCGAAGTTGAGATAGCGGGATATAAGTTATTTCACAAGGACAGGATTGGAAGGAGAGGCGGAGGAGTTGCACTATATGCCAGAGATACATTGCAGTGTTGTGTTAACAACGTTATAAAAACGGATGCTAGCATAGAGTCGATATGGGTGGAAATTAGAGAAGGAACTGATAAGATGGTATTGGGTGTAGCGTTACCAGGCCTCCAAACTTATGTAGGGAGGATTCAGCTCTTATTATATGGGAGGAAATAAGCAGGGCTTGTAATAATCGATTATGCGTGGTAGAGACTTATCTTAGGTCAATTGACTGGGATTTAATTATAGGGACAATGACGCGGAGGATTTGTTTAAAACTAGTTCAAGATAACTTCCTAACGCAAGCAATCAAGGAGCCCACTAGGGAGGATAATATTCTAGATTTATTACTAGCAAACGGGATGATTTTAGTTACTGAGTGGAAGTGGAAGGTACGTTAGGAAAAGCGATCACAGTGAAATCAGATTTTGCCTTAAATTGGGAGGTGGGAAGAGGAATCGATAATACGCATAATACCTGACTTCAGAAAGGCTAATTATGTAGGATTAAGAAAACACCTGGAAGAGATTAACAGAAAGGCGAATTATGTAGGATTAAGAAAACACCTGGAAGGTATTAACAGTGACAAGAGGGAGGGGGAGATGAGATCTGTGATCGAGACGGAGGGGGTGTCGGTGAGGTCAACGCTGTAAGGGATTATAATACCTTTGTCAGCATTTAATTGAAGGTCAAAAAAAGAATATTCCTTATAGGGCGATAATATCAGGGAAAAAACGAGCCCAAATGGATGACTGAGTTTTTAAAACACAACATAGGGTAAAAAGGGACATTTATAAGAAGTTAAGGATGGGCAGGCGAATATAGAGCAGTATAACGAGATGGCTAGAACGGTAAAAAAAAAAAATTAACACGAGCAGCGAAGAAGAAGTGTGGAGATTAAGGTTGCAGGAAGCAAAGACCGATCCTAAGGTTTTTTTCAGGTTTATAAAACAAACACTAGGGAATTAGTGGGGCCATTAAAAATAACAGGGAGAGATTATAAGCACGGCAGAAGATATGTGCACACATGTAAAATTTTAAATGATTATTTCTTAAGTGTTTTTACTCAGGAGGATAAACAGAAGATACCTGATAGTGAACAGAAGTTTAGAGGAGAGGATGATGAGAAACTCAGAGATATTGTGATAACTAGGGAAATGGTAGAAGAAGGTATAGTCGGAATGAAGAATTTTAAGTCACCAGGACCAGATGAAGTGTATCCCAGAGTACTAAAGAATGCAAAGGGGTTTGTCAGTGATGCGTTAGTGCATATTTTTTAGGAACTCGATTGATACAGGGGAAGTGCCGTTAATGTGGAGGAAGGGAAATGTAGTTCCCATATTTAAGAAGGGAGATAGAGGATTAATGTCAAATTATCGACCCGTTAGCCTGACGTCAGTAGTAGGTATATTATTGGAAACTGTTATTGCAAAAAACATTAGAGAGCATCTTGAAAAGCATAGTTTGGTTTAATGATTCACAACTGGCTTCACAAAGGTAAATCATGTCTCACTAATTATTGAGTTTTTTATAGGAAGGTTTATGAAACAGCAGATAATGATGAGGATTATGATATAGTATACTTGGATTTTAGTAAGGCATTCGACAAGGTGCCACATGGTAGACTCTTAAATAAGGTTAAGGCTCATGGAATTGATGGGAAGGTTCTTCGTTGATTAGAGCTTGGCTAAGTGATAGGCAACAAAGGGTTACAATTAATGGTTCTAAATCTGAATGGGGGCAGGTAACGAGTGGGGTTCCACAAGGGTCTGTTTTGGGTCCATTACTATTTTTTATTTACATCAACGACTTGATAGTGTGGATTAGTAGTGATATATCAGCAAGTTTGCGGATGATACTAAGGTAGGTAGGATTATTAGATCACAGTCTGATGTAAATATTTTGCAAGGAGACTTAGATAAATTAAATGAGTGGGCAGATAGATGGCAGATGGAATTTAATATTGATAAGTGCAGCGTTATGAATGCTGGTAGAAAAAATCCTGGTAATAGGTACACCATAACGCAATGTATCGCTGAAAAGATCAGAGGGTGAGAAAGATCTGGGAGTGCGGGTAAGCTCAAACCTCCGTCCTAGGAATCAATGTTTGAGGCTAGAAATCGAGCCAACAGGGTGTTAGGATTTATTACCAGGAGTGTTAAAAGTAGAAATGCTGAAGTTATTCTAAAGCTTTATTTGGCTCTAGTCGACCTCACCTAGACTATGCGGTTCAGTTTTGGTCTCCGTATTACAGGATGGATATTGCCTTGTTAGAATCAGTGCAGAGAAGGATGACCAAAATGATTCATGGAATACGTAACTTTAGTTATGAGAAGAGATTGAAACCACTAATTTACACTCACTCGAGAGGCTAGAGTAAGGGGCGACCTGATAGAAGTTTTTAAGTGGATAAAGGGATACAATATAGGCGATGTAGGAAAAGTTTCTTAAGGTTAATAACAGGGTAGAACGAGAAGTAACGGATTCAAGCTGGAAAAGCGTAGATTTAAAAAGGAAATTGGAGAAAACTGGTTCACAAATAGGGTGGTGAATGATTGGAATGGAAACTAAATCGTCAGGTGGTTCAATGCGGAGTCTTTTGGGGGTCTTTAAAAGGATTCTGGAATTCAGGATGGGAAGAGAGGTGGATATAGGTAGAGTTAGGTAACAGGAACTACCTTGTGTAGGTCTCACGGCCTCTTGTAGTTTTCCTTACTTTCTTTAGGGTTCCCTTATGTTCTTATAGAGCTTCAACTTTTTTTGATAATATATCATGATTTATTGTGTAAAAAGGGTTTTTTTAAAAATCTAAAAAGATAGCCATTAATTGTGAAAAGGCCTTATTGTTGTTATGTAGAATGCTATTTATTAATTTCACTGTTGCTTCTTGTGGAGAATAGTTTTTTCCCCCTGAAGCCAAATTGATCTTTATTCAGCTTATTATTTATGTTTAAGAATTAAATAATTATTCTATTGTACCTCGCACTTTTTTATAAATCTTACTACTAATGGATAGTATATTAATAGTGGACGATGTTTTAGGGCTGTAATCTACCTCCACTTTTACATATAGGTATAATTTTAGCTGCTTTCATACTACTTTGGAATATCCACATTGAGAGGAGATTTTGATTCATTTTGATAAATAGGAGAAATTATTGATAGAGTGGTTTCATAATAGGCCACTGCACTGAAATAAAAAAGATCCCGTTCCAAGGGTCCATAAATCTTGATTAGATAGGTAACTTGCGAACAATGGGTGCTAGCGACCAATATTTAATGTTATTAAAAACCACAATAAGCATCTTTGTTTGTAGTTGAAAACCCTTTTAAATTTAAAATAAAAAAAAATTGGCCCTTTTTTTTAAAACCCCAGCTCAAAATTTAAAACAGGGGTTAAAGGAAATAGTTTTTTGATTTGGAAAAATTTTAAAAAATGGAAAATAATGGGGAGAATAAAAAATTTAAAATTTCCCTTTCCAAAACTAATTTTCAGGTAATTTGGAAAGAATAAATAAAAACCCAAAATTTTGACAACATTCCGAAAAAGTTCAAACCTACAATAACCATTTTTAAAATTTTTTATCAACCAAATTTTGGGGTTTGGGAAAAATTAGAATCAAAAAATTGGTTTAAATTGTGAAAACCTGAAAAATTAAACTTTTGCCCTTTTAAAGGGGTTTCTTTTAATTTGTGGTTTTTTTAACTAATTTGGTTTTGGGGAAACCCCCTTTTCCGGGCAAAACCCAACCCCTTCAGATTTTGGAAAGGGGAAAGGATTTTTTTCCGGGTTCCGGGGGGGCCTAATTTTGACCATGGAAGTTTTTTGGATTTACGAACGTGGAAAAACAACTCGGGCCGAGGGGGGGGGAAAGAAGGGATTTGTGGGGGGGCCGGGGCCCGGGGGGGAAGCCCCACGAGGGGCCAGAAAGGGGGGGAGGAAGCCGGGGGGGAGGGGGGGGTTGGGCAAACCCCCGGTTTTGGAGCGGGGGGTTTGAAAGGAAACCCCGGGGGTTAAGGGTTAGGTTTAGTTTACCGCCCGGGAAGAGGATCCCCGGGAGTTAAGGGCTCCTTGTTGAAAGGAAACACGGGGCGGGTGTCCCCCTGTTTTGTGTCCGTGGGCGTAAACCCCGGTGGCCGGGGAAAGGGGTTTTTCGTTTTCCCGAAATTGGGCCAGGATGGGGTTACACGGGTTTTTTGGGGTATACAAAAGCAAAACCAAGGGGATTTGGCCTTTTGCAGGGGGGAAACTTTTTTAGGGCTGCGAGGGGTTCGGGAAGGGTTCCCGGGGGCCTTTGTGTTTCGGGGGGGCGTGAGGCGGGTCTCGGTATTTTTACCTGTAAAATTTTATAGTCGGGAAAAGGGTGTTTTGTGTTTTTTCCGGGCTTGTGCCCTGTGTTTTGGTTTTGTGGGGCCTTTGGGTGGTGATTTTTCCCCTTTGGGGGGCCCTTTTCCCCAAGGGCCTAAAGGGTTTTTATTCTTTGGGGTTTTGGGTTCCCGACAAAACCCCAATAACCGGACTCAGCCCCCCCTTTCCCCACCGTCTGGGCCAAAAGGGGAGGCAGGTTGGGGTTAGGGGGGCGGGGGGAAGGGGTTTTTGAAACTTTAAACATGGCCGGGGCAAAAATCTTTTAAATTTTTTTAACTATTTTTGGAAATTCCTTATTGGTTGTGGGATCAAAATCCAATCCCGGGGGAAAAAAACCACGGTAAATTTTTTGGAGATGAAAAACTTCGTTTGCCTTAAAATTTGTATCAAAATTTTGGCTTTTTTAAAATGCCCGTTTTTTGGGGAAAGATGGGGGGGAATTCCTATCATAAAAAATTTCCCCGGGTTAGGGGTCCGAAAGGGAAATTTAAATCTTTTTTTTTCCCCTTTAAAATTTTAAACCTTCCCTTTCTTCCTTCTTCCATTTTTCTAATCTTTCCTTCCTTCCCTCACCCCCTCTCCCCCCCGGACTTTTTTCCGGGGGGAAAAAGGGGCCCAAAATTCGGGAACACTTTTAATTTCCCGGGGAATTGAAAACCAAAAAGGTTTCAAAGCTTTTCATCCTCCCCCACCCCTCCTATCGATAAAGGAACTCCCTAATTCTTAATGTCCTTAAAACTAGACACAATGTGACAGATCACGTTCATAAAGGGAATGGGTTTGTAGAGTTTTTTGTTTAAATTTAAAAAGTGGGGCCAAAATTTATGACTCGATTTTCCACTACCCTCTCTAAACAAAAAACGGGGGGTTTTCCGTATGCTTAAAACGAACGAAATAACACTTTCCCCGGATATTAGAAAAACAATAAAAAATTTCCCTTTTATTTTCAAAGTTGAAAAAACTGAAATTTTGGGTAGCCTTTTCCCATGTTATTTTTTTCATTATTAATTTTTAAATTCATTCATGGGCTGAAAATCCCTTCGGGGGGGGAAGCCGTTTTCGGGGTATCCAAACATTCCCTTTTTTTTCCCCCCTGGGCCTTATTTTAA
This sequence comes from Chionoecetes opilio, assembly GCA_016584305.1. Taxonomy (NCBI): domain Eukaryota; kingdom Metazoa; phylum Arthropoda; class Malacostraca; order Decapoda; family Majidae; genus Chionoecetes; species Chionoecetes opilio. The sequence goes on from JACEEZ010017285.1 coordinate 8,540, forward strand.
CCCTCGGGGGAGCCAGTCTTTTCAATTTCCAAACCCCCCCTACAGGAAAGGGACTTTTCGGAAATTTCCCCTTCCTATTTCACCCCCCCCCCCTTTTTCCTTTGTTAAAAATTTTTTTTTTATCTCTTTTCCCCCAAATATGGGTTTCAGTTGTTCATTTCACAAACGCATAGGGGTTCGGCCCCCCCTTTAAAAGTTTTTATTAAGGGGGTCCCCCTCATCCACTTCCCCTACAGTTTTGGGACGGACGTCTCAGTCTGAAAAAAAAACCCAGGCCACGGGTACAGTGAATCCACCCAACCTTTAAAACCCCTTCACTTTTCCTCCCATTTTAATATTCCCATGTATCCCCTATAGTGCTCAGTTTGGGTTTACGGCATAGGGGGTATTTTTCCTAAGAATTTTTCTGAGAGGGGGTTTTATGCTCAAAAGAGCTTCCCCCTTTCCAAATTAAGTTTGTATTTTTTCCTAAGATCTAAAACCCAAAAAAAAATTAATTTGGTTTCAGGGGTGATAAAATGGGAAATGATTTTCAAATAGTTCTTGTTTTAAAAATTTCCCAAAAACCCCGGGGTTGACTATTCCGCGTGTTAGGGAAAAATTTTTCCCCATTCTTCTCCAAAAGATTTCCAAGCCTTACTCGGTGAAATCAAAAGTATCAACCACAAACTCCCAAAGGGAAAAATCTAATATATTTCAAATTCAAACTGCCCAGGAAGAAAAACCTTTAAAACTACTTGCCTGGCTGGGGCAGCACTTCCCCTTACCCCTTTTAACTCAAAACCTTTTTCCCCTTAACCCCTCCCCCTCCCCCCCTTTCCCTTAATTTCATTTCCGTTTTTCAGTATTTCCCCCGCAGGAGAATGTTCGTACTATAATCAATGTAAAGTCATAAACAAATTTAATTAAAAATTAAAGGGTTGAAATAAATGAAAAATCCAACCAAATTAAGTTCATTAAAATAAAAAAGGCCCCAAGGAAAAAAACAACAATGGGAAAACCCGGGGAAACCCACACTACGAATGAAAATTTTAGCCCAAGGGGGGACCGCCCCCCCCTAAACCATGTTTTTTTTAAAAAAAAAAAAGGTGACCCCAAAATTTAAATTTTAGTTTTTAAAGGCCTAAAAAAGGGATTTCTTTTGGAGGAACTAACCTGCCTCGTTAGGGTTAAGGGTGTTTTACCATTTTATTTTTCAAGAGCCGGGCCCTGCTTCGGGCTTCAAGTACTTTTTGGGGCCCAAATACCACGTAAAACACTCACCCCGGGGGTTTCAGAGGGGAAGGGGGTAGTCTACCCAAAACGTGACGCCGGGGCCCGGGGGTTTTCACGGGTGACGAACAGACAAAAATAGGGCTCTCCCCCGGTTTACAACACCTACCCCAAACCAACCCTGCTGTTCTCACCCCTTTTCCTGGAGACTTTTTGACCCTCCTTCTAAAAGGGGTCCCTTTTCTCTTAAAACGCAAAGGGAAAAAAATTCAACCCTCCCCCCGCTGCCCTTAAATTTGTATCTACGATCGGGGCGAAATTTGGGATCTTAACCCTTTGGGGGGCTTAGCCCACCCAAGAGTTCTTAAACGGTTTACAGGAAAATTTTTTATTTATTTACGATTCAAATGAAAATAAATGTGAGACTTTTTGCTTTTAAACCAAAAAGGGGCTCCGGTTTTTGGGCTTAGCCCCTAAAACCCAGAGCCCTTTTTTCGGGCCCGGAAAAAAAATTCAAAAACCCACATTTTTTTGACTATTTTGGGAAATCTGATATAGAATATGATTTTCCTTTCCCCTCCCCTAGTATTTGGGGAAAATAGGCATGTTCATTTTTTTGAAAAACATTGGGTCATAGGCCATACTGACCATTAAATTAAATGGTCAGTATAAAATGTAACCCATTTTGTATCACGGGGTTTTTTTGGTTTTTTTTTTTTTTTTTTTATCCCTTACATCCTTTTATATCGGTTGAAAATATGATAATGTTTCGACTATATTTATTGTGTTGTGATTATGTAAACGGGAAGGGACATGTTAAAATTTGGGCAATTAAAACTTTATTGACCATTACAAATTATTTTAAAAAACTTAAAAGAAAAAAAAGAAAAAAAAAAATTTTAACCCGTAATGGGGGGATTTTAAAAAAAAAACAAAAACCAAAAAAAAAGGGGAAAAAAACCACGTAAAAGGGTTTTGCCCGGGTTTCCCCCTTTAAAGAAAAAAAAAAAAGGGGAAAAAGAAGAGAGGGGAACGGGGGGGAGGGTGGAAAGGCAGCGGGGTTCTTTTAATATCAGTGCGGAGGCTACTCAAAGCTTGGGGGGGAGGCCGGGATCCGGGGGTTTCATGCTGTCCTGACTGCCGTGTGACAAACAGGTTTCCATTCCTCCTGACTGAAAAAGGGGGGTGGTCGTCCCCCATCTGGGAAAAGGAAAAAGGTTTCCGGGGCAGACTGCAACAATAAACCCCGGGATTGCACTGCTCAAACGTGCCAGGCAAGGGGGCTTTCCCATTATTCTGACACGGATCCCCTGTCAAACTGCTGAGGCATCAGGACCTCCAGCATTTCCCGGGGTTTAAAGCCTTGGAAGTCCAACCGCCTGTTCCTATTATTTTGTGTCCTGGTGGGAAAGCCAAATTTAAATTTCGACAGGGGGTGCTTGCAGCCTATGTTTTACTCAAAAAGGCGTTTTTAAATTTAGGCAAAACGTGAGGCGCCCCTGGGATCTTCTGCCTTCCCGGGATTCCTGCAAATGACTTTGGTTTTATGGGCTGGGGCTTTTCTTTGGGGCTGAGGGGGTGCGGGGAAGGGGGGGGGGCGTTTTCCAGCTTCTTTCCTGGGGAATACAGGGGTGAGGCAAGGTTTCGTCCTTTTCAAACATTGATAGACTTTGGGAATTTTGGGGAAAGTTGGGAGTCAAAGTGGGTTGTGGACTCCCCCGGCAAAAATCAAGATCAAATGATTTTTGTTATGCCGATTTATGCAGTAATCTTTGCTTTAGTCGGTGGAGGTCCTGGGGGAATGGCTCTCGAGGCCTGCACGAGGAGGCCAAAACCTTTGGGGGCTTTTTTTGGTCTCAGCTGGCTCAAGAGCAAGGTCCCCCGGTGTTTTTGGAAAGGGTTTTTCTTGAAAAATACAGTCTGTTCAGCGTGCGGGGAGGACAAATTTAGATCTTGGAAAGTTTTTACATAAACCCTTTTGGGAGCGCAAATCCCTAATGACGGCGGGTCCCCGTCAAGAAGTCTTACTTACAAAGGTTGGCATGCCCACGGGGTTATTTTACTTGTTTTGCAGGATATTTTGGGGTTGTCCGTACCTGGGGGGCAGGAGGACCCAAAAATCCGGGTCTTCAGTTTGCGTTTGTTGGGTTTTCCCCCTTTTTACCCCTATGGTTTTTGAGACTGGACACTAAATACGACTTGGAAAAGGCGAATCGATTCCGGGTTGGGAATAAATGGCTTCGAAGAATCAAAGCGGGTTTGCGGGATGAAATTTCGTCCCCCAAACCCCGCGATTACACCGTGTGCCCGAATCGAGGCCTATTACCCCGAATATTTCCCTCAGTGCCAAAAAATTTTGGCTATAAAAGGGAGTTACGCGCTAAACCCTGAAACCCATCTTTCCCCTCGGGTTTGTAAACTTTTAAAAAAAGGGCAAAAAACCTCCCGGGTGGAGGGGGCCAAGGGGGCGGCCCCCAAAAAACCTCGTGGGGTGGGGGGGGAAAAATTTTGCTTTCTTCCTGTCCTTTTTAAAATTTCTTTGGGATGGGAAGGGAGCCTGCCCTGGGGAAATCGCGAAAGGTGACCCCCGGGATTGGGGTCCGGTTTGGGGTTTGGGGGAGGGCGGAAAAGCGCGCCCCCCGGCGTATTCCCCCAAAAGATTGATTGGATTCATTTGTGTTTAAATTAATTTTTCATTTTAATTGGGAAAATCCTTGAAGCGTTACTCAATGAAGCACAGCCTCGCAAACACATTTGGGGCCCTTTTCCCGTAAAAAAAATAAACGATTAATGATAAATAAAAAAAAGAAAAAAGATAATATAGATTTTTAAAAAAATAAAAAGAAACAAAATAAAATAAAATTTCCCCGTTTTTTTTTATTTTTTTTTTAGGTTTAGGATTATAATTTTTAATGGTTAGGGAAGTAGGGGAAATACAAAAATACATGAGTCCTCTTATATATCATTTATTATTTTTTTTTTTCGTTTTTTTTACAAAAAAACAACTGCTAAACGTTGGAATGAAATGCCTACGAAAAAAAAAAAAGTATAGCTTTTACAGTGAAAAAAATACCCCAAGACCCATGTTCATATGTAACGCAATTATATATTCATTATACAAAAAAAGTATACCTGTTTGCATTTTTTCATCTTCTGCATATCTTCAGTAACATCAATCAAAAAATTACAAAAACTACATTAATACTTAGTTACCCGTTAAGAAATTGGGGTGACACAAGCAGTGCAATATATTACAGATTTCACCCCTGGCCATCCCCAAAAGTTACTGGACCTCTCTCAACTTAAAAAAAACGGTAGGATCCCCAAAACCGCTGTATGTTAAGTCGGGGGTAACACTGGTTATTAGGGTAAAAAAATATTTACATTTTTTATATTCTTTTTTTAGATTTTTTTAAAATTTATTTTAATTACGTAACAGTGGGGCCTAGAGGGTTTTAAGAAACTTTCAAAACATAAAATTAAAAAAAAATGAAGACATTTGAGTTGGGGTTAACTTCGTTATTATTTTTTTTCATCAGTAGGTAAACCCTAAAAAAGAGAGTTTTGGGGGATAAAATGTCTATAGATTGTATATTTCCTTTAAAGCTTTTGTTCGTACTGAAATCTGACCAACCCCGGTCTTATAAATACTTTTTATATATTTTTTAACAAAAGGTTGGCCCAAGGACACCATAATGCACTTGGAAAAAAGCACTTCTGTTAACTTGGTTTGTCTTGATTTCTCTTCTTCACCTCTCCCAAAAGGGCTTTTGGGGTCTCCTTGTCATACATGGATGACGTTTGCGTGGTGAAAGACGTGTTATAGAGACGGATGAAGGTAAGCGTATGGGAGGGGGTGAAATGAGGTAATATAATGAGTGATATGTGACAACCAGAACTTAAGGGTTTTGGGAACTGATCATTGGGCTCGGATAAAATAAAATGGAGGGGCTGCAAAAAATTTTTAACTAATTCACCAACGTAGGATAATTAATTTTACCAACCGGGATGAGCTTATAGTGGGGGTTTCGGCCCATTTCAGGGGGTTTTTCATGGTGGTGGTGGTAGAAGGGATGGTGGGGGGGGTAGTACTAAAGGGGGTGGCTGAGGTGATGGTAAAGCAGTTTACTTGAAAAAAAAGTCGGTACCGGGTTGTTTCGTTTTTCATTTAAAATCAGCTGGGATATTTTATGTTTTTGCAAAACTTCACTCAATTTCCATAGTTAGGGGTAATTAAGAAAACACTATCACCCCACCCCTCCCACCATGTAAACATGAGAAGGACGAGACTTAGCTCCCTTGACCCCAGCTCACTGTTCGCAAGTGGGGCCCGGGAGCACGCAACATGAAACGACAAAAAAAATAGAAAATTAACTTAAATTTTGGTTGGTTTTACGAATGAAATTCACTTAGTAAGTATTGAAAATAAAGAAATAAATAAATGCTTTTATTTTGGGTATATTGTTAGTATTATTCATTTTTGTTTTTTGGGAAAAAATACCCTGGCAGTGAGTGTCTGGGGGGCTCAGTTTCCCCCTTGCAGGCCCCCTCAATTTCTTTAAATTTTTTGAAAAACCAAAAAAACGCCGGGGGACTGGCCTATGGAAAAAACCCGTGGGGA
>JACEEZ010017286.1:0-13591 GCA_016584305.1 Chionoecetes opilio
TTGCCCCCCCCCCCCAACCCTGCTGCCCCCCCCCATACTTTCCCCCCCACCCAACCCTGCTGCCCCCCCCCCCTTTCGCCCCCCCCACCCTCCAAAACCCCTCCCCTCACCCCCCCCTCCATGTCCAAACAACCCCGGGCCCTTTTCAGAGCCCTTTTTTTTTTCACAAAATGTTTATTTTTTTTGTAAAAAATACATTTTCTATTCAGTCTCATGATTTTTTTTCTTCTTTTTGGCTCTTTCAAAGTCCGTTTTTTTTTTCAAAAAAATTTTTTAGCTTTTTTTTTTTTTGGGTGTGTTTCTTTTCACTCGTCTTTTTTTTCCCCGGTTTTTCTACGACTCGGTTTGAAAAAAACCTGTAAAAGGCGAAAAAATTATAGAAAAATATTTAAAAGTTATCCAAAAAAGATTTTAGGATTCTGACTGGCCTTTTTTTTTTCTTTAAAATTGCGAAAAAACGTCACGTGAAATGGCGAGGGGGAAAAAAAAAATCATGCGCCGCCCCCAGGGAAAAAAAAAAAGCCAAGGGTGTTGTGGGGGGGAGAGAGAGAGAGAAGAGAGAAAGGGGGAGAGAGAGAAGAAAGAGAAGAAAAGGGGGGAAAGAGAGAGGAGAGAGAAGAAAAAAAAGGGGGGGGGGAAGAGGGAAAAGGGAGGGAAAAAGAGAAAGGGGGAGAAAAAAAGGAGAGAGAGAGAAGAGAGGAGAGAAGAGAGAGAAGAGAGGGAAAAAGAAGGAGAGAGAGAAAGGGGAGAGAGAAGGGGAAAAAGAGAGAAAAAGGGGAAAAAAAGGAAAAAGGGAAAGGGGGGAAAAAAAGGGGAAAAAAGAAAAATAAAAAAAAAAAAAAGGGGGGGGGGGGGGGGGGGAAAAAAAAAGGGGGGGGGGGGGGGGGGGGGAAAAAAAAAAAAGGGGGGGGGGGGGGGGAAAAAAAAAAAAAAAAAAAAAAAGGGGGGGGGGGGGGGGGGGCCCCCCGGGGGGGGGGGGGGAAAAAGGGGGGGGGAGGGGTTTTGGGGGGGAGGGAAAAAAAAAAGGGGGGGGGGGGGGGGGGGAAGGGGGGGGGGGAAAAAAAAAAAGGGGGGGGGGGGTCGGGGTTTTTGAGGGTAGGGTTTTGGGTGAGTTAGAAAAATTTTAAAAGGGGAAGGAAAATGAGGGAAAATGTTTAAATTATTATTTTTATTAATATAAAAATAATTTTTTTATTTTTTTTTTAGTTTTGTAATTTCAAAATCCCTCAGGGGCCCTACTACCCCCCAAAAAAAATTCCGTTAAGTAATTAAACCCAAAACAATTTTGGGCCCCCGAAAACCCCTGAGGGGTGTTTTTAACAAAAAATTCTTTATTTTTCCTCCCCAAAAAAAAAAAAGCCTATTTTCAGGTAGGGAAGGGGAAAAAATTTTGGGGAGAGAGAGAGGAGAGAGAGAGAGAAAAAAAAAAAAAAAAAGAGACGAGAGAGAGAGGAGAGGAGAGAGAGGAGAGAGGAGAGGAGAGAGAGAGGGAAGAGAGAGAGGAGGGGAGGGGAAGAGAGAGAGAGAGAGAGAGAGAGAGAGAGAGAGAGAGGGGAAAAGGAGAGAGAGAGAGAGAGGGGAAGAGGAGGAGAGAGAGAGAGAGAGAGAGATTATGTTAGTGAATTATTAGAAGTGAGCAGTAGTAGTAGTATATGTAGTAGTAGTAGTAGTCGTATGTGTAGTGTAGTAGTGTATGTGGTGTCGTAGTAGTGGTAGAAGTAGTAGTATAGTGTATTACGTAGTATAGTAGTAGTAGTAGTAGTAGTAGTATTAGTAGTATAGTAGAGGCAGTATTATTTTATTATCATTATTATCATTAGTAATAGTAGTTATAGTACACCCATGGACATCCCTGCAGCTCTCCGTCACTACTTGGGGCTCCTCACTCCGCAGCGCTCTAGCCGGCTATAGCAGTGAGGACTGAGAACACTACAACCTCCTTGCGACAACCCCAGCAACGCCCGAACACCCAAATGCAGCGGCAGTGTCTTTAACAAACACTTACTTTATTTTTCCCATCAACATATTAAAAAGAAAAAAAATAGCTCAATATTTTCCATGGTATGCTTGGAAGTTTATGAAAGATTTCCGAAAGAGGATTAATTATCAGTCAGAGGCAATCAAACGTATCCTATGCTATTTTTCCCATTTAATTATGGTATTTATAATATTCCAACACACAGTTAATTAAGAGTCCCTGTCTTTAATCTTTTTTTGAGTTGTTTGTATTTTCATCCATGTCTTTCCGCTTTACATTTACAGACTGTGGGCTCCAAGGAGAGACGTAGTGCCGGCCCCGCTGACTCCTCGAAGGTAAGGAAGAGAGTGACGACAAGGCCCTCCCCGTCCCCCCTTTCTCAAGCCTTCCGCCGCGGGTGGTCTCGTGTGGCAGGGAGGGGCGGGAAGCACCTTGCCTGCCCCTCCTTGCCCCTCTTTCTCCGGCAGCTTCCCTACAACACCCCCAACCCTGACAAAGCCACAGCTACCCCCCCAATCAACCACCACCACAACCACAAACAAGAGCTGCTACCTTATATGACTCTATACTGTGGTCTTCTTCCTTCTTTTTATCACCACTATATACAGTAGTGGTGGTAAAAGACCCTGCCCCTCCTTCACCGGCAGCCTCCCTACAACATACAACCACCCCCAACCCTGACAAAACCACAGCTACCACCACCGACACCTACCACTAAACAACAAATATAGTGGTGGTAGTAGTCCTACACCACCCATTACCACCACCACTACCACCACAAACAACAAATGTAGTGGTGGTAGTAGTCCCCACAACGCACCACTACCACCACAAACAACAAATATAGTGGTTGGTTAGTAGTCTTAACACGCACCTTATCTCCCTACCTGTACAATGTGTACACGGATGATCTCAGTGCCAACCTTCGTGATACAGGTATCGGCTGCCACATACATGATGGGTGCATCAACTCACTGAGCTATGCTGATGATATGGTACTGCTCGCACCCACGGCGGATGCGTTGCAGGGCAGGGATGCTCGAAAATCCCTCGTAAGGGACAGCTTATGAGTGTATGGCTACAATAACCTTACGAGGGTGGGCTGAGGTTGATGCTCGTACCGAGCCGTCACTCCCGTACGGTGATCGGTGGCCTCTGGGCGGGGAATATTAGGGATATTCTACTATAATTCTAGGGATGTGTGGGGAAAATCTGCTGACCAATCACAGAGCAGCGCCTCGCATGATCTGGCCAATCACGTTGCTCTCAGCTGTCAGGGAGCCCGATAAATAAATTTAAAGAGACACCAAAGACACTCTACAACAAGATAACTCACTCGCGGTCCCTCCAATGCAACTTCTGTTATCCGCCGACGGTGGCGCCGCCGTGCGCCAGGGGTTGTACCAGCCTGTTGGCCCATTCACTTGCTGCATATGACCAAAGAATATTCACTTCAACTCTTCGCCATTTAAAGCTTTGCTAGTCAACATTTACCATGAAACATATCAATAGAAGCGCAATTTTATTAGCTTTTCATTGATATATTTCGTTTTCTGCTATATGAATTAGAACCATGCATAAATTAGCGTTAACTAAATAAATATCATCAATCGGGTAATTTTCCCGATTGATGATGTTATTTATTCACTTATATATTTCGTTTTCTGATAAATGAATTAGCAACATGCATAAATTAGTGTTAACTAAATAAATAACATCGATCGAGTTTTGATTCAAGAAGTCGACCGATATATATATTTAATATATTAGGTTTGCCCTAATATGAATTTATTACAAGTATAGGTATTGTATGTTAAATATGATATATATGGAGTCAATGATGCAATAAACACATACATTTCAAACAGACAAGCATGAAATGGCTCTATAATACAAAATAAACAAAAAATTAGTGATACAGCTTTTTTTTGGTGTTTGTTGATTCTTGTCGCTTAAAAATCTCACCCCCTATAGGGGCAAAGGGGGCCGTCTAAAAAAACCTTTTCCCCCCGGGCTGGCGATCCCCCCTCCCGATGCTCCGCCGGGGCGAACGCCAGCCCCTCAGAAATCCTTACTTTTAAACACGGGCTTACGCCAACCCTGGCGAACGCCAGGGGGGGGGCGGACGTGATGTTCGCCAGCGCTAACCTTCTAAATTTCCCCGACTCGGCAAAAGGGCCTTGAAATCGGGGGAAAATTTTAAGTTTTTTTTCATCTACAGTCGAACCACTGCCGAGTGCGAGCTGGCCTCTTAAGGCAACCCCCTATATCCACTGTGGATAAGGGGATGTCTTGACCTCATCAAGGAGTATATTGACGGCATAAATGACAAAATAAAAAGTTTAGCCGTGATTGCTCTTGTAGTACTCTTTTCCAGACATACTTTTTTAAAAAATTTAAAGTTCGCATCACTAAAACAAACGAGCAATAATATGTCATATGCCCCTAAGGCAGTTGTGATAAAAACCCTTTTAACTTTTTTACCACCTAACTCGTGAAAAGATAGGGTATTATTTCGGTATGGGCTTCCAAAAGCCTAGGATTCTTACCTCATTTACATACGTACTCCGTAGTATAGTGGTTAGAACGCTCGGCTCACAACCGAGAAGTGGGGTTAGATCCCCGGGCGGAGAAAAGATAAAAGGGGTTTTTTCTTAAAACCCGAGCCCCTGTCCCCCCAGCGTGAATGGGACCGGGTTTTAGGGGGGGTTTGTGACACCCCTCCCGGGGGGGTGGCTTCGGCCAACACAAATTGCTGAAAGGGGTAGTCCTAGGGCCCTTGGGGAATTTTATCCTCTAAACAAACAAACAAACAAAAAAACATCATCGTGAAAAAATTTTTCTTATGAATTTTTTTAAAAACCCCTTTTTCCCATGGGAAATCGAATAAAAGGGTTTACATGTGGCTACTCCCGAAAATCTACCTTTTTTTCACCAAAAACTGTAAATTGGGTTAAATTAGATTAGGTTGGGGGTGGGGATTTTTTTTAGTAACAAATATAAAAAAAAAGAAAATTATCAATACTAGGCAGTGCGAAGCGGAGAAATTTAAAGGTTTGCGGGGGGGGGGGCGGGGCCCCCCCACACCTGTAAAAAAAAACTTTTTTTTTCCCGAAAAAACGATGCCAGATTCTTTTCAAAACACACAAAACTTTTCCGGAAAACAATTTTTCGACCTCGAAATCAGTGAATCCCCACTTCCGAAATTTTCCCAAAGATAGTTCTGTTTTTATAATTTAAACTCCCCCCAACTTATCAACGTCAAAAATGTTATATCAATATTTCCTGGGGATTTTTTAAAAAGATCAATCCCCACTTAACCTAAAAGCAGCAATCGACCATACCTTTTCCATATTGTATTTTGAAAAAATTTTTTAAATCCCCGTTTAAACCTAACATGCAGCAATCGATATATTTTCCAGTATCATATAAAGATCATCATTTTTAAAATGGGGTTTGGCCCTTTAGTTATGGGTTTAAAAAAAAGTAGGGTTTTTTGTGAGTCTAAAGGTAGGGTTAGGTTAGTGAGTCAAAGGTGGGGGAGTTAATTTTTTTCCTATCCTATAGGTTACAGGGTGTTTCGTACAAAAGTTTTTCGTAGCCGGGTTTTGTTAGTTTTTCGTACCGACTTTTATTTTTTTTTTTCGTACATTCGTGTGTCGTTTCGTACTCTAGTTAACTCTGAGCTGATGACAAAACCCCATTGGTTTTCATATAGCTATAAAAACCTTTTTTGTACTATTACGGTGTACAAAAAAACCCCCTTGTTACGAGCGCCCAAAACCCCCCCCTATACACTCTCTCCTAAAAAAGATTTTATCTCTAAAAGTAGTTTTGCGACAAAAACTCTTTTGAGAAAAAATTTTTCTCAAAATCTATTTAGGTAAACAAAACCATTATCTTTTAAACCCTAAAAACCCCATTTTAACATGCTGCCCCACTATCAGATTTTTCCAGTAGTTTTGAATAATTAAATATCGTTCCCCACTTACCTAACCTGTTACCCACTATCGATTTTCCATAGTGATGTGAATCTTTTAAATATAGTTCACCATTTAACCTCCCCTGCAAACACACTATCAATACTTCCAGTATGATGTGAATCATTAAAAAAATTTTCCCATTTAAAACCAACCTGCTACCCAAAACCAGATACCCCCTTTTGGTGTGAACATTAAATATATTTCCCCACTTAACCTAACCTCTACAACTATCGGAAAATTTCCCACAGTATATAAATCTTTAAAATATATTCACCACTTAACCAAACCCCTGCACCACTTCAGATCTTCCAGCAGGAAAAATTAATTAAATATAGTTCCCCATTTAACCTAACATGCTACAATCAATCAATTCCCAAAAGGGCCCTTGGTATTAAATTTTTTAATCTCATCCCCCCTTTTAAAAAGTACAAAGAAAAACAATATATAGGTTTGGATTTTAAAACATTAGGAAATGTTTTCAGTAGATTTATTACCAACCCAAACTTTAAAATTCCAACTCAGTCCGTCGGGAAAAAATCTAGGCTTTTTTCTGTCTTTCACAGTTTGTCTTGGCAATCTGACCCATTCTGTTTTTGGCTGGATCAAGCATTTCTATATCTTCAAAATCTAGCAGTGCGTCCAAAATCTGGAAAATAATTATAAAACAATAAACCAACATTCTTTTTAAATATACTGAAAGTGTTTTTAAAAATCAAGAAATAATCCCCCAAAAAAAGTATCAGAAAAATTTAAAACATATTTTAAAAAATTCATACAAATTTCGCCCCAAAAAAAAATAATGCGCATAAAAAGAAAAAATTTTGTTAGGTTAGTGAATAGCAAGGGGGGGGTCCGGGGGGCACTGCCCCCCAGTTTTATCATAGGGTATTTTTCAATAGTGAGTATTGATTTAAACTGCTATTTCCCTTCTAATTGTAACAAAATTTAACTTTCAATTTTTCATCTGATTAACCAAAAAAAATAAAAGGGATAAAATTTTTTCACTAGGCCAGATTTCCCTACACAATTGGGAGCATGGTTTTTTTACCCTTATTTTATTCTAGGAAACTTTTCTCAATGGCTTCCATCGCAAATCATTACTTTTGGAATTAAAAAACACCTATTTTTTTTTGGGAGGAGAGAGACAAGGTTTTTTGTGCCCCTCCCCCTTCTTCCTCTTGTGGGCCCATCACCCCCTTTTTCTTTTCCCTTGCCGCGGACACTTTTTTTTGAGGGTTTGACTTTCTTTTGGTTAAAACATGGGGGGTTTGGTTAGTGAGTGTTACACTCCCTTAAGGAAGGGGGGGTTTTAGGGGATGCAGTCAATTCGTTCACAAGTCATTTCTGCACCAGTTAAATTCGTACACCAAAAAGTTGTTTCGAGTCTATATGAAACCAAGTCCTTTGTACAATCAGCTCAGAGTTTACGTTACTACTAAGTTCGAAACGACATCATATGTTCAAAAATCAAAAAAAGGTACAAACAAACTAACAAAACCTGGGTACGAAAATCCCGTAAAGTAGGGTTAGGTTGTTAATTTTATATCTCCTATATGTTCAGGGGGTTTCGACCCGGTTTTGTTATTGTTTCGACCTGTTTTGGTTTTTTTCTACATATGATGTCGTTTCGAAATCTAGTAGTAAAATTCAACTCTGAGCTGAGTGTCGAAACGACTATGGTTCAAAGACTACGAAACAAAATTTTTTGGTCTACTAACTATGGTGTAGAAAAAAACTTGTGAACGAAAGACCCGCAAACCCCCCTAACCTCCCCTTTCCCACTAAAATTTATATTCCCCCAAAGTAGTGATTTTCGACGGGAACTCATTGAGAGAATGTTTTCCAGAATCTATTAAGGGAAAAAGAAACCATACTCTCAAAAAGGGGTAAGAATTCTGGTCCTAGTGTAAAAAAATTTTCCCAAAAAAAACTAATTTAGTGTCGGGGGAAAAAAAATATTATAAGCATCTCACGTGTAATGTAAGGGGCCCAAAGGGCCCCTGACATAGTCAAGGTAAAAACGCCATCACCAAAACATAAAACCCGACATTGTACAAAATAACACATTCAAAATTTTACTGATATACAACAGAAAAAAAAATATTTTTGTGGGGGGGGCACATGATATCATAGTCAGTCCCCACTGAAATTCTTATGAGGGGGAGAGGCCTCTCTATAGCTTAGTTAAATACGCCATCACCAAAACAAACCAATGTATACTTATATTTGCAATAGGTCCCCCCAAACCCCAAATATATTTGGACGAAAAGGCAAAAAACATCACCTCGGGGGGGGGGGGGGGGGGTGGGGTGTCTGGTGCTGTCGCTGCGTTGGAACCTCGATGGTTTTTGAAAAAAAATAACATGAATTTTCCATGAAAGCTTGCCTTCACATATTTAAAACCCTCGCAATGTTTCCTATCTCATGAAATGCTTAGTAGTATTGTAAAAAGTATAAAAATGATGCAAAAAAATGTTGACGCCCGTGAGAGGGACGTCTCACCCCGAACTCACGTTCGCCGGCTATTCCAATACTTTTCCTTCGCCCGCCCTGGCGGAGCAGCGCCTGGCGGAGCGCTCGTGGCGTTTAAAAGTAAGAAATCATGAGGCCTGGCGAACGCTTTTTTCCCCGCCCTGGCGAAAGATTTTAAAAGTACGGCCCCCAAGGGGTCCCGCCACCCTTAGCCCCCGTTTTTCCCTACAAGGGAGAAAAAAAGGGGGTTTACACACCCTAGAGGCGCTACGAGGGAAAAACCCGTAGGGTAAAAACTTCGTCCCGTAAATCATTCGAGCATCCCCCCCCAGGACCTCATCAATGTATGTCGGTGTATGTCCCAACATACCTCGTCTACACACCCCTAAAACAGAAGCTGGTAGTATCACCGGCACCACTCAGGTGAATTTAAACCCCAAAAAAGCATGGGTCGGTGGGTCTGCCCCCCCCTTTTTTTGGATAGATTCGCTACTTAGGCCCTGTTTAAAAATCCACACGATGTGATGATGAATCATCAAGAGGCCACCAAGTTCTTGTCGTGGGGAATACTCCCACCGAAAAATCTCCTCTGTAGCAGAGAGGGGAAGATGGAGTTTTTTCAGGAGTCCTGTACCTAATAGCAACTGCGTGGTCGCGGGACAAAGGGGGCCACTCTGAACCGCCTTAAGGTCTGTCACAATGACATCCTTAAGGGTTTTGGGCTGCCCCCGGGGTGCAGCTCGTCCCTGGCTTTCGCTAGGATACTAGTCCCCTAATGTGCCTATACTATGTTTTTGTTTTTGTTTTTGCCTAGTACTTTTAAATTTAAATCCTTGGTTGTTCTTGTGTTTTTTTTTTTGTCTGTATGCCTCCGGGGGAGAAAAAAATATTTTTATTTTATTTTACCACCCCTACCACCACAAACAAAAAAATATAGTGGTGGGAGTAGTCCTACCCCCTTACCCCCACTACATTCTACACTACTTGCTTTAGTTTTTTTCCCTCGTCTATAATATTAATTGTTTTTTTTCTTGTATGCCTTGGGTGAAATAAAATTATTTTTTTAAATTATTATTACTACCACCACAAACAACAAAAAGTGGTGGGAGTTCTACAGCACCCCTAACCACCACTACCACTACTATATAACAAAAACCCGCTATAAAACCCTTACATGCTTCTACTACTGGGTTTTCCCCCCCCCCCCTACTTTACCACCACTACTACCACTGCTGCAATCACCACCCACTAGTAACTAATTTTACTACAGGAACAACCACCACAAAAACTAATCTTTTAAAAATAAGAAAAAAGAAATTTTTTACTTTTTCAAAATGTTCTGTTGGTAATATTTTTAGGCTCAGTTTGCCTTTAAGGAAATGAATTCAGAGAGTCCTCATTTAGATTTTTTGGTGTTTTTTTGACGAAAAATTTTTAAATAAAAAAACCCTACAATCTGTAATTTGAATTTATCAAAAAAATGTGGAATTATATACAGAATTAACACAATAACGACTGAAGCATTACGAAGCCATGTCTCTTCCCCTTTTTATCCATCCATTTTTCAGTTTTTTCTGTCTGGGGATTACTTGGGCCCTTTCCCCGTAAAAGTTTTTTTATTTCACATAAGAAAATAATAAGAACAATTACCTTTTGACAATATGATCATAAGATTTATTATTTAATGATTTAGGGGTTTCTGAAATTTGAGTTTTTTTAAAGAAAAATTTTCTTTACTTTTCAATTTACAATGTTATAAATGATGGTAGTAATAGTAATAAATAATTTACAGTTCTTCACCACAGTCAAGGTACGCGGGGAAACCCTATTGACCTGATATGTCCACAACCACGAACAGCATTGTATAAATATTCACTGCACTGTGTTGGTCCTAATTGTTGGAACAATTTACCAAACCATTTGAAAATTATTACTAATTTTAATATATTTAAAAGTAGACTTAGGGGATCACCTGAAGATCCGTCACCTCAGAGTTTGGCAGAGTGACGGTTCTTCAGGTGGGATATCCTGGAGTGACGGTTCTTCAGGTGGACATTCTGGGGTGACGGATCTTCAGGTGATCCGACTTAGGACTTACTTTCCCATCAACAAAATAAAAACATTAGGGATTAATATGAATGTCCTTCACATCATTAGTATTTTCAGTAGCATGATTACTGTTTAATTGTACCAATCACCTTGGGTAATTGTTATGGTAGTTAACATTTTCTTTTGATCTGCAAGTAAATTATTGCCGCCCTTCATATATTTCTAATATTTTGTACACTGTTCCTGTCCGCCAGGGAGCTGTTGCTCGGCGGACTAATGCCTAAGAACAAATTTGTAAATGATTAGATAATCCATGTACTTCTAAAGACATGGCAATAAACTAAACTAAACTAAAAAAAAAAAAAAAAACCCCACCAGCACCCCCAAACAGCCTGCACCCCCACCACCCACACCCCCCAAGAGGTTATTTCCCAACAACCACCAACACCCTCTCGCCGTCTAGGGACATCACCACTGCCGGTGTGTGTGTGTGTGTGTGTGTGTGTGTGTGTGTGTGTGTGTGTGTGTGTGTGTGTGTGTGTGTGTGTATTTACCTAGTTGTGTTTTACAGGGCCTGAGCTACAGGCTTGTGGTCTCCGTATCTACATTTATCTAGTCTTTCTTTCTGGGTGTGTGTGTGTGTGTGTGTGTGTGTGTGTGTGTGTGTGTGTGTGTGTGTGTGTGTGTCCCCCATACGTCTGCTGTACTGGCTGCTCTGTCCCTTCCTCATAGGTGGACACACTAATATAAGAACAAGCAGGAGGGGGGAAGGAGGGGGAAGGGGGGATGCAGAAGGTCAACGGGCCTGAACGTGTCTGCCCCGCGCATCGCCACCCTTCCTTTTATCCCGCTCGCTTGGCTTTATTTATTTATTTATATATAAACAGTTATTAGACACACAGATGGTTTAAAAGGTAGATAAGTTAAGGCAGTAAATGTACAGACTATTAAGGCTTGTAAGGTATTGCATGATGTGACATGACGGAATAACTTGTCTTCTTTTCTTATTTCTGTACATCGGTTGGTGCTACTATAGCGTGCGGTCTACCGGGACATTTGCAGTATAGCGTGGGGGTCTACCGGGACATTTGCAGTATAGCGTGCGGTCTACCGGGACATTTGCAGTATAGCGTGTCGGTCTACCGGGACATTTGCAGTATAGCGTGCGGTCTACCGGACATTTGCAGTATAGCGTGCGGTTCTACCGGGACATTTGCAGTATAGCGTGCGGTCTACCGGGACATTTGCAGTATAGCGTGCGGTCTACCGGGACATTTGCAGTATAGCGTGCGGTCTACCGGGACATTTGCAGTATAGCGTGCGGTCTACCGGGACATTTGCAGTATAGCGTGCGGTCTTACCGGGACATTTGCAGTATAGCGTGCGGTCTACCGGGACATTTGCAGTATAGCGTGCGGTCTACCGGGACATTTGCAGTATAGCGTGCGGTCTACCGGAACATTTGCAGTATAGCGTGCGGTCTACCGGGACATTTGCAGTATAGCGTGCGGTCTACCGGGACATTTGCAGTATAGCGTGCGGTCTACCGGGACATTTACACTATAGCGTGCGGTCTACATTTCTTACTCTCTACTTACACTCTACACTCTTACACTTTAGGCTGCAACTTACTATTGCTATATTATATTGTCTACTATACAGTAGAGTATTATAGAAAAAACAAAAATACAAACAAAAGAACGGTTTTTTTTTGTCTTGCATAAACACTACCACATCGATGACAAGCTTCTGCTTCTTGTTGTGCGTCCAGAAGATTGCTTTCACGCAGGGCGCCCACAGGCGACGCACTGGACGCACGTGCGTCCTGTAAGCCTCCAGGCATGTGTGGGCCCCTATAAGGCCCCCTAGGGGCCTCTATGAGGCCCCTTAGGAAGGCCCTATGAGGCCCCTATGAGGCCCCAAAATGCACCTAAAATTGATCAAAGCTGCAAAAAAAAAATCAGGGGGGGCTCGCAGCCCCGGACACCCAGCGGAGTAGGCTCGCTTCGCTCGCCACCCACACCCATCAACAGTGGGCCCTATATAATATGTGCGTCCCACTACAGGTATCTCTGTGGGCGCCCCTGCTTTCACGTATAAACGTAGCTGGTGTTTCTTCTTGTCAAGATAACACTTCTGTAGAATTCTGTCAACAGTATTGTAGAGGGTTAAGTGTGTCAGACTGATGTTCTCGGCTTGAATTTTAGGAGGATACTTAAACATTACTTCGTTTATCCCCGTTTTACAAGGTTGGAGTAGGGGCCCAGTACTCAGGTCAGTCAGGTCCAGGTCAGGTCAGTTCAATCAGGTGTGGTCTTGTCAGACTGCACATTATAGCTATGCGGTAGTCAGGTCAGGTCAGAACAGGTGGGATCTTGGTAGACCGCACTTAAGGTACCGTAGATTGCAGACCCCGATGTAGACCGCACGCTATAGTAGCACCGATCGGTTTATCATATCGCTGTCTATCATCATCCTATCGTCTATCATGTACTGTGTAGTACATATTATATTTTTATTTGCTTTAGTACTTAAGTTCATTCAATCATGTCTGTATATTATCCTTTTGTTGTTTGTTTTTTCCTGTATGCCTCCGGGTGAGAATAAAATTATCATTATTATTATTATTATTAGTCTATCCTATCGCCGGCACAGCAAACATGCGCTGGGCCAAAACCTCCTCGTCACTCCCGCAGAAGGAAGGACGGCGTGTGTATGTCGCAGCCTCCCGACACACACACACACGCACACAACACACGCACACACACACACACACACACACACAACCGCCGGGGATCCCTTGACCAACCTTTCCGCGGCAGACCCTCCCATGCTTGCCTTGAGGAACAATTTACAGCCCATTGCGGGTGAGGTACGAGGGGGGGGGCACAGGTGTGGCAAAGGGGGGACAGGGACACCCCAACACTGCCCCCACCAGCCTCTGCCCACTCCTGACCCCACCCCACCCAGCCCCCCCACCATCTCTGCCACCACCACCAACCCTCTACCCATCCCTCTCGCCCCACACAACCCTCTGCACCACCCCCACCGCCCCACCACCACCCACCCCCCCCCCCCAAAAAAGCCCCCCCCCCAAAAAAGCCCCCCC
>JACEEZ010017287.1:0-26706 GCA_016584305.1 Chionoecetes opilio
ACGGCGATGCCTAGTTCTTGAGGGGCTTTATTGGGCCGTGTCCTCTATACCAAGATCTATATATTCAAATATATAATTTTGCTCTTATTTATCGGGTAACTGAAAACAATCAACATTCTCTCTCTGTTGTCGATTTTGTCCCCGGGGAAAAGTGCACCAGGGAAGGAGGGAGGCCCAAAAATAATGTTTAAAGATTTGAAAAAATGATATATTTTTCTTACTAACTACGCGGAAATACTAAAAATTTATCCAAAACAAATGGCGACGCCCCAAAAACATTTAAAAAAAAATTTTTATCTTGGGTGTCAAACGCGTAAGGGTTTTGGAACTGTCTGAGAAACCCCCCCAAAAAACCGGAGATAAAAATTTAAATACCGGTACTGTGGAAAAACCGAACGATCCCGGGTATCTTAACTGAGACCGGTGGGGATTATCGGTACTATTCCCAAAAACCGGTACGGCAATCCCGGGTATTATTTTGATACCAAAACCCCCTAATACTGATGGCATCAACCCTTTTCCACCAGTGTTCCC
The DNA here is from genome assembly GCA_016584305.1 of Chionoecetes opilio. Taxonomy (NCBI): domain Eukaryota; kingdom Metazoa; phylum Arthropoda; class Malacostraca; order Decapoda; family Majidae; genus Chionoecetes; species Chionoecetes opilio. The sequence goes on from JACEEZ010017287.1 coordinate 535, forward strand.
AAACCAAACACTCTTTTTCGTCATATCCTACGAAACCCTGAAAAGTCCCTACGTAAATGCCAATGGGCTATATGCAAAAATGCTCGTAAAAATCCCGACAGGTGGAGTTTCCCCACATTTCGTATCTTCACCGGTGGGATCTACAAAAAACCCGCCCGGTGGATATTTGACCGTCGTCCCAAACACAAGCGGTGGGTGCAAAAGCAGGCGTCCAACAAGGGGTCCAAGGCGGCACATATTTTGACTGTTTTATACTTCAAATACTTTTTTACTAGGTTTTATCTTTTCTGCCTTTAAAATAATAGCTTATTTAGTGTTCGCACTTTTCGGGGCGTTGGTGAGAAAAAGGGGCCCGAGTGATACGTGTGAGTACATTTAACTGCCCGCCCCCAAAATCTCCACCAAGGGCCGCCTCCTCCCCCGCCCCCGGGCCCGCTTCCCACAATTCCACCCCTTTATAAGGCCCCTGCACTGATTTTACCTTAATGATGAACTGTGCATTCACAAGGCATCTGTTACTCTCGGTTGTTTTAAAAACTAAACCTGTAAGGGGCGGGGGGAAAAATAGGATGGAATAAGGCGAGCGGAATGCAGTGGGTGTGAAACGCGATCAACGCAACCAATGAGGCCGACGAGTGGTGTTTTAAAATGTTTCTTTAGCTGCGCCGCGACGCAAGGGCGTCGAAAAAAATTTCTTAAATTTTGGGCCCTATACCCCACGCCTGTCTCACATGAAAAAAAAAAAAGTTAAACAAGAATGCCTAACTTTTTTTATAAAGTGCAACTTTAGGACCAGTTTAATTGATCAAAAAAGTTTTTTTATTAGCGGTTAAACGAGGCTATATTATAACGTTGACGTGGCAGTGCAAGTGCCACTCCTTTCCGAACACCCCGGAGTTGGTCCACGGAAAGGGAAGAGTGGGAGCTTCGTTGCGGGGTTGGGTGCTGCATGGGGGAACGGTGACGCGGGTTGCAATGCGGCCGAGGAGGAGGCGACATGGGGGGGTTTTTTCGAGGGTGACGGGAAAGGTTCGGGAAATGCTTTTCGACGACACCGTCGAAACCCCAACATAGTGCCGTCAAACCCCTTCATTCTTTTCTCTTAAATTTTTAGTTTTTTCGTAATGCGAAATTTTTAACATATCATAACAATGATGGGACAATAGAAAATAATAAGTAAATAAATAAATAATAGTGTCTCAGGATTCCCAGGTTTCCCCACAAACTTAGGGGTCGTTTTTAGTAGTCTAATTACTGGAACATCAGAGGGGAATGCTTTAGCCAAGGTGAAAGCGATAGGGAAAAAAGCACTGTTGTTTTTTGTTCATTGCTTTATCGCCAATTGATTTTATTAAAACAATATTAAAGTATCGTCCAGACCCTTTTTTCTTCCGATTTAATGCAGTCAAAATTAGCCCCGATAGAGTATATCAAAAATATGTTGTCACATTTTCATCCTCACCCGTTTTAAAAAGGGCCGCATTCAAAATCTGTAAAATTCCCCTGCTCTCAAAACACAATTTTATCAGCAACGACGCACCATGGGGCGGCGACGCCCCAAAAAGGGACCCCCCCAACCGCCGAACATATGCGCGGGACTTGAGAAAAAGATACTTTGGGGGTTTTTGGGGGTTTCTGATATTTTTTTTGGCGATGTGGCATTACTTCTCCCGTGTGGGGCAGCGGGGGGCTGTGCCTTTTCCGAGAGTTTGCCCCCTTTCAAAAATGTGGGCGACGATATTGTGCAGATTGTGCAGCGGCGGCAAGCGGCGGGGGCGGGGGGTAGTAAATAGCAAGGGGACCGAATGAGAGGGGGTGCAGTACCCCTGCTACTACAGCCGCTCCCCGTCGCTCCAAGGGTTTCACACATATATCGTCGCCGTTGGTTGTGAATTGGTCTAAGCTTCCCGGGGAAGGGACGCTTTTTTCCGTGCCCATCGGATGCAAAATAGTGCCCTTTTGCACAAAAAAAATACCAAAGCACCCAAAAATTCCCAATACTAATTTTTCTCAGATCTCCCGCATATTATCAGGGGTGCTGGGAGGCTCCCTGTTGTGTCGTCGCCCAAAATTTTTGCGCCACGGCTGGAATGTGGCTGTTGTTTTTCCCGCGCTTTTTTCAAAAACATGTTTTTAGGGAAATAAGGGGTGAAAATGAATAATTTTTTTTTGGGTTTGGTATTTTAAAAGAATTCACATAATTATAAAGAAAAAAGGGTCTGGACGTTTATTTTAAAGGGAAAGGGAAAATAAAAATTGGTTGGGGGTTACCGGTTAGGGGGGAAACAAAGAAAGATATGGGGGACTTGGCTGTAAATGCTTTTTTGCTTTATTTTTGGGTTTGGCAATGATCTAGTAACTGTATTTTATATTAATCCTCTTAATGACAAAATTTCTTAAATTTACTCTATGATAGACATGCGTATATACATATAGGAAGTTTCGACGGAGTTTGACGGTACTGTCGAAACCTCCATTTTCTACCGTCGAAAGTGCATTCCGTCGTAACTTCCTGTAATCGTTTCGATCTGCGAGGGTGCTTCGAAGCAGAGGCAGTATTATTATCCTTCAAAGGTTCAGGGCAATCAGCATTTGTCGAAGCAGCAGAAGTGGAAGCACGGGTAGCAGCAGCTTTCTTGGGAGGAGCTAGGGCGAGCAGGGATCTTGCCAGGGTGAGGGGCAGGATAGGAGCGGCGGTGACGTCAGGAGAGGCGGAGTGAAGCAACAGATTGTCTTGTCTTGCGAGGATGGTTCGATGCATGCTTCACTGATCTATCACTGGGCGATAGTTCCCCTCCTGACGAAGGGCGAGGAGAGTGGAACTTGGCCATGCCGTTAGAGTGGGGCATGACTCAGAAAATAACGCAGAAAGGGCAGAGGCAAAAATAAAGCTTAATAAAAACCTAACAAAAACAGACTGCCACAAAGGCAGAAACACAGCTGCCTGACGGGGAATGGTAACTTCGTCCAGCAACTATCCTGCAGCGTCAGGAGGGCTAAACTGGCCGCCGTCTAAACGGCGTCGTACCAGCCCTGACGCTGCCCCTCTCGGGACTAACCCAGACCTATTAAGAGTCGCTGCGGCCCCTCTCCACAGACCTTTCCAGTACCCTCTAAGGGCCCCCTCATGTAATGAATGGGCCTACGATAGTCTGTGAAGCGACTCTTAACAAGGGCAAGGTGCTGGCAGAAACTCGTGAAACACCAGCAGCAAAACTTTCCAAGGGTGGGAATGTTCACTGCATAGCGAGGTGAACACCGAGCGAGCGTGCTCTCCCACCGACGGCTCGTGGAAGACTGAAGGTTTGGTAGCGCAGCGCGCGCAGTGTTGCCAACTTAAACACTCATATTTGGTCCAAATATCTCTACACAAATCATGAAAAGTCCCTACGTGTCCCTACGTACAGTGCCAATATCCCCGCGCCTGTCCCTACATGATATTAAAAAAAAAATTATACAAGAAATGCACATAACACGTATTTTATAAAGTGCAACATTAGGGACCAGATTAATGATATCAGAAAATGTATATTATATAACGAGTTAAACATTGACCTTGCCTAATATTCTTCACTTACTAGTACCATGTGAATATACTATACAGTGAAGGAAATGGTAATAATGGTGTACGTTCATCATTGTACAATACTGTAGTATGAAGGCAATGGCGAAATGGTGTACAACCTGCTCATCATTCTACAATATTGTATATAATTACACGGAGACAATTAAGGTGGTTCCATGAACCTGAAGTTGCTACATGAACACGCTAAGTGACTTACCTTCAGCCATTGAGATCTGAAGCGTTGTTTTCTTGGGGGAGACTTGTCTTCTTTTGAGAGTTCGCCTCTTTTCTTCCTAGTATTTTTAGGTTTCCTTGCACCAGTCTTTTCCATTGTCTAATATGTTCTGAAGTCAAACTACGGAGGTAGAGTGACTGATCCCCACAAACGATTAAAACAGCTGATGTTATGATGTGTAAGGCCGTGTCACACGAGCGATATTTTCCGGCATCTTTTGGTATTTTGCTACCAAAAGATGCCCGTAGTGGTGGCAAAGAGTGCGCGTGTTGTCACACGGCGTTTCGGCTACGAGCATCCTCCTACCAGGGCAGGAAGCCAGCAACAAAGGTAGTTGGGCCAGCAACGACGATCTCTCCGAACTTCGTTTCCTAACGACGAAAGCTACAAAGCCTCCCTTTTCGGTCGTTAACGTGTCGGAAGGCGCTGACTGGCTAAGGCGAGTAATGACGTCATCAAGCGCGTCATCAGCCACCAGCCAATGATAAACAGTTTTTAAAACTTCTCGACCAATCACAAGTCAGCGAGACATATTTCCGGGGAAGAATGGCATGCCAGACTGCCTCTCCCCGCCTTGTCCCCGTCATCTCAAACTAATTCTCGTTTTATTCGGAATGCTTGCGTTTTAAGGAGTTTTAATGTATCAGAAAGTAAGATGCATAAGTAAGGAGCCTGTGTTGCTAGTGTTTTGGTGGTAGAAGGTGCATGTGTGTGTGGGTTGAAATAGTGAATATTTGTGATATGGGGAGGCCCGCGGCAAGGCCTCTCCGTCACTCTGCCTCGCCATCAGTCACCTCATCATAACATCTTTAAATCACCCTTATTTAAGGTGACACACGGTGCTACATTGATTTAGATAATGACAAGTATATATAACATCTCACCATAATCACTAAGTTGTATAATGACGAGTAATAAGACGTTTAATCCTGCCCAAACCTACAGTGGCGGAGGAGCTGGCGGCTCCAGCGGCGCCGCCACTCAAAACTTTTGAGTAAAAACCCGCAGTTATCCGCCTCACCTGTGCCTTCCTGAAGAAGACAGTCAGCTCCCACGCCTGTGATAGCACCAAGGATCATAGGATTCCTCAAGGGGTTCTCGCTCCCCTACTAAATATTACCAAAGACATCTATCTCCCTTCGTGAAGTTGGTGTTGATATCCACCTCACGGGCTTCATGCTGCTGCTGCTGCTGCTGCCGAAGGCCGCGCTGCCAGACGTAGATGAGTCCCTTGCTTGTATTTCATCTCTTTACTCATATATATGAATAATATCCATCCAAATGCAATCATATGTCTACATTCACCTATAAAAAAGATATTTCATAGCATACCAAGCAATAATGAGCATGTCTGGAGACTTCCGACCTCTGCTAATACCGGTCTTGAGCAGTCGTTGGCCAGTGTGCACGTTAACGACGAAATCGACGAATTTTCCGCGCTGTGGGTTCCGTCGTTGGACTAACGACCAAAAAAAGGTCTTTAAGTGTTTTGTGGCTTCTGGCCCAGAGTAGCTAAGATCTTATTCTTCTATCTTAGGTACTCTGCTTCTACTGGCATTTATGAAATGTCCTTCCCTCTTCACATTTCCCTTGACAACCATAAATAAACCACTCAAAACCTTACTTGTATTCCTAAATCAAGTAAAAATAACACACATCATATTATCCCCGTTACTATAGTAAAAACACACGCAGCCTATTAAATATCTGTTTGTATCAACATTTTCCGTCATTACTCCTCATCAACAACTCAAAACTTAACTATATATCTAAATCATACGTAAAAAATATCTAAATAACACGCATGTACCATATCATGCACGTGTCTTGTATATATAGAGTTAAAAAACCTATTTATTTATCCTACCCTACTCTACCAAACACTTTATTTTCCTCCACTCATCTTTATTTTTCTCCTCTCATCTACACTATATTACTATTACTATACAAAATCATACAGCTATATTCCCTATATACAGCACTTATTTTCCTTAAACACATCACATGAGATGCATCACATGCATCACATGAGATGCTACAACATCTCTTGACCACCCAAGATTGGTCATCTATCTTTATTTCACTGCAATGTGTAGTTCGTACAAGTCTTGCGTGGCGTCGGCTGCTCCGAGATGTCAACAAGGATGCCACAGTACTGGTGGCAAGAGAACGAACATGCGCGACTCCGCGTTTGCTACCAAAAGTTGCCGGTATCAGGCGTCAAATGGTAGCAAAAATACCAAAAGATGCCGGAAAAGTGTTCGTGTGACATGGCCTTAAAGTGATCTTCCAGACCCATTTTTTCTTTGCATAATTATGTTGAATGCTCATTCAAAATACCTAATCCACAAAAAATTATTCATTTCCACGCTTTATTTCCCTAAAAACATGACTTTTGTAAAAAGTGCGGGAAAAACAACAGCCCCATTCCAGCCGTGGCGGGAAACTTGCTGGCGACGTCACACCAGTGAGCCTCCCAGCCCGGCCCTATACAAATACACGGAGACTCAGAGAAAAATGTAGTACTTTGAGAATTTTGGGTGTTTCTGATATATTTTTTTTGCGATGTGGCATATACTTGCATCCTTCATGGATACAGCAAGAAAGCTGTGCCTTTGCAGAGAGCTTAGCACCCATTTCTGACCTATTTGACCATGATAATGTCTGTGCAGCGCCTGGCAGTGGCGGGTGAGAGGAGCTCGGCTAGCCAATGTGCTTCACACCGCGCTCCTCTCACCCGCCACTGTCAGGCGCTGCACAGACATTATCATGGTCAAATAGGTCGGAAATGGGTGCTAAGCTCTCTGCAAAGGCACAGCTTTCTTGCTGTACCCATGAAGGATGCAAGTATATGCCACATCGCAAAAAAAATATATCAGAAACACCGAAAATTCCCCGAGTACTACATTTTTCTCCGAGTCTCCGTGTATTTGTATCAGGCCGGGCTGGGAGGCTCACTCGTGTGACGTCGCCGAGCCGTGGTGCGTCGTCTGCTGTCAACCAGTTGTGTTTTGAGAGCTCGGGAAATTTACATATTTTGAATGCGGATCATTTAAAAACGGGTGACTGGATGCAAAAAGTGACAACATATTGTTGATATACTCGATCATGGCTATATTTTGATTGCATTAAATCAGGAATGATGAAATGGTCTGGACGCTTACTTTAAGGCTGATCTATCCCTAAATACGGCTAAATAAATATGGCTCCATAAATACGCGTCTGAGATACGTGCTTCTGCAGGTTTTCTTTATTTTTCATCGAAGAAAAAGAAAAAGTGGAGAGACTTTATCAATGTATAAAGTAAACAATTTTGTTTTATTTTTATTTCTTTGCTAATTTTCATATTATAATTGTTGATGATTGTCAAAAATCCGTACGTTCTTAAGAATTTTGCCTGGGCGTCCCAACGTCCCTACGCCCTTAAAACATTGTCAAAAGTCCCTACGTTTAGGGAAATGTCCCTACGGTTGGCAACACTGCCCTTCACGCCCAGACCTTTCCTTTGTTATAAAAAAATCGTCTGTTGTTAGTCATGAAATCAGAAAAAGTAACTGAATATACCAAATGAGTTAGTGGACACTAAAAAGCGTCTACCCAAATGACAATAGAAATGACGTTCTGGGCCTCAAGGGGTTAAGTTGTAGAAATGCCCCGCGCTAGATTTGCCCCTGTGGTATAACGAGGCGTCCAGTAGGATAATGCGTCTACCTTCTAATCTGCGCATACGCCAGAGGACTGTGCTCTTGTGTCGAGCGATGCCTTAGCAGCGCGCTAGATGTACGATGTTTCCTTTTCATTTCATCCATCCTGCCGCGTGGAGAGGTAAGAGCTTCCCAGGTCGTGCCTCACCCCATGGCAGGAGGCATATTCTCCAGGCTCTCTCCCTTTTCGGCAGACCGCTAGGTTAGGTGAGGTTAGAAAAAACTTTAAGTTAGGTTAGGTTAGGCGCCCTGCTATGGCATCGCTCGACACGAGAGCACAGTCCTCTGGCGCATGCGCAGATTGGCAGGTAGACGCATTATCCTACTGGACACTTCGTTATACCACACCCCCAGCATCACTCTCTAGCATCACTCAACACGAAAATCGAGTAACAGCAGCGTAATGCGCATTACGCTGCGCATCGTAAAGCCTACCGTAGATAACAGTTAAGTCGCCAGAACAACTTTTTTTTCTGTTTACAGAGGTGTGGTGGCGTTAATACTTACATTTCTACATCCATGATTTCAGGAAAGTTAAAAGGAGCTATCTGGAGAGTCTGTGTCATTTTGTGTCTTCATCTGTGTCATAGTATGGCTATAAATGAACAAATTACAAAAATATCTAAAAAGTGGCTACCAACAGTAGATTCGCCATCTAGTGTTTATTTACTGAGTGTCGTACCGCTGTCGTCGTCGCCCGAAAAAAAAATGTGTAGCGAAATTTGAAACCGTCTATACTTGCAGATACAAAGCATAAAACAACGCTGAAACAGGGTAGATTATACAGTCATGATATAAACTACTGTGTATTATCTTCAGTGGCACATACAAATCAGTAGTGATGCTATAATTCGTAATATGTGGCGCCTGGCGACATCACTGCAGGTGGCGACTTTACTGTTATCTACGGTAGTGTGGACGGGCATTTAGAGGGTTTATGGAACTGTCGCCGATGGGAATTCTCGCCGAAACAACAAACTAGAACTCTCGTCGACGTGGAAATTTTAACCTAACCTGGACAATGGCACCTAATCTAACCTAACTGATCAAGCTAACGATAGTATTTCATCCCTGAATGCAGAAACACGGGTAACACTTGATTAAATGTATATATTGGGTCCTGTAATATCAAGAATTGGAACACTCGACGACGACGGCGAGAGTTCCGATCGGCGACAGTTCCAGGTACCCTTTAGAGGGCCGCAGGCTGCACAGGCTTGCTGTAGATGTACGCAGTGAAGAACTGGACAACATATTTTCTTGGATTCAGTGGTGACAGCGGCATGAGAGGCGGAGCCCCTGCATATATATATATACTATGTATGGCTACTGAATTATGCGTTATAGTGTATGTATTAATTATATATTAAATATGAGTATTTTTATGATTTTTTTTTTCTTTTTTTTCTACAAATAAAAACTGTCAAGGTTGTGTTCTATTCTGCGCTTCTGGTTTTTCTATTTAGTAACGTATACCATTGTATTCCCCAAAGCCTATACTATCAGTACAATAAGGGTATAGGTAAACAATAGGTTCTCAATGAGGTTACAAATCACGTTATACAGAGGGTAGTTGACCGAGCGCACTGCTACTGATGGCCTACTACTCCCTAGCATGGCCATTATGTCCCTCTGTGCTAAATAACCAGTCAGTAAACCGTTATAGTTTTGCAGTCTCTTCACCCAAGCCCTGATCCTTGGAAACCAACACCAGGTCCGGTTTTCACACTGGAGTGAAGTCGATGTTACCATAGTAATCATGTTAAAACGCGCACTTATTGTCAGCTGCCTGTGTGTGATGCCCAGAGTGAGAGGAACAACCAGGCGAGTGCCTCCCAGCAGCAGGTGACTGTCTCTGGCTACTCAAGGCACGCTAGTCTACGCTCCGAGGATTACAGTGACTGTTTGTTATGATGGTCTGCGGGAAAGTACATGCCTTTAACTACCTCCTAACAAATGTTTGAGTCAATACGTTGTAAGGTTGGGTTACAATGACACGTTGTGGAGAGAAGTAGTAATAGGCTGCGGGCGACAGTTGTCTGACAAGTGCAGAAAAACGCTGTTATTGTTATTTTTCTTTCAAAATGCCATTGATTATCCATCTCTACGTATTCTAACCTACACGTAGATGTTCTAAGCTCTACTATAAAGAAAAAAAACCCAGAATATCTGCTTTGGTTGAAAAGATAGGGCATTTTGAAGGTACAAAAACTATAACAGCGTTTTTCTCCGTGTTCTATCTGTGGCGCTTGCCTGGTTTTCCCTCTCGCGGCCTCCTGTGTTTGTTGTTGCATGTATCACAAAATAAAATCTATGATGAAAGTTGATCTTTTCGATGGCACATCAATTTCCTGGGCGGCACAATCCACTGTTATGCACATTGTTAGGGATGCACATTTAAGAGTCAGGAGCTACTGAGTGCCAGGCCGGGAATGTCGCGGGGGAACAACGCTCATTATTACAGATCGGAAAAAATGTTGTTATTTTGGCCATTTTAGTTTTTTTTTATGTTATGTATTTTCAACAAAATATGTGATAGAATAACTAAAATATGTGGTTTTAATCAGTGCTTTATTTCCGTGAAAAATGCAGGAAAACAATATCAGACAGCTGGGCCCATACTTATAGAGATTTAGGATTCGTCCTAACCCTGCGTCCTAAGGTTCGAGGAAAGTCTAGGACGCGTCCTACCGTAGATAACAGTAAAGTCGCCACCTGCAGTCATGTCGCCAGCCGCCAAATATTACGAATTATAGCATCACTACTGATTTTGATGTGCCACTGAAGATAATACACAGTAGTTTATATCATGACTGTATAATCTACCCTGTTTCAGCGTTGTTTTATGTTTTGTATCTGCAAGTATAGACGGTTTCAAATTTCGCTACGCGTTTTTTTTTCGGGCGACGACGACAGCGGTACGACACTCAGTAAATAAACACTAGATGGCGACTCTACTGTTGGTAGCCAATTTGTAGATATTTTTGTAATTTGTTCATTTATAGCCATAATATGACACAGATGAAGACACAAAATGACACAGACTCTTCAGATAGCCCCTTCTAACTTTCCTGAAATCATGGATGTAGAAATGTAACTATTAACGCCACCACACGGCTGTAAACAGAAAAAAAAGTTGTCCTGGCGACTTTACTGTTATCTACGGTAGTTATGACGAGGAATTTAGGGCTCGTCCTAGGACGTCGGCTTAGGACGAAGCGCTGAGCGCTACATTTAGCAAGAGTCCAATTTGGATCAAATTAAATATCACTACTAAGAGTCATCAAAAAGATATAAAAATATCGAGAAAACATAAGATTAATATTTCTATGCATTTTCTTATTATTATCTATATTTCTTATTATTAATTTTCCATGCATTAGTGTAAAGTGACTTTTGGGTATGTCACTTTTTAGGGTGAGCAGAAACAGATAACTCTGCTTTTGATAGTGGTTTATTAATTTGGGTAAAAGGTAACACAGGTAAGGTTGGTGTAAGGTGACTTGCTGACTGGTGAGTTGCTCCTGCCGTGGATTTGGATGACTTGTGACTTGAAGGCTTGGGAGTTGCTGGTACCGAGGTCTGTGTTCAAGTGTCTTGTCTCTACAAGAGACATCCTTTATAAAATGCCAGGATACTCAAGACCTGACACCTGATGATCTGACTACCTGACGATCTGACTACCTGACACCTGATGATCTGACGACCTGACACCTAATCCCTTAATGGGCAGTCGGCGAGATCATAGGTGATGTCGCCATGAAAAGTGGGAGGCGACTACGAGGAGAAGGCATTAAGAGAGAGGCGTGACCTGACGGGTAATTAACCAGGTGTTCCAGGACCAGACATCAAGTATACAGAACACAGAACACGGTTGAACACAGTTGAACACCAATAATACTAATACTACATATGCTCGGTGACGCTACCCGAGATGTCCTCATCTCGTCAAAAGGAATAATCATGAAACTGAACAAAGTAGATGGCATGGTACACAGACATATGAGTACGAGAAAGGCGACCAGCGGAACGACGACATGGTCTGGATGGTGAATGTTGGTTAGGCATTGCAAGTGGAGAACTAGGAATGGAGAACACTTGTATCAGAGATTTGTCAGTAGGAGTGCATGTGGAATATTGTTGCCTTGTGAACGAATGTTTGGAGAGGTGGAACAGGTGGAAGCGGGCAACGTCGCGTGGATGTGGTGGTGGACGCGGCAGGCGTGGAACGTCACGTGAATGTGGTGGTGGACGGCAGGCATGGAGCGTCACGTGGATGTGGAGGTGGACGTGGTAGGCATGGAACGTCACGTGGATGTGGAGGTGGACGCGGTAGGCATGGAACGTCACGTGGATGTGGAGGTGGACGCGGTAGGCATGGAGCGTCACGTGGATGTGAAGGTGGACGCGGTAGGCATGGAGCGTCACGTGGATGTGGAGGTGGACGCGGTAGGCATGGAGCGTCACGTGGATGTGGAGGTGGACGCGGTAGGCATGGAACGTCACGTGGATGTGGAGGTGGACGCGGTAGGCATGGAGCGTCACGTGGATGTGAAGGTGGACGCGGTAGGCATGGAGCGTCACGTGGATGTGAAGGTGGACGCGGTAGGCATGGAGCGTCACGTGGATGTGGAGGTGGACGCGGTAGGCATGGAGCGTCACGTGGATGTGGATGTGGAAAGGCCTCGGTGGTGGATGTTACCTCGCTGCTTGCCGTGTGGAAATGTGGACAATGTGGAGTAGGTGGAAGCGATGTGGCGGCGTGGCGTGGAAGTCCGGGCATCGTGGCTGGTAGCAGTGTGGCGGCGTGGCATTGTGGCTGCGAGGGCTGGGTAGCTGCAGGGCTGGGCAGGAAGCCAGCAACAAAGGTAGTTGGGCCAGCAACGACGATCTCTCCGAACTTCGTTTCCTAACGACGAAAGCTACAAAGCCTCCCTTTTCGGTCGTTAACGTGTCGGAAGGCGCTGACTGGCTAAGGCGAGTAATGACGTCATCAAGCGCGTCATCAGCCACCAGCCAATGATAAACAGTTTTTAAAAACTTCTCGACCAATCACAAGTCAGCGAGACATATTTCCGGGGAAGAATGGCATGCCAGACTGCCTCTCTCCGCCTTGTCCCCGTCATCTCAAACTAATTCTCGTTTTATTCGGAATGCTTGCGTTTTAAGGAGTTTTAATGTATCAGAAAGTAAGATGTATAAGTAAGGAGCCTGTGTTGCTAGTGTTTTGGTGGTAGAAGGTGCATGTGTGTGTGGGTTGAAATAGTGAATATTTGTGATATGGGGAGGCCCGCGGCAAGGCCTCTCCGTCACTCTGCCTCGCCATCAGTCACCTCATCATAACATCTTTAAATCACCCTTATTTAAGGTGACACACGGTGCTACATTGATTTAGATAATGACAAGTATATATAACATCTCACCATAATCACTAAGTTGTATAATAACGAGTAATAAGACGTTTAATCCTGCCCAAACCTACAGTGGCGGAGGAGCTGGCGGCTCCAGCGGCGCCGCCACTCAAAACTTTTGAGTAAAAACCCGCAGTTATCCGCCTCACCTGTGCCTTCCTGAAGAAGACAGTCAGCTCCCACGCCTGTGATAGCACCAGGGATCATAGGATTCCTCAAGGGGTTCTCGCTCCCCTACTAAATATTACCAAAGACATCTATCTCCCTTCGTGAAGTTGGTGTTGATATCCACCTCACGGGCTTCATGCTGCTGCTGCTGCTGCTGCCGAAGGCCGCGCTGCCAGACGTAGATGAGTCCCTTGCTTGTATTTCATCTCTTTACTCATATATATGAATAATATCCATCCAAATGCAATCATATGTCTACATTCACCTATAAAAAAGATATTTCATAGCATACCAAGCAATAATGAGCATGTCTGGAGACTTCCGACCTCTGCTAATACCGGTCTTGAGCAGTCGTTGGCCAGTGTGCACGTTAACGACGAAATCGACGAATTTTCCGCGCTGTGGGTTCCGTCGTTGGACTAACGACCAAAAAAAGGTCTTTAAGTGTTTTGTGGCTTCTGGCCCTGGGCCGTGGTGAGCAGCGTGCTGGGCAGTGGTGAGGCAGGCCGCGGCAGGGGCGTGAGGCAGGCCTAGTGGGAATGCCGTGTGGAGATCTCGTAGAAGCACGTGGAGGGGCGCGAAGGGTGGCCCGGTGTTGAGATGACGTGGGCGGCCAGGCGTTGTCGTGGATGTCAATAAGTGATTAATCTGTTACCATATCCCACTTGCTGTCACCATGTGTAAAGTGGTGTTATTGGTTTGGGTACCATATCCCACCGCTATCACCATGTGTAAAGTGACTTTTGGGTATGTCACTTTTTAGGGTGAGCAGAAACAGATAACTCTGCTTTTGATAGTGGTTTATTAATTTGGGTAAAAGGTAACACAGGTAAGGTTGGTGTAAGGTGACTTGCTGACTGGTGAGTTGCTCCTGCCGTGGATTTGGATGACTTGTGACTTGAAGGCTTGGGAGTTGCTGGTACCGAGGTCTGTGTTCAAGTGTCTTGTCTCTACAAGAGACATCCTTTATAAAGTGCCAGGATACTCAAGACCTGACACCTGATGATCTGACTACCTGACGATCTGACTACCTGACACCTGATGATCTGATGACCTGACATCTAATCCCTTAATGGGCAGTCGGCGAGATCATAGGTGATGTCGCCATGAAAAGTGGGAGGCGACTACGAGGAGAAGGCATTAAGAGAGAGGCGTGACCTGACGGGTAATTAACCAGGTGTTCCAGGACCAGACATCAAGTATACAGAACACAGAACACGGTTGAACACAGTTGAACACCAATAATACTAATACTACATTAGCAATAACATAAAATAGGACAAATCAGCTGGGTGTTGTTGTTTATGGCGGGCGAGGCAAGGCTGAGTTTTGGCGTGAATTTTGTTGTTTTTAACGTGTCTGATGTAATTTTAGGCCTCCTATCAATAGTATCCTGTGTTCATGAATAAGTACGTTGTTAGGAGTACGTTGGTAGGGTACTGAGTATTGAAATATATTGTGTTGACAGTGTTGTGATGAATCAAATTGGTAAAATCGTTTTCCAACCCCACAAGCGATCGTTCTGGTTGTTTATGTTTATGTGGGGTGGGAAAAAACATAGGCGTTTTCTGCGGGGATCCTGATTGCAACCGAAAATTTTTCTCGATTGCTCAAATTTCGATCCCTGTTCAATCATCCAGGGAAGATGATTGGCCCGACCCGCAATCATTTGTTGTTGTTGTTGTGACCGTTTGCAATCGAAAATTTTCCGATTGCAACCAAAAATCTCCCGCAGAAAACGCCTCATGTTTTATCATAATCCGGAGGAAGGCCGACTTACCAAGTTTTAGTTTTTTTTTTCTTCCGATAAAGCAAGGTTTTTACCTAGGCCTACTGCTATTCACAACACAAGTGCTTGAGAATACGACAAGATGTATTGATGTTTGTAGTAGTATACGTATATTAGACAACATGTGATTGCAAACTCCAATCGTGTTGTTGCTGTCGTTGGTCACTGGTCAAAGTGCCTCGGGGTAGACCACGTTCCGTGTGATTCCAACCCTTTGTGTTCCGTGTGATTCCAACCCTTTGTGTTCCGTGTGATTCCAACCCTTTGTGTTCCGTGTGATTCCAACCCTATGTGTTCCGTGTGATTCCAACCCTTTGTGTTCCGTGTGATTCCAACCCTGTGTTCCGTGTGATTCCAACCCTTTGTGTTCCGTGTGGTTCCAACCTTATGTGTTCCGTGTGATTCCAACCCTTTGTGTTCCGTGTGATTCCAACCCTATGTGTTCCATGTGATTCCAACCCTTTGTGTTCCGTGTGATTCCAACCCTTTGTGTTCCGTGTGATTCCAACCCTTTGTGTTCCGTGTGATTCCAACCCTTTGTGTTCCGTGTGATTCCAACCCTTTGTGTTCCGTGTGATTCCAACCCTTTGTGTTCCGTGTGATTCCAACCCTTTGTGTTCCGTGTGATTCCAACCCATTGTGTTCCGTGTGTATCGCTCTGAGTCCAATATTTACACGTGTGTAAAATGCAAAAAGTTTTGTGCACGGCAACTGTGTGCAACGTGCAGTCACCCACATTTGTACACACTTTATAACGTAAGATGTATTACATACACACACGGGAGCTATGTAGTAGCAGTACCCGATGGATGGATTGGTTACGAGATCGACAAATATAACTCGTCACAGGCAGCTTCTGTCTCTGACTTGTTTACGTGCACGTGCACAAACACACATTTGTGCACACACACACACACACACACCTTTCAAACACACGTGTACCATCACTCCCCTGCAAACTCCCCCTCACATTCCTGTAAGAGTGCTACGAGAAAAAAATATCCAGGGGGGGGGGGGGGGGGGGGGGGGGCCTTTCATGCGAGAGCACGCACGCGCACGTCTGTCTAGTCTCTGAGACGGAATCTGAGAGACTGAAGTCGCGAACGCGCGAAGCACCTTTGACCCTTTGTTTCTTAAAAAAAAAAACGTTCGCCGTGGAATGTATCAGTACGAGGCTGCGGAAAATGGTGGGAAGCAATGTTGCCCTCCCTAATACCTCAAGAACCGGATTTTTTTCCAGAATACGTTATAGAGGGAAAAATCCAGATTTCAACAGGCTTCCCTGTGGTATAAGCAGATTAAAATTCCATTGATACGTAACTGCATTTAGTTTGTTTTTAGGGCATATTACCCGAAAAAAATATTGCAGAAATCAAGGGAGCGATTTCATACTTGCGTCAAACTCTTGCGAATACGAAATGTACATTTTTCAAAGTGTAATACGATTCCTGCAGACACGCTCTCCATCAAGACATAACAAAAATGTTAGACGGATAAATGATCGATGTAGGGTGCATCAATAAGCTGCTGGAAATTGAACGGCACAAAGGTGCGCAAAATATAAACTGTTATATCTCAAAATCTGTATAAGCAAAAGAGAAACGGATAGATGCTTAGGGTAGATCTCGTTGAGCTAAACAAAAAGTATTCATGCCTTATTTGGTCTAGGGTCAATAGTTTCATAGTAAAAAACTGGGAAACGCAATAAAGGTTGTGTTTTTACCATTAAAAGCTGCCTAAAATTTGGTCGTTTTTATTATCATACAGACGTAAAGATGATCTTAATAGTAATTGTACATCTAAATTTTCATCCATAAATAACCCCATAATTTTTGTTTTTAATCAAAATAATTGAAATATCTCAAAAACGTGACATGTTGGGAAGGATAGCGCCATAGGGTAGATCTCGTGAAGCTGGACATAATATATTTGTGTCATTTTTCTTCTAGTGTACATACGTAAAAATGATATCAGTAACAATTGTGTATCATGTCGTTGTTATTAATTGTTGTTCAATGTCATTTTTCCTGTGACGAATATTTGTGGAGGTCTTGGGCCTAGTATTGGTACCTAGTATATATTATGATTTATAGCTCACTACTGATTTGTATGTGCCACTGAAGATGGTACACAGTAATTTATATCATGACTGTATAATCTACACTGTTTCAGTGCTGTTTATGCTTTGTGTCTGCAAGTATAAACTGTTTCAAATTTCACTACGCGTTTTTTGGGGGGGCGACGACGATGGCGGGAAGACATTCAAAACGTAAACACTAGCTGGCGATCTTATAGTCCAGTCAAAATACGGTTTGACCCTGAACAAATTCCAAGAAAGCGTTTTATTGTTTTTTTTGGTAGTATTACATGTAGGGAAAAACATACTAAAAGTTTACCAAAATATGGTTACCACAAAGGGTCCAAATGTGACGTCAAAGAATATGGCCGCCAAAGCTATAAAATGTTAAGGGGATCGACTCCCCAAATTTTTTTTTTTCTTTATTATTAAACCTACATCTTTGAAACTTGGTACATATATAAAACAAGTAAAAAAAATAGGGGTCGTCTTTTGGGAAAATTTTGATTTGACGCATAGAAAACGAGTTAGCGAAAGAAAACGTGATTTTAGGGGGGTCCCCCCAAAGACTACTCCTCCGTCAATATCAGTCGGAGAGAGTCGGTAGAGGTGTCATTCGAAAGAGGAATAAAGCCGCTAGGACGTCAAGGGCGATTTTTTTTTATTTTCTAATTAGATCAAAAATTATAGCCCCTCAAAAATAAAAAAATAAATAAAAAATGAAAATTTTCATTTTTTTTCATTTTTTTTACTTTGAGGGACTATTTGAGGGACTATACACCTATACATTATATGTGGGGAACAACATACTAAAAGTTTACCAAAAATTGATTACCACAAAGGTCCTAACTATGACGTTCATAAGACGATGACAGCCATCGCACTAAAAATAACCACTATTTCCTTATTTCAAAGCTGTAGCTGTAGGTTACAGAAGATTTTTACATTTTTTATACTATATATGTTGATATTAACAATTTTTATACAAAGTTTTATACTAACTAAAACGGACAGGCGAGGTCATGACGTCATCAATGACGTCATGACATACATGTACATTTCTAAAAATTATAGAATACACAGTGCATTTTAAGACCTACTTCATCACTGAATAAACCGTGTCAGTTTAATAGTCTCTATTTCATCATCAGACACTGCTTCCTCACTCAATTGTCACAATGCCCTTCTTGACATGGTCCGCATACCCGTGAACGGATAAGTCCGTGTGTTTGCAAGTGCACCGAAGTGTACTACAACCACGGGAAACAATTGCAGTGAATTATTTTCAGAAGTTTTTCTGGCGCAGGTGAAGTATCCATCCATCATCACTGGAACTAGACTGTTGTTATGCAATTCCCATCCCCATTCAGTAGTGTCCATGGCCTCACCATTGTCCATCCAAAGCATCACTTGGAGGTAACTCCGAAGGGCATGATACTTCGTTGCAGAGGAGGTCGGTGCAGTCGTTCAGTGTAATAAAGCTTTTGGCTGAACCAACTTTTCGGCAGAGACTAGAATACCTCATTGCAGACAGATTGTCTCCAGGTTTGCCCCCGAACAATGCCACCATCGCTTTACACCCAGCGTCTTCAATCTCAGCTATGTTTTTCTTAGGTGTGGTAAACATCTTAGCACAGCTATTGAAGACAGAGTCTCCCTTCAAAACCTTGTGTAGAGCGAGTTTTTTTCCGATTCCAAAAACCGCGGAAGTGGTATCGCATCCCGTGAATGCATGCAGGAACAGAAGACTGCTGCAGACATCGTTTCCAAGCAACTTCTTCATAACCTTAATGTCGTATACTGTTGCAGGACTCCCTTTATCCGAGTAGAAATAAAGCTTGTTGCCATCGCTGGTTGACGCGTGATGAAGTAACAACACCAATAGATCTGTATCTTCGCCAATGAGACTAGTCCTTTTGTTGGATGACATTGACACTGCTGCCTTAACAATCTCCACATCTGCATCCCCCTCTGATTGTATTACGTTGCAACCTCTGTCCTTCATGCGTTGTGAAATCAGATTGATAAGAGACTGTTTGTTCTCCACATTAGAAAGGAAATCCTCCTTTTTCCCGACAAATTTCGTTCCTTCCGCAATGTTCACTTTGTTGAAAAAATGTTTCCAAAAAATTAGATTTTAACCTAACATTTTGAACTTTTTACTGATTTTTTTTTTAATTTCAGAGGAGGAAAATAAAAAAAGTGCTTACTTAAATTTGTAGCCCAAGTCTTTCCGCATCCAATGATACCCATATCATCGCCCTACGTCAAAAACTCAAGGAGGAGTAGGGTTTGGAAACCCCCCCCCTAAAATCACGTTTTCTATCCGTAATTAGTTTTCTATGAGGAAAATCAATTTTTTTTCAGGAACAAAAAGTTCTTAGAATTAAATTTTACGTATATATACCAACTTTCACGTTTGTAGGTTCAATAACAAAAAAAATTGCCCGATAGGGGAAACGATCCCCTTAACATTTTATAGCTTTGGCGGCCATATTCTTTGACGTCACATTTGGACCCTTTGTGGTAACCATATTTTGGTAAACTTTTAGTATGTTTTTCCCTACATGTAATACTACCAAAAAAAACAATAAAACGCTTTCTTGGAATTTGTTCAGGGTAAAGGTTTTTTTTTTCGTATTTTGACTGGACTATTAGTGTAGGTCGCCACTCGGTTGATATTTTCGTAATTTGTTCATTTATAGCCATAATATGACACAGATCAATCAATCATTGGGGGCATACGCCGGGGGGCGCGTCGCCTCGCCTACCCTACGACGCCACTCCCGGGGGTCACCACGCGCGAGTTCCCATGCAGGCTTCTTTCCCGTACCAAGCAGCTCTCGACAAGAAACATCAACTTGCCCCAGCCACGAGCCTTGTGGGCGCCCCCTTGGCCTCCTCCACGCCGGATTGTCTCTTACAGATACAACCCGATGGGAAGGATCGGTTTCAGGGTAGCGTGCCACATGCCCATATAGCCGAAGTTGGCGCTGACGGACTATGCAGGTAATAGGTCTCGATTCAGTCTCACGGTGCAATCGCTGATTTGACACGTAATCATGCCAGCGATACCCCATGATTCTGCGAAGACACTTATTACCAAAGGCATTGATTCCTCTCTTCAAGTTACTATTTAGTGTCCATGTCTCACAACCATAGAGTAAGACAGGGATCACAAGCGATTTGAAGATCCGGATGTTTGTCCTCCTGCACAGGTACCGACAACGCCAAATACTCCCGCTGAGCGAGTCCATAACATCGTGGGCTATGCCAATCCGCCGTAAGCCTTCTTGACGTGACCCGCCGTCATTAGGGACTGCGCTACCAAGGTATGTAAAACTTTCCAAGATCTCAATGTCCAACGCCACAACCATGAACAGACTGTACTGCTTCATCTAGTAAGTCTCCAAACACCTGGACTTTGGTCTTGAGCCAGGAGACCTCAAGTTCCAAAGGCTTTGCCTCCTCGTGCAGCGCCTCGAGAGCCATCACCAGGACCTCCAGCGACTCAGCAAAGATTACTGCATCATCGGCAAAAACAAGATCAGTGATCTTGGTGTTGCCGACGGATGCTCCACAATCACTTTGATCTACAACCTTGTCCAATACCCAGTCCATACAAGCGTTGAAAGGTGATGGGGCAAGGACGCACCCTTGCCTCACTCCTGTATTCACAGGAAAGAAGCTGGATACACCTGCCCCACACTTCACAGCACTCTCAGTCCCAGAATACAGACCAGTTATCAAACCAATAGTCCTTGCAGGAATCCCTCGAAGTCGCAGAAGATCCCAGAGTGACTCACGATGCACTGAGTCAAACTTCTTCTTGAGATCAACAAAGGCTGCAAGCATCCCCTGTCGAAACTCACGTCGGCGTTCCACCAGGACACGAAGCGCTAGGATACAGTCCATTGTTGACTTACCAGGCGTGAACCCAGACTGCTGAAGTCTCTGATGCTTCACCAGATGACTGCGAATTCGTGTCAGCAATAGATGGGCTAGTACCTTGCCTGGTACGCTGAGCAGTGTAATACCGCGGTAATTGTTGCAGTCCTGACGGTCCCCTTTCCCTTTTCAGATAGGGACGACCAGCCCCCTTTTCTAGTCAGGAGGAATGGTACCTGATTGCCACACGGCAGTCAGGACAGCATGCAACCCGCAGATCATGGCCTCACCCCCAGCTTTGAGGAGCTCCGCACTGATATTACAAACACCAGCTGCCTTTCCACCCCTCAACTTTGCTACAGCCTCTGACTTCGTCAAGAGAGGGTGCGGTTTCGTGAATGGGAGGATCGGCATCCACTGCCTGTAACCCAGTGGTGTGAAGCTGCTCAGTTGGAGGGTCCACCGTGAACAACTGCCCAAAGTACTCAGCCCAACGAGCCATCTGCCCATCCATGTCCGACACGAGGCGCCCATCTGCTGCTCGGATAGCACTCGCCCGAGAAGGAGACTTGGAACGGAGCTTCTTCAGGGCTCGGTAGGCGGGTCGGAGGTCATTAGCGTTCAAATGACCCTCGACATCCTCAGCGAGACTCCTGACATACCTCTCCTTGTCTCTCCCCAGGAGGGTTCTAGTCCGGCGTGACAGAGCCCTGTGCTGGACCTGGTTCCCAGCCAGCCTGGCAGCGCGACTCTCCTCGATTTTCTCCAGCGTCTCTGTCGAGACAAAACTACGCCTTGACCTCGGGCGCTCCCCAATACACTCCTTGGCAGCCTGTAGAGTTTCACGTTTGAAGGTATCCCACAGTTCTACAGGGTCCCCGAGAGCACCGAGCACATCAAACCGATTTGAGACTGCCACCGCATACTCATGAGCACATGTCAAGTCCTTCAGTTTCTCAAGATGAAACACAGGATGGTTACCTCTTGAGATTCTTCTGGACTTGACATGAAGCTTAAGTGTAGCAACAACAAGCCTGTGATCTGTTCCAAAGAACTCAGCACTCCGGTAAACCCTGCAGTTCTGGAGGATCCTCCAAAGAGTACTAACGAGGATGTGGTCGATCTCCTTACGACACAGATGATGGATACAAAATGGCATAGACTCTCCAGATAGCCCCTTCAAACATTCCTGAATTTATGGATGAAGAAATGTAAGTATTAACGACACCAGACGTCTGTGACGAAGAAAAAAACGTTCTCATGGCGACTTTAGTGCTATCTACGGTACCAATACTTTATAAACGGCATTTATCTTATATGTATCCATTTACTCTGCTTTTTATTTCCCACAAACATTCATAGTTTCTATATAATTAGATGAATTTTGTCCAAAAGTGCTTGTCTGCAAAGCTCTGCAGTGCTCTGCAGTGGCGAAACTGACGCCCAGCACACACACGGTGCGATCTGGTCTGAACCGGATGAGTTGGCGGATCTGAAAACCAAACACGGCTTGGTCGCCATCCGACCAACTGTCAGTCAACTGTCAGGGGCAGTTGGGCGATGGCTCCACATCCAAATTTGTTCATAATATATTGGTCTACCTCTGTGCCAAAATTGGTGCTTTTATCAAAAAATGCACAATAGGTTAGCTTACCCGCTGTACTATAGTGAAATTGGACCACGATAAACGCAGACCAGGACAGCCTAGTCTTCATAAATGTATTTCACAATATTGATCTACTACAATGCTAAGATAGGAAAGACATCAACTTTTGTATTATATGTATCGTTTATGTACACTGTATAATGTGTAGTGCTCTTATGTGTGTATGTGCAGTGCTTATTTGATATGTAGTACTTCATTACTAATTCTAGAAAACATTGAAGCAAACATCTTTTCTCATCAATTTCCAACGACTGGACTCATTTTAAGGGTTAATAAGTTTGATATTCTAACGCATTGTAACCAGAAAACATTAATTTATAAATACATTTTGAACTACCTATTTCGTTTTCTGATAAATTAATTAGCACCATGCATAAATTTGCTTTAACTAAATAAGTAACATCATCAGTGGGGTAATTTTCACGATTGCTGATGTTATTTATTTAGTTAACGCTAATTTATGCATATTGTTAATTCATTGATCAGAAAACGAAATATATCAATGGAAAGCTAATAAAATCCGCTGCTATTGATATGCTCCATGTTAAAAGTTGTCTCGCAAAATATTAAATGGCGAAGAGTGAAGTGAATATTAACTTCATGCATATTTCTTCAGTCTCATAATGACATTTTTTGGTGTGTATTTTACGGTTTTTTATTTGATATTATGTAACAACCATTTACGAAGATAACAGTAGCTATATCATTTATACTGATAAACCATAGCAAGGGAAATGGGAGTGATGTTCGAAAATGTCAGAAATCGCGGCATTGGCCTCTACTGGAAATAGCCCAAACTGAGTAGAAAGTACAGTACTATATAGTAGTAGTCTTTGTTCATCCCATAATATAACCACACCTTTAGAATCGTGTTTACAATTTTCATCTACCCTCATTGGCAGTCGTCTACCTAACCTCTCTGACGTGGGTAGTGTGTAGGGCCTCTCATTTAAGACTACAATACATCCCAACCGCTAATGAGTCATGAGGTGGAGTCACATACATTTTGCTGGTGGTCACTTATAATCTCTGTTTCTGAGATAGTGTGAGCGATAAATGTATATTTCGGGCCTCACAACTACACATTAGTCATAGCTAACAACATTTCTTCCCTTCTCCTTCTCGTTTTGCTTCTTTCTATTCCTCCTCCGAATCATCGGTGTCCTTCCTCTCTTCGATGGCCCTCCATGATTGATTGCAGGGTTTAAACCCCTTGTTGCTGCTCTTGACGCTATCGTGATGCGTTCATGCCCCATCATGGCACTACCCATGGTTACCGTGGCTTTATCGGCGACAAATGACCCGTTATATTCCATTATGACTTAGTCTTAGGCTAGCTACATGACTCCATGCTATTACTGCTGTGCGCCGCACATACCCCATGATATTACTGGCTGTGCGGCGCGCACACCCCATGATTTTACTGCTGTGGCGCACATACCCCATGATATTACTGCTTTTGTGCGCACATACCCCATGATATTACTGCTGTGTGCGCACATACCCCATGATATTACTGCGGGGTGGCGCACATACCCCATGATATTACTGCTGTGGTGGCGCACATACCCCATGATATTACTGCTGTGTGGCGCACATACCCCATGATTTACTGCCGTGTGGGCGCCCCTACCCCATGATTTACTGCTGTGTGGCGCACATACCCCATGATAATTACGCCGTGGGGCGCACATACCCCATGATATTACTGCGTGGGCGCACATACCCCATGATATTACTGCTGTTTTGGCGCACATACCCCATGATATTACTCCCGTGGGGCGCACATACCCCATGATTTACTGCTGTGTGGCGCACATACCCCATGATATTACTGCCGTGTGGCGCACATACCCCATGATATTACTGCCGTGTGGCGAAACATACCCCATGATATTACTGCTGTGTGGCGCACATACCCCATGATATTACTGCCGTGTGGCGCACATACCCCATAATATTACTGGGGATTTTTTTTGGCGGCCCCACACAGTAATATTAGGGCATCATTGCAATTTGCAAGTGTGTGTAGCCTGCAAAAAAACCATTACATCTTAACTAACCCATTACTGATTTGGCAGGTGACATCATGATTTTTTTTCCTGTGCTTGTATTGACTGTCCTGGGTTCTGAACCCAGGTAAGGGAAATTTCCAATGTTCTAGGTTAACTTAAAACTTCTAAATCAGGGGCGCACCCAGGATTGTTTTTTCGGGGTGGAGGATATCACCCCGGGGATATTTATGTTTTGGCCAGCATCTAGTAAACTCGCCAGATTTTTTCGCTAGCAAATGGATGGTAAATTAAACCCCCCTCAGCTGATTCCCTTTTCAGACCTAATTTCATATATTTGCTATTGAAACAATAGTTTTGGTAGTGTTTAGATGCTTGTCCAGGCATTATGTGAATCATAAGTGTGGCCAAATGAAAAAAAGGTGTTCACAGCCAGGTGGGCCGGTCACATTGGGTAGATGCCTTTGATTATTTTTTTGGATCCACATGAAGATTTGCCACCCCAATTTTACCATCTAAAGATCCGCACTTTCCCGTCTTGCCAACCTTTATCCAAATTATTGACATATGACACAACACTCCATATTGACCAAATACTGCAGGACCTAACGGGGGGGGGGGGGAGGGGGGGGGCACACCAAACCCCCCCCCACTAGTTCACTAACCTAATCTGGACATTGGTTACGTAACCTAATCTAACTGGGTTATTAAACCACTCTCACCCACATAAAGATCAGTCACCCCAAGTGTAGTTGGGGTGGTGGATCTTCATGTGATCCATTTTTTTTAACCGACTGTTAGCATATTCTGATTTCTTACAAGGATGGACATTTCGGGGGTAGGGCATGACTCCCTTGGCAATGGGGCGTGTGGGTGCCTCACCTGGGTGCCTCACCTGGGTGCGGCGCCCCTGGTATATTATGCTAATATTTTGTATTATTTATGATATGTTGAGTCTTGTGGGATACCGTGCCTTCACTTACCAAAATATGCTGTATGGTTTTCTTCCTGTTCTGAGAGTTAAGATATTGTGCAATCGTGTGATTTCATTGTGCAACCCCGCTGTGGGGAGTCACCTTGTCGTGGTGGCGGGGCTTGAAGCGTAGTCGACGGCGCCACCTACTCTGGCGGCCTGCCTGCCATTGTTGGGCTCGGTGGCCGTCGGCCTCGTGGACCAAGCGCTCCCCCTTCGTCACTGGGAGGTGGAGCCTTCCGGTGATGTCGCCTTTATGCTTCCTCCCCCTTTCTCTCCTTTCTTAGGGCGATTCTAGGCCCGGTGAGACCCTTCTCTTCCGTCTCACGCTTCTTCTTCCTTTTATACTTTACGCTCCGCTCCCAAAGTGGTTGGCCGTGCGTGGCCAATCCCGTATATTCCCCGCGCCCCCTCTATCAGGAGTTGAGTCCACCGCGGGGCGGTTGTAGTTCCCTTCGGTGGGCAACACGCTTCTTTGGGGGGGGTTTGGGGTAAGACGGGAAGGTCCAGTGTGGCCCCGCTGGATCAATCGGCTGGTCATGCGTTGGCTAGGGCCAAGCGGAGGTTGCCTGGTGGGCACCGCATCGGTCCCGCGGCTGCCACCAACACACTAGGCAACCGAAAGCGTATACTTCCCTGCTACCCCCTTGGAGCGTTGGGTGAGGTCCTTCCCCAACGGCCCCC
>JACEEZ010017288.1:0-12000 GCA_016584305.1 Chionoecetes opilio
GGCATTTTAACCGAGTGTTCATAATGTGTTAAATCCCGGGACATGACTCACCTTCAAACAGGATCTGGCGAGTTTTTGTGTGGGGTGTGGTGTGTGGGGTGTGTGTGTGTGTGTTGTTGTGTGTGGGTGTGTTGTGTGTGTGTGTGTGTGTGTGTGTATGTATGTAGTATGTTGTATGTATGTATGTTGTGTGTGTGTTGTGTGTGTGTGTGTTGTGTGTGGGGTTTGTGTGTGTTGTGTGTGTGTGTGTGTGTGTGTGTGTGTGTCTGTCTGTGTCTGTGTCTGTGTCTGTGTTTTGTGTGTGTCTTTCCCACCCATGGTCTTGTCCACGCAAGTCGACTCGCGATCGCCAGTTTCAACCCCCCTGGTGCGAGCTTGGAGCTCTTATTCCCGATCTTTGGTAATGCTGGGCCCTCACATACCACACACCCCCATCCCCTTGTTCATGGGGGACAGTAACTTGTGACAGACAATGACAGTCTATGTGTGTGTGTGTGTGGGGCGTGTGAGCGTGTGTGTGGGGTGTGTGTGTGTGTGTGTGTGTGTGGGGTGCGGGGTTGTTGTTTTGTGTTTGTGCGTGCGTACTGGCGGGCGTTCATGGTCCTCTACTTGTTTAAGGGAACCCTGTAATTTATACATGTAAAAATGGCCCATATTGTATTTATGTGCGTGTTCGTGAGCGTTCAATCATTCTTATGTCCCGCTGAAACCATGTGTTTTTTTAAATCTATCATTATTGCCTGGATGTTAAGAATTTTTTTATATTTTCCTTCCTTACATGGATGGTTATCTATAGGGAACCGCGCCTATACACCGCAGTGTATAGAATATCCTGCAGTTCCATGCACTCTGCTGTGCAACACACAAAAAATGAACATGCAAAGGGTGCTGAACAAAGCTATGAGATTTATATTTTTTTTTTCGACAACAGGAGACTTAAACTAAAAGATATGCACGAAATAGCTAACATTAAGCCTGTTAATATTTCAAATCCACGAAAAGGCAATACAAATCTGGGAAACCATTAAAACTACACATGAAGAAACATACCAAATCCTACATGATGACAACGCAAATTCACTACATGGTTCCCTAAGTCAAAAAGATACTAGAAGTCCCACCTCCAAGTACCAGAGTATATATATATATATATATATATATAATATATATAATATATATTATATATATATAATTATATATATATATATATATATATATATAATATTATATATTATATATATTATGCGTTACATCATACTCTATACTATGCTTCACATCACACTACTATGCGCCACAATCACACAACTAGGTGTCACACCACACAATCACACACACCACATCACCACTGGGTTTTGCACATCTAAAATACAGGTCACACTTGAGCCAAATAGCATACCACACCAGCCTTGCACTACAACACACAATTCATTCATCAACGTCTAATTTACCGAAAAAAATTTGTAGGGAATAGCTGCATAAGTCTCCGCCAGTCCGCGTCCACGACTGTACAAAGGTAAAAGTCCAACTGTCAGCAAAGTTTCAAATTATCGTACAAATATGATAATTGTCGTACAGTTCACATAAAAATAAAAAAAACATCAAATATAATATTAAAAGAAATTTGTAATAAATGGACCATATGAATACAATCTAACATACGGAGTTATCTAGTCTAAAATTAGTCAGAATGTAAAAAAAAGTTTGATTACAGAATAGGTGCATCACTCTATACATGGTGCTGCGAGGTGACACAGGCACCAGAAGTTGTTAAGTTTTTATTTCTTTATTGATGTCTGATCCCATAGGGGTGAAAAGGCGACCCCGCATGTTTAAAATGTTTTTTTTTTAAATCGCTTTAATTTGCGTTCCTTTACTAACTGTATGCACCGTATATGAGGCCTCTGTTACGCAATTCTTTTCTTTGAAAAGTGAATTTTTGCTGGGTACACTTTTTCGCTTTTCACTATGTCCGAGTACTGTTTTTTTGGAAAAACCCAAATTTTTTGCACGCCCGATGTTTTTTAATTTTAATATATATAATATATATATATATATATTATATAATATAATATTATAATATATAATATATATATATATATATTTTAATATATATATATATATATTTAATATATTAAGATTTTTTCGGGGTGACGGACATGTCATATTTGGGTTTTGTTTTCGCAAATTTTTCCCAAGGGCCTTGGCATATCAGGCTAAAATATTTAAATTTTTAATATTGAAATGCAAAAAAGCGAACATCAAAAAAAATTAAATTTCAAAGAAACAATAAAATATTCCTTTTTTTTCTTTTTTTTTTTTTTTTGTTTGGGGGGGGCCGGGGGGGGGGGGTTGGTTGGTAGGGACGAATGAACACTTTTTTGGGGGTGACTTTTCGTTTTGGTTGGGGCACGACCAGGTGGGGCCCATCGAAACAGTGTTTTCTTTTTGAGTTTTGATTGTTGTGAAAATTTTTGGCTTTAAAGATCGGGGGGACAAACTTGATTTATAGCTTCTAAATTTAGTGTCATGGGGTAGTGTCCCTTTGGGATAGGATATAAGTATTAAGAAAAAGGGGATCTAAATCATGTGGTGTGAGGGTTGCAGATTGCGAAGGTAAAAAAATGGGTCGACCATACGTGCAAAAAACCCCTTTATGTTCAGAAACCTAAGGGTTAGTTTCCTTTGTCGTCTCGCGACGTATCTAGCGTTCAACAGAAATTTAAATTCTAAATTATGTTGAAATAGGTTTTAGGTATAGAGTTTTTATATTTGAAATGAGTTTTTGGGAAAAAAATTAGTAAAAATAAATTTAAATTTGAGTTAGGAAATGTGACTTAATAATCTTTGAGTTTTTTTCGAGGTGAAACTGGATGGCCTAAAATGGGGTTTTTAAATAGTTGTGTCAAGGGGGTTTCGGGTTCGTTCACTCTGGGTTGAATTTTTTATCTAAAAACTTTGAGATGTTTGTTTAAATTTTAATTGAGGGGTGCCATTTTTTTGGAAAAAAAATTAGTGGGGAATTTGATCTCTAAAAAGGGAAAAACCCAATTAGATAAAAATATAGCACTGTGTAGTAGGGTTTTAAATTATTGTTTTTAAAAAAAGGTTAGGGATAATAAAAGCATTTTTATTCCTACCCAGGAAAGTATTTTTTATAGACTGGGGGGTTTAAGGTAATTATTTTTAAAAGAGAAACTGGGATTCTAAAAATGGTATGATGATTTTTTTTTAAATTTAAATTGTTATTAATATTTGGGTGCTGAAAATTTAAAGGTATTTCAAAATGGGAATGTGCTGGGAATCTTCTAAACCCTTTAATTTCCCACCCCCAAAATATTAGTTCACTAAAAATTGAAAAAATCATCACTCCCATTTTTTGATATCCATTTACTCTAAAAAAAATTTACCTTACCCCCTCAGTCTATAGAAAACCCTACTTTCAGGTTTTAGGGCTAAATAGCTTCATTTACCCCAACCCTTTTTTTAAAATCAATACATTAAGCCCCTACTACAGTGCTATATTTTCTCATCAAATTTTTTTTCCTTTGATAATAGATCAAATTCTTACAAATTTTTTTCCCAAAAAACAAGGGGACCCCCTCAAATTTTTGAAAAAATATCTCAAGTTCTTAGATAAAAGTTCAACCCAGGGGCACCGAACCCGACCCATTTTGACACACACTATTTTAAACTCCCTTTTTAGGGCCTCTCATTACACCATTCAAAAAAACTCAATGACTACTTAATCACATCTTCCAAACTAAAAATTTAAATTTATTTTACTAATTTTTTTTACCTAAAACTCTTTAAAATAAAAAGACTATCCCTAAACCCCTTTTTTCTAACATAATTTACGAATTCAAATTTTTAGTTGTAACGCTAGAACGTCGGCGAGACGAAAAGGAAATCAACCCTATTTTTTTGACAAAAAGGGTTTTCTGCACGACGGGTCGCCCATTCTTCCCCTCGCAATCTGAAAATCCCCCACTCACATGATTTAGTCACCCTTTTTCATGATGATTTTAGTATCCTATCCAAGGCACACTACCCAGTGCACTAAATTAAAAAGCTATACACATAAGCATTTGCCCCCTGATCTAAAAACCAAGCTTTTCACAACAACTACATATACTCAAATGATCCCACTTTTTTCGTTGCCCGACTTGGGTTTCATCCCCCCACACAACTAAAATGTCCCCCAAAAAACTAGTTTTTCATTCAGCCTCTACCAAATCAACAGCATACACACCCAAAGGGCCGGTTAAATACAATTATATTTATTTATTATTAGTAATTTTTGAAAAAAAGGGGAATATTTTAGTTTTTTAGAATTAAAATTTTTTGAGTTCGCTTTTTAGCATTTAAAAATATTAAATTTTTAATATTTTTAGCTGATGATGCCAAGGCCTTTGGGAAACGTTGCGCATAAAAAACCCCCAAATATGACGGTGTCTTGTCACCCTGAAACATCTATGAAAATAAGAAAATCAACTAATATATATATATTATTTTAAAATCTTATATATATATATATATATATATATATATTATATTAATATATATTTTATAATATATATATAATATAATAATATATATATATATATATATATATTTAATTATAATTATAATATATATAAAACTGTAATATAAATAAGGGTTAAAATTATTGAAAAAAAACACCGTTGGGGAAATGACAAAACGGGTGAGTTGGGGACTGGTCTAGGTAAGTCAAGGATTAGTCCAGGTCGTTTTGGCCGTATACAATTTAGGGGCCGTATTTGTTTTGGCCGTGAACATTTGGGGCCCTTTTTCAGTTTGGGCGCACGGCCTAAAATTTCTACGGCCGAAACGACCGGACCCGATGTATGCGTCCCGATTTTGCTTATTGATCATCAATCAACTTGGGGGATACGCCGGGGGGGGCGTCGCCTCGCCCATCCTACGACGCAATCCCGGGGGTCACCACGCGCGAGTCCCCTGCAGGCTCCCTTTTCCCTTAAAAGCAGTCCCGACAAAAAAAATGAATTGCCCCCACGAGCCTTTGGGGCCCCTTGGCCCCTTTCCCCGCCGGATTTTTCTCTTACAGATAAACCCGATGGGGAGGATTTGGTTTCAGGGTTGAGTGCCACATGCCCCTATAGCCGAAGTTTGGGGCTGACGGACTATGCAGGTAATGCCTCATCAGTCCCGGGGCAATCGCGTTTGACACGTAATCATCCCGCGATACCCATGATTCGCGCAGACATTTTACCAAGGCACGATTCGTCTTTCAGCGCTATTAGTGTCCCTGTCTCCAACCCTAGAGTAGACAGGATCACAACGACCTGAAGTCGGATCTTTTCCTCCGCACAGGGACCGCAACGCCAAAAACTCCTGCTGACGAGTCCATAAAACCGGGGGTTTTGCCCAAACCCCGTAAACTTTTTTGACGTGACCCCCCTCATTTCGGACTGCGCTCCAAAATAGAAAACTTCTAGGGTCTCAATGTCCCGCCCCCGCATGAAAAGATGACTTTTTTTTCACTAGGGAAGCCTCTAAACACCCGGGGCCTTGGCTTAAGCCAGGAATCCAAGTCCCAAAAGGGTTTGCCCCCCGTGCACGCCCCGAAGCCTATGGACCCCCAGGACTAGCAAAGATTACTGCATCTCGGGAAAAACAAGATCATGATCTTGTGTTGCGATGGATTCCCCAATCACTTTGATCTACAACTTTGCCCAAAACCCAGTCCCTACAAATGTTGAAAAGGGTGGGGCAAGGCAAAACCCCCACCCACTCCAAAAGAAGAAAACTGGATACACCTCCCCACACTTCACGCACTCTCAGCCCGAATCAGACCTACAACCAAAAAGTCCTTTCAGGAAAACCTCAAAGTCGCAAAAAAATCCCAGAGGACTTTCATGCACTGGTCAAAACCCTTCTTTAGATCAACATACGCTGCAAGCACCCTGTCGAAACTCACGTCGGCGTTCCCCCCGGACACAAAGCGCTAGGATAGGTCCGGTTGTTTGACTTACCAATCGGAAACCCCGACTGCAAGTTTTGTGCTTCGCAGAGAATGGGGTCCGTGCAGCAATAATGGGCAAAACACCTTGCTGGCACCTGTGCAGTGTAATACGCGTAATTGTTGATCCCCCCTTTCCTTTCCAAAAGGCGACCACCTATTTTAATTTAAGGAATGGTACCCCGATTGCCACACGGCAACAGGCAGCATCAACCCAATAAAGGCTTACCTTTTAGCTTTAGGGGCTCCGACGATATTACAAAATCAACCCTTTTCCTTCACCCCTCAAATTGTACGCCTTTCGACTTCGTCAAAAAGAGGGTGCGGTTTCGTCAAAGGGGGGATCGGGATCCACTGCCGTAACCCAGTGGTGTGAAGCGCTCAGGGGGGGGTCCAACGTGAACAAATTCCAAAATACTCAAACCCCCCCGAGTACATCTTATTGTCGGCGGGGGAAAATGTCGGGCGTGAGGAGGAAAGGTAACACACCCTTTTCCCGGCAGCGTGCGTTGGGGAGCAACTTTTAGGTAAAGTCCACGGGTATCGACGAGACTTTAGTATGCATTAAAATGAGAATTTATACTACGGATGTGGTGCCCAGAAGAATCCATAATGAATCCCTTGTACTCATCACCCATTACATTCGATCTGACGGGGAAAAAAAAGAAGGAAGCAAAATGAAAATCACCTACCCTATCGGGCGATGTTTTTTGGGGGGGAGGACCTCGCATCCGCCCCACCAGACAAGGCTTGGGCGAGGTGGCGGGTAGGGTCTCGTCCGCCCCTAAACCGTCAAAACCCCCGGGTTCCCCCCCACTCCTCCCGCCCCTTAGTGCTCAAATTGGCGATGGGGGGCCAAATTTTCATGCAGCAAAAGAAACGGGCAAAAATCCCCTGTTAAACCATAAAAGATGTTATCCCTGCCAGGGGAAATAAAGAAGGGTTCGCGATCCTAAACTGCGGCGGGGGGACGACCCTGTTTTGGCGACGGGGACGATTCCTGGGGGGCAAAGGACTGGCGGATCGCGAGGGGCCCCGAGTGGCGTATCCTTCCCCCCTCACTGCTGGGAATAACTGAGGAGAGGACTGGAAGCGGAGTGCCAGGAGTGGAAGCTGGAATGGAGCCGACGATCACAGACCAACTCTCGCGTGGAGTCGTCCTGCTCATGGTGTGTGTGTGTTTTGTGTGTGTGTGGTGATAAGATAGTGTTTAATGGTGGTTCATTTGGCTAAAAATAAGGTATCGTAGGTTTGTTTTGGCTTCATCTTAAAGTTGTATATAGTTAATGGCTGTCGTATTCCCATCCACCTTCCTTCTCCATTTTTTCAAAGCTTTGCACTGTTTGTTTTTAAACTATTGGCTATTTGCTGCCTATTGGCATTCGCTAATAAAAAACAATTACAATTGTAATCATAATCAAGATAATAACAATAATAATTATAATGATATTAAACATAACATTAATGATGTATCACATCCTTTTTTTTCTCTCTCTCTCTCTTTTTCCTCTCTCTCTCTCTTTTCCTTTTCTCTCCTCTCTCTCTCTTCTCTCTTCTCTCTCTCTCTCCTCTCTCTCTCTCTCTCTCCCCTTCTCTTCTCTCCTCTCTCTCTCTCTCTCTCTCTCTCTCTCTCTCTCTCCTTCTCTCCTCTCTCTCTCTTCTCTCTTCTCTCCTCTCTCTCTCTCTCTCTCTCTCCCCCTCTCCCTCTCCTCTCTCTCTCCTCCTCTCTCGTATGCATATGTATATGTGTGTATATTTATATGCGTATGAGTAGATTTCTTGTATATATATTTGGTACAGGGTACTGTTTGGAAAATGGTTATTGTCTTGCATTAACTTCTGATCTTTTTCATATATTATAGTTGTTTTTTTTATCATAATTACTGTTCTTGTTATTGAAACTATCAAGATTACCTTCAATCGGTATCTTTATTACTATTTATCATTATTATAATTAATTATTACTTTTTATATTCGTATTGATATTATTGTTACTATTATGACTATTATTATCATTATTATTATTATATATATATATATTTTTTTTTCTCTCTTTTTTTCTCACATTATTATTATCGATATCATTTTTATCACTATTAATATTATCATCATTATTTTCATTATTTTCTTCTTTTTTACCATTTGGGTATTATATTTATTTTGATTATTATCACTATATACCATAGTTATTATTATTGAGTCTTATTATTATTTTTACTATACACATATTTTTATTTTTTCTTCATTACAAATTATTAGCGTTTTAAATTTTTTTTTTATTATTATCATTATTTTACAGGTATTGTTATCTCTTTTCTTACTTAAAATTATTAGGTAATGTCAATGTATAATTATCAATAGTCCCTTTAGTCCACGAAGACAACGAAATTTTCATACTGAGGGGCCATAAAAGACTTCGGCTTAATGGAAACCCTGGCTTATATGACGTATGATTGATTATGAAAACCCATTTTTTACACCAACCAAATAACTACAAATATCAAATATCAAGTATCTCTCTTTCCCCCTCCCCTCCCTTTCTCTCTCTCATCTCTTCTCTCTCCCCTCTTCTCCTCTTTTCTCTCTCTCCTCTCTCTTCCTCTCTCTCTCTCTCTCTCTCTCTCTCTCTCTCTCCCCTTTCTCTCTCTCCTCCTCTCCTCTCTCCTCCTCTCTCCCCTCTCTCTTCTCTCTCTCTCTCTCCCTCCTCTCTCTCTCTTTCTTCTCTCTTCTCTCTTCTCTCTCTCTCTCTTCTTCTCTCTCTTTTCTCTCTCCTCTCTCTCTCTCTCTCTTCTCTCTCTCTCTCTCCTCTCTCTTCCCCCCTCTCTCCTCTCCTCTCTCTCTCTCTCTCTCTCCTCTCTCTCTTCAAGCTGTCTTTGACAATGTGAGGACAAGCGGAGGAATTCAACAAAATTTCTTTTTTAAAATGGCAAAAACCCCTTAGCTAAAACTACCAACTCTCGTTCCCTTCAGTAAAATTTTCCTTTCCGAACCTGTTGTATTCTCTCTATCTTAATCCCCAAAAGCCACAGAATCAATCCCAATTCACGGCCAAGATATCGTCCCCAGGTCACGACGAATAATGCTAAAATTTTAAAAGAATGTTGTGGGAAAAGGATCTCCATTTCTTGCCATTTTAAATAATCTTTTAAAAAGGTTCCCTTTTCCCCTGCAGTTAAAGATTGCAAAAGTTACCCCTTATAAAAGGCGATACATCCTTACCACCAAATTTTAGCCCATTAAAATTCACCAAGCTTTAGAAAATTTTCGAAAAATAGTACAACAAGGCAAATAAATTTATTTTCCCAACATGCCTTATTAACGAGTAAAAAGGGGATTTCGCCCAAACCATCATTTTGACAGGCAATACCCCAAATCACTAAAAGTATTTCAACCCCTTGATAGTAATTATCCCAAACAAAACTGTATTTGTGACTTAGTAAAGCATTTGACCTACCCACCTCCATTCTATTAGAGAAAAACTACTGGTATCGGTTCGTGGTCTGGTTTTAAAAATGGACCCAGTGTTATCTTAACCAAAAAAAACAATACCAGTGTATGATAGGAAACATCTAGCCCTTAGCCCCCTTAATTGGGGTGTCCTCAAGGCTCCATCCAGGACCAATCTTGTTTTTAATTTATTTTAAAGATATCACACGTAATAGCAAAAAACTTAATTTTGTTTTTTTTGAGACGATACAAACTTTTTTTATAAAAGGAAAAACCCTCAATAAACTTAAAAATACTTTAAATGAAAAATTAGGGGCAATTAAATTGGAAAAAAAGTAAAAAACTTACGTTAAACACTTCAAAAACTCACTTTATGGTTCACACCTTTAAAACAACCCTATGTATTGAGATAGAATTTTAAAAAAATAAAATAAAAAAAAGGTAAGGAAAACCCAAATTTTTTTTGGAATTTCTTGATAAAAAATTAAACTGGCAAACCCCAATTCAAGCAATAAAAACTAAAATCTCTAAATACTGGTGATTATACAGGGTTTAAAAATTTTATTAAATTTGACTCTTAAACAAACTTATCATCCATTGCATATCCACATAAATTTTTTCTGTTCAGCAAATTTTGGGGAGGCGCTTACAAAACATACTTGATATATTTTTTATAGCTCAGAAAAAGCTATCCGGATCATGTTTTTTATCACTTAATATGCCCAACTATCCCCTATTTTTTAAATACAAACTATTAAATTTCAGGACATTATATCTCTTTAACATATTTGTTTTTACATAAAGCTCTCCATAGGCATCCGTAAATAATTATTTTAAATACCTCTCCACAATCTGATAACAAGGGCCCCAAAAATCTCAGACTCCCATTATGCGGACAAAACATGACAAAAAAACGTCCTTTTTTGAGGACAAAAATGTGGAAACCAAATCCCGATGAAGAAAAAATCCCCCCCCTCATTCATTCAAAACAAAAATAAACTCAAGATATTCGAAAATTACCAGCAAAATAGTTAAATAGTTAATACCTCTAATCTGATCCATCTATTAAATATAGTATCATTATCATTTATATTATTTTTTATATTATTTAAATTTTTTACTATTTTATTATTATTATTATTATTATTAATATTATTATTACTTTTTTATTTTTTTTTTATTATCCCTTTAAATGAACCCTTTTGTATATATATATATATTAATATATATATATATATAATATATATATATTATAATATATAATATATATAAAAAAAAAAAAAAATATAATATATATTATATATAATTATATATATATATATATATGTATTTTTTTTTTTTTTTTTATTATTATTATTATTTTTTTTTTTTTTTTTTTTTTTTTTTTTTTTTTTATAACATTTCGATCAAAATCCACTTGCTCCCACGACTGCTGTAAATTTAAAAAAAATCTAAGGCTCAGTCCTAAAGAGCCCCCCCCGGCTCAAAGGACCGGGGGGCTTGTATAAATTTTAAAGTTAAACAACTTTATGTATGTTTTGTTTCCTAAAAACAATCAAACATCAATCAATCTCCTCTCTCTCTTCTCTCTCTTTCTCTCCTTCTCCCCCTCTCTCTCTCTCTCTCTCTCTCCTCTTCTCTCTCTTCTCTCTTTTTCCCCCTCTCTCTCTCTTCCTCTCCCTTTTCTCTCTCTCTCTCTCCCTCCCCAACAACAGCTTGTTTTATCACCTCTATTCTCTTTTTATCCTTTAAAACTTCCCACAAAAGTTTATAATTTTCTAACCCACCTCACCTTTTATGTTACTCCTTTAAAACCTTTCTTTCTGGTGAATTTGAGAGAGAAGAGAGAGAGAAAGGGGAAAAGAGGAGAGAGAAAAGAGAGGAGAGGGAGAGAAAGAGAGGGGAGAGAGAGGAGAGAGAGGAGAGAAAAGAGAGAGAGAGGGAGAGAAGAGAGAGAAGAGAGAGAGAGAGGGAAAAGAGAAAAAAAAATATGGCAGAATAGGGTAAAAAAAGAAAGCGGAAGAAAAACGCATGATATGAAAGAGGAAAATATATTGAACACTAGCCGCAAAAAACCGCCCTCCGGGCGGACTTTTTGCTAGCTCCTCCGGGGGGCTTTTGATGGGCCTCCGGCCCAATAAAATTGAAAAACTTGATTTTATACACAACCATGGATTTTTAATCTCAGAAAAATTTTTGGGGTTTTTCATAAAATCGACAAAATATTACTGCAAAAAGGGGCAGGTAAAAAAAATGTTTCTTGGCTTTTTTTTTTTTTGGGTGTAGGATAAAGGCTTGCTGCCATCTCCTACTCATAGACTGAAGTAAAAAAACCGTCCC
Source organism: Chionoecetes opilio (assembly GCA_016584305.1). Lineage (NCBI taxonomy): Eukaryota > Metazoa > Arthropoda > Malacostraca > Decapoda > Majidae > Chionoecetes > Chionoecetes opilio. The sequence continues at coordinate 11,789 of JACEEZ010017288.1, forward strand.
TCATCGTGCGTTCGTTTCGATATCTTTTCTTTTTTTTTTGCAAAAAACTCCCCGTAAATGTTGTTTTTTTTTTTTTTTTCAAATTCTCGCTAATACTATAAATAACAAAAAAAAAAAGAATTGGAAACATCCCCAAAGTGGCTTTAAAAACCTTTTCCCCCGTCGACTTGGTTCCCAACTGTGCCAAAAATGGGTTGGAGGGGGGGTTGGGG
>JACEEZ010017289.1:0-21706 GCA_016584305.1 Chionoecetes opilio
CCAAATTAAAATTTTTTTTAACCCCAAAAACCCTGGGACTCCCAAAACCTTCCCAACACCCCAACACTCATTGAACAAATATATCCCTTCCAAACTAGGGCAAGAAAAAACTCGTAGCTCAACACTAAGATAACGAGGCTAAGATCAACAAATAAATGATTACATCCTTGCTATTCAACCGGCGGCACCAAAGTTATATTCCAAAAATTGCAGAAATTTTAAGGGAAATTTTTAGAGAAAAGTTACGGTAAAATCTGTCCTGGCTTTTATAAAAGGGGTTTAAAGTGGCGAGAAAGTCGGTGCAGCTATTAATAATTCACATTTTTTGGAGGCCAATTTCATCAAAACCACACACATAAAATAGTACTAGATAAATAGATGAACAAACATAATGAAATTATATATATAAAAAAAGCCTAAATATTTTTGCTATTGTAAGAAAAAGATGCTGCAAATTAATATCATTCACATTTTTAAAGTAATTTCCTCACAAAACACAAAAAATAATAGCTAAATAAAATTAAATTTAATATGAAAAATAAAACAAAATAACTAAGAAAATCCCAAAAGATGATATTTAGCTCTAGTTCCCCCTCCTCCCCCCCTCCCCCTCCTCCCCCGCCCTCCTCCTCCCTCTCCCCCTCCTCCCCCTTCCTCCTCCTCCTCCTACACCCCCCTCCTCCTCCTCCTCGCTCACCATAACTGAATATTCATGGCACCATCATCGCTGATAAACCTTAGCACTCTAAATTCAGGGATGAGGGATGCCCACTACCCCCCCCTCTAAATCCTTTTTTCTTACTCCCCTCTGTTTATCTTCACCACTCTCCCCTCTCCCTCATACCTTCCCTTATACCCTTTCTCTCTTACCTTCCCTCATAACCTTGCCTCAATACCCGCCCCTTTCCATCCTACATAAGAACATAAGAAAGTAAGGAAGCTACAAGAGGCCGTGAGACCTACACGAGGTAGTTCCTGTGAAAACATGGACTAGTATTTTCGTAATGCACAGTAAACAATGAGTCTAAAATCACTTACACTCTTAATATATCACACTTTATTACATTCCTAAGAAAATAAGAAAAAAAGGATGCTACAAAAAGGCCCCGGACCTGCATCGTGGGGGGGAGTTCCTGTCTTTTGTGTATCAAAACACTCGCCGCATGCACGGAGAATCTTAGCGATGCCCATCATGAGAGCCACCACAGTGAAGCCTTGCGCCGCCACCTCAGTCTCATCATTTTCTGGGGAGGACCATGCCGCCCCCTGCTGAACCCGTAAAAGCCCGTAGCACAGAGCCAGCGTCTTTTAATCCAAAAACCCAATAGGTACAAATGAATTTTCGTAAGAATTTCCTGAGAATTTAGTCGTGGGTGTTTTCAACCGTCTGTACTGTGTGCCGAGCCGAGGTTACCTTCCCTTTTACCCTTGACCCCCTATTAAACTCCCTTATTTTCCTGTCTTTACCTTTTAAAACCCATTCACACGCAGATTTTTCCTTTATATGACGGTGTGATCGTATTTATAAATCAGACAGGAGCTGGTGGTGTGGTGGTGGGGGTTTGGTTTGGTGGTGGTGGTGGTGGTGGTTTGGTGGTGGGTGGTGGTGGTGGGGTGGTGGTGGTGGTGGTTGGTGGTGGGGTGTGGTGGTGGTGGTGGGGTGGTGGTGGTGGTGGGTGGGGTGGTGGGGTGGGGGTGGGTGGTTTTGGTGGTGGTGGTGGTTGGTGGTGGTGGTGTTTGTTGGTGGTGGTGGTGGGGTGTATGGTGGTGGTGGTGGTGTGGTGGTGGTGGTGGTGTGGAGGTGGGGTGTATGGTGGTGGTGGTGTGGGTTGAGTGGTGTGGTGGGTTTGGGGGTTTGGTGGTGGGGGTGGTGGTGGTGGTGCGTGGTGATGGTGTGGTGGTGGGGTGTGGTGGTGGTGGTGGTGTAGGTGGTGGTGGTGTGATGTGTGGTGGTGGGTGATGGTGGGTGGTGGTGTTTTGTTGGTGGTGGTGTGGTGGTGGGGGTTTGGGTGGTGGTGGTGGTTGGTGGTGGGTGGTAGTGGTTGGTGGTGGTAGTGTGGTGGGGGTGTGGTGGTGGGGTGGGGGTGGTGGTGGTGGTGGTGGTGGTGTGTGGGGTTTGTGGGGTGGCGGGTGGTGGTGGGGGGTGGTGGTAGTGTGGTGGTGGTAGTGTGGTGGTGGTGGTAGTGTGGTGGTGGTGGTGGTGGTGGGGGGGTGGTGGTGGGGGTGGGGTGGTGGTGGGTGGTGGTGGTGTTGGTGGGGGTTTGGGGGGTGGTGGGGGTGGTGGTGGTGGTGGGTGGTGGTGGTGGTGGGGGTGGTGGTTTGGTTGGTGGGGTGGTGGTGGTGGTGGGTGGTGGGGTGGGGGTGGTGGTGGGGTGGTGTGGTGGTGGGGTTGGTGTGGGGGTGGTGGTGGTGTGGTGGTGGTGGTGGTGGTGGTGGGGGTGTGATGGTGGGTGGTGGAGGTGGGGGGGGGGAGGTGGTTGTGGGGGGTGGTGGTGGTGGTGGTGGTGGTGGTGGTGGTGTGGTGGTGGTGGTGGTGGTGGGGGTGGGGGTGGGGGGTGGTGGGGTGGTAGGGGGTGGGGGGGGGTGTGTTGGTGGTGGTGGGTGGTGGGGTTGGGGGGGGGGGGGGTGATGGGGTGCGTGGGTGGTTGGGGTGGGTGGTGGTGGTGGTGGGGTGGTGGTGGGTGGGGGTGGGGGGGGGGGTGGTGGATGTGGTGGTGGTGGTGGGGGTGGTGGTGGTGGTGGTGGGGGTGATGGGGGTGGTGGTGGGGGTGGTGGTGGGGGGATGGGGGGTGGTGGTGGTGGTGGTGGTGGGGGTGGGTGGTGGTGGTGATGGTGGGGTTTGGGGGTGGTGGTGGGGGTGGTGGTGGTGGTGGTGGTGGGGTGGTGTGGGGGGTGGGGGTGGGGGGGGGATGATGGTGGTGGTAAAGGAAATATGATGAATGGAAAGGAAGACATAAAAAGGAAAAATAATAATAGGAGCAAAAAAGGGAGAAAGGGAATGAAGGACGGGGAAAATGGGGAAAAAAAAAGCAAAAAAAGGAATATAATTTAAAATTTAAAGGAAAGAAGGGAAGGATAGAAATAAAGGTTTTTAAAAAAAAAGTAAAAAGGTTAAAAAAGGAAAGGAAGAAGAAAGGGGGGAAAGGGAAAAAAAAAGAAAAGGGAAAAAAAAAGAAGAAAAGAAGGAAGTTTGGGAAGAAAAAAAAAAGAGAATAGGAAAAAAAAAAAGGAAAAAGGGAAAGGGGTTAAAAAGATAAAAAGGAAAGGGACAGAAGGAAAAAAAAAGGGAAAAAGGGGAAAAGGGGAAGGGATTAAGGAAGGGGGGTATGGAAAGAAGAAAAGGGGGGAGTGGAGGAAAGGGAAAATGTAGGAAAGGGATTTTTTTGGGGGAAAAAGAGATATGGGGGAAAAGGGAGAAAGTGGAGGAAAGGGATTATGGGGGAAAAGGAAAGGTAGGCGAATAATGGAAGGAAACTATTTAAAATTTTTTTTTTTCTCTCTCTCTCTTCTCCCCTCCCCTCCCCTTTTCCTTTTCTCTCTCTCTTCTCATCCTCTTTCTCTCTCTCTCATCTCTCCTCTCTCTCTCCCTTCTCCCCCTTCTCTCTCTCTCTCTCTCTCTCTTCTCTCCCCCTCTCTCTTTTCTCTCTCTCCCCCAAAATGACTTATGTATCCTCTTCCAAAGCGGGAAAACTCACTCAAAAAATTAAAGAATAACACCTTTACCCTTTAAATGTCCTTTCTATTTTCTTTTTTCCCTTTTTATATACGGCAATGATACTTCCACAGGCCCAAATTAAACCCAGATGCTAAATTAATCACAAAACGCACACACAACACAAAAACACACCCCAACAAAAAAAAAAAAAACACCCCCCACAAGGCCAACACACACAAACACACACACACACACACACACACACACAACCACACACACACAAAACACACACCACACCCCAAAACCCCAAACACACCCACCACACACACACAACACCCCACCCCAACAAAACCCCCACACAAAACCCCCCCACACCCCCCACCCCACCAACCCCACCCACCCAAAACCACACACCCCACCAACACACACACACACACACACACACCCCACACACACACAACACACAACCACACCCCCACACCCCACACACACACACAAACACCCACACCCAAACACACACACCCACACACAAACACACACACCACACACCACACACACACACACACACACACACGACCACACACAACACCACCACACACACAAAACCCCAATTACCTCCGCAGTGAATATCGCAGCCCCCAAGTAAAACGGCTCACCCCGATCCCTACTCGGCGCAAACTTTCCCATTATCTAAATTAGCCTTCTGGGGGGGGGGACGGAGAGTGGAAAGGGGAGACAGGGAAAAGGGGGAAGGGAAGGAGGAGCGGGGGAAGGAGGGTAGGGGGGAAAGGGAAAAGGAGGGGGGAAAGGGGGAAAGGGAAAGGTAGGATGGGGTGGAAAAAAGGGGGGAGGTTGAGGTTGGGAAGGGAAAGGGTGGGGAAGGGGGGAAAGGGGGAAAGGGGTTGGGGAAGGGGTAGAAGGGGGCCCAGGGGGTATAAGGAAGGGGTGGGGAAGGGGGAAAGGGGAAGGAGAAGGGTAGGGAAGGGTGGAAGGGGAAAAGGGAAAGGGAGGGGGGGAAAAGGGGAAAGGCTAAGGGGGGGTGGAAAAAGAAGGGGGGAGAAGGGGTTTGGAAAAGGGGTTTGGGGAAGGGGGGGGAAGGGGAAAGGGGGAAAGGGGGTAGGGAAAGGGGAAGGGGAAAGGGGTGGAAGAGGAACGGGGGGAGGGGGGAAGGAAGAGGCTGGGGAAAAAGGGTAAGGGGGAAAAGTCTGGGATGGGGGAAAGGGAGAGGGGGTTTGGAAGGGGAAACGGGGGAAGGGTGGGCTGGGTTTAAAAGGGGGTTACAGGGGAAGGAGGGGGGGGAAAGGGGGAGGCAAACGAGTGCAGGGAAAATAAATGTCACCCCCCAACAGATCATAGGCAACGAGAACTCAAAGAAAAACTTGCTTGGGCGCTCTTATTAATTTCCGAGGTGGGGGGAAAGGGGGAGGCCCCATGGTGGAGGGTAGGGGGTAGTGTGTGTGTGTGTGTGTTTTTGGGGAGTGTGTGTTGTGTGTGTGTGGGGGTGTGTTTTTGGGGGTGGGGGGGGATGGGGTTGTGGGTGGGGGTGTGGGTATGTGGGTGTGGGTGGGGCGTTGGTGTGTGAAAGGGGGTGGGTGTGGTGTGGGGGGGGTGTGTGTGGTGTGTGTTTTGGGTGGGGTGTTTTGGTGTGGGGGTGTGGTTTTGGTGTTGTGTGTTTTTTTTTTGGGGGGGGGTGAAAATCATCTAAGGTAGAGAAAAGAAATTAAAAAAAAGGAAGGAAAAAAAAGGAATTTAGAGAAGACGAAGAAAGAAAAGGGGGGAAGGAATAGGGGAAATAAAGAAAAAATAGAAATAAAGGGAAAGGGGTGAAGGAAGAAAGGGAAAAACTATAATGTTTTGGGGGCAAAAAAGTAATGGAAGTGTAGTAGTGAGGTAAGGAGAGAGGAAGGAAAAAAAAAAAAAAAAAAAAAAGGAAAAAAAAAAAAAGGGAAAAAAGAGGGAAAGGGAAATTTAAATCAGAGGCGGGAAATGATGAGGGGAAAATTTTAAAACCCACGAGATTAATGTAGGCTTGAAAAGATTATGTGGGGGGCAGAGAGGGATAAAGGGGAAAAGGGAAGGGAAAGGAAAAGGTAGGAAAAATGGGATGAAAGGGACAAGGAAGGGCTAAGTATAAAAATTAATGAATGATGGAAGTGGAGGTAGGGAAAGGGGTGGGGCCCTTTGGGGGGAAAAGGGGGGTAAGTGTGTGAGGGGGGGTATCATCTGAGGTAGAGTAAAGCAATGAGTAAAGGGGGGGGGGGGGGGGGAGGAGGGGGCGGGGGACTCATCCCCAAAAGGGCAAGGGGGGAAAAGGGTTTGTGTTCAATTTTTTGGGGTAATGTACAAATTTTCCCCCAAGGAGGAGGATTACATAGGATTACATGGGAATACCAGAACACCGGGGAAAACCTTTTTGGTCCATAGCGGGGGTATTGCTGAACAAACATACTACTAACTATCAACTACTTGTAAAAAAACAGTTGGAAAATGATCCCTGTCCCAAAAGAGAATAGGAACAGGGAAAAGTTTCATAGTGCAAAATATAGGATTTAAAAAAAAATCTAACTACAACTACCACTACCCCCACAACAATCGATAGGGGGGACTAGATACAAAATTCGCACTTTTAAAAATACCCTTTTATTTTTACAGTCCCCGCAAGTCTGTTTTTGAATGTAGTTATTGGGGCCTGGCTTCGAAAAACTTTGCTGGTAATTTTTGGTTTCCCAATTCGTTCAACGACTCTAACTTAAAATTAATTTTTAGGGGGAGTGGGTGATGCAACTTTTGCCCGTTTTTTTTTAAAAACCATTATTTTTCTTGTTGTCACTTGAGTTGAAAGCCCCGAATAGGTTCTCTTGATTAGGGGAACCCAAAACCTTTTAGAATCTTAAAGGTTTCTATAAAGGGCCCCCACGGATTCAAAACGTTTCCTTTTAAGGGAAAAACCCATTTTAAAGTTTCCCGCAGTCTCTTTTCATAAATAAATTTCGCAGAGAGGGAAATTTTTTTGGGTTGCTTTTCTTTGCACTGTTTCCCAATTTTGGCTTGTTCTTTTTACAAAACGGGGGGCGCCCAAAAATTAAACCGGCATATTCCAAGGGGGGCCAAACCCAAGGATTTTATAATTGTGTCATTACTTTGGGAGTTTTATTTTTCAAAAGTTCTTTTTAATAAAGCCCAACATCATTTTTTCCCCTTTTTCCCGGGCAGCTGGGCAATGCGGACGGGTTTTCCGACCCTTATTTATGATGACACCAAACCCTTTTTCCTGCTGTATTTCCCTTTAAAGGGATTTATTTTGCATTTGATAGTTATTTTTTGAGGTTTCGTTCCCTATATGCATTACTTTACATTTATCGGAATTGAATTTTAATAGCCTTTTAAATCACTCCAATCTGATAGTTTGCCCCGAGATAACTTTGTATGATTGGGCATTTTTCGCTAGTATTTTCCTTTCCCCGGCCAAATTTGGTGTCATTTTGGCAAATTTCGTTTTTTTTAGATAAAAAGTCCGCAGTCCAGATCGTTGATATATAAAAAAAAAAAAAGAGTGGGCCCCCCAAAGACCGAGCCCTGGGGGCCCCCCACTAGTAACATCAAACCCAAATCGGGATGCCTCGCCATTTATTACAAACCCGTTGTTTAGGGATTTGAAAGCCAATCGCCAATCCTAACAAAATTTGCTCTCCTATGCCATGTCCCCTTAGTTTGGTCAAAATTTGTTTATGGGGAACTGTATCGAAGTTTTCCCTGAAAATAAAGGGTATATTACACCCGGGGGAAATTTTTTAGCGCCCCAGTTTGAAAAAAATGACATTAAAAAAATCCAGTAGGTTTTTAACAGGATCTTTTTTTTCGAAATCCATGCTGCGAGTTTAGTATTGAGTTATTTTCATCGAGAAAAGACACTTTTTTATCCCGCAATATTTTTTCTCAAATAGTTTAACAATCAGGACGTTGCCAATTGGGCGAAAAATTTATTTGGGCAAGGTTTCTTACCCCCTTTCTTGAATATGGGGTTGAAAACTTTAGCAAATTTCCCCACATCTAAACATTTTTTTCACTTAGCGATTTTTTTAAAAATAATCTTTAAATGGGAGCGAAATTTGACTGTGACATTGGGCGAAATATTCGCGGCAAAGATTTCGCCCACCCCCCGGTTTTTCCCTGGGTCAATTTTTTCAGAAAATACTTTGATATTTCGTCAAACGTTATCTTCTCCTTTAAACCAGTCTACCCCCTTTTCAGTCCCGTATACATGTTTACGGGTTTCTGGTAAGGGGAGTTTCGCCCTTTTTTAAAATAAAAAACCGCATTAAAGTATTCATTGAGTACGAACCCCCTACTCTTATTATCATTTACCAAGATTTATTATTATCTTTCGTCCCCCCTTTACTTTTTTTGACTTTTTTCTTATTTTCGAACGTATTGAAAAAAATTTTTTTTTTTCGGGTTTGTTTTTTTGGGGAATTCCCCCTTTTGAAAATTTTTTCTTCATACTCGCGTTTTTTTAGACTTAATTAGTCCTTTGCAGCGACTTTTTTTACGTCTTTTGTATTCTCTAGAATCGCAGCCCTTGCATTTGTCGTTTTGTAATTTTAAAAGGGCTCCCGTTTTCTGTCAATGTTTTTTGGGGGATCTCATTATTCATCCAATTGGCCTTTTATTTTTATTAAAACGTTTTCTTTCTTTGGGAACATTTTTTCCCCACGATTGCGGTTTTTTTGTGAAACTTTTAAAACATGTTTTCGGCTTTTATTACCTTTTTAGTGGGTCAATCCATTAAAATTTTTCCCGTTTAGTACCCTGCGGGATCTTCGGGAAATCTGCTTTTTTAAATAATTTGGGACTAGTAACCGATTTTCTGTTTATCTACTTTGCAATTTTTTCCGCCTCTGATTTTGCCTGGGGATCACTGGGTTTTGGGAAAATGTTTTTACCCATATCGCAGTAATCAATCAGATCAATGTCGGTAGTGGGAAAAATAAATCTAGAATACTAAATTTTCCCTTGTAAAGGGTCAAAGGGGACCACCTGATTTTAAAATACTTTTGTTCACCATACAAGCAAACGCAACCTTCTCTATCAGCAGAATTATTATTCCGTTTATACAGGCAAAGGTTTTAAAAACTCCACAAAAAATTTTATCGTTATTATTGTTCACAACTGACTTTATCTCGTCATACCCGGAGGCAATCTACTTCCCCATTAGATTTGGGAGGACGATATATTGAGGAAAGGGGGAGGAGGGGGAGGGGAGGGTGAGTGATTCCCATAAACCCAAAATTTGAAGTTTAAAACAAATTTTGGGGGTTGTTGCATAAAAACGCTCTAGTATCCTTTTATACACGAAGGGAACAGCTATGTAGAAACTGTTTTACATGAGAGGCAATGTATAATGCAAAAACAAGCCGAAAGACCCTGTGATACGCAACGTTTTTTAAAATATTTAACAAAGGTTGAAATTACATAAAATACATCATAGATGGGATACCCACGCACTTAACACCATTAAAACATACCTCCCTACATACCCTACATACATACATAAAATACATACATACATACATAATACCTACATACATACTACTTTCATAAAAGGGATACCAAAACGCACCTTTATCACCATTAAAACTACTACATACATACATGGGATTAAAATACGCACATTTATACACCAATAAAAAAATTCAACATACGTACATACATGGGATACATACGCACTTTATACAAACCCTTTAAAAAATACATACATCCCTACAGCCCCTACTACATACATACATAAGACATTTATACACCATTAAAACTACAACAACATACATACTACATACATACATACATACATACATAAATAAAATACATACGGGACATACATACTGGGGAAAATACGCACATTTTTTACCCATTAAAAAATACATACAAAACATACATACATACATAAAAACTAGATACATACATACATACATACATAAATACATAAAATACCTACATACCCTACATCATACATACAAAGGGATACTACGGGACTTTTTTACACCATTAAAACATTTCATACATACCCTACATACAACATAAAATACATACATCATACCTACATCCCTACATACATGGGGGTCATACGCACATTTTACAAAAAATTTGTACACCATTAAAAAAACGTGACGAAGTATTTTGTACCTCGCTCGGGGGAAAAAAATATCTTTGAGGGGACCATCACCCTTGAAAAAAGACCCAAAAGGGAAAGGGATCGGGGGTCATTATAAAAAACCCTTAAAAGGGCCTTTTGCCCATACTGTGAAATTATAGGCATTGCGCGCCAAAAACAGTGTGAATTACGTTAGGAGTAGAGGAAGGAAAGGTAAATAGAGGAAGAGGAAGAGGAAGAGGAGTGGTAAACATTGTGGGGAAAGTTAAAGGATAGGAGGAAGTATAAATATATTGTAACATTAAATTATAGACATAGAAGTAGAGTTAGTAGACAATAGACAAATTAGAAGTTAAGGAAGTAAAGCTAAATAGAGGAAGAGGAAGAAGATATAGGTAGAGGAAGAGAAACACAGTGGAGAAAGTTAAGGTAAGGTGGAAGTATATAAATGTATTGTTAAATTAAATCATAGAATGCAACGAGAGGTGCGAGGGAGGAAAGGAGGAGAGGGGGAAATAGGAGGACAAGGAGAAGGAGAATAGAAGGAGGAAAGGCGAACAAGGAGGAGGAAAGGAGGTAAAAATAATATAAGGTTTTAAATTTAATTATAGAAACCCGGGGAGTGAGAAAGGGGAAAAGAAAGGAAAAAGGGGGGGGAAAAGGAGAGGAGGAAAGGAAGAAATAAAGAAAGATAGTAAAAAAAAAGTTATAGGGAAAGCAAAGGGGGAGGTTAAAGGGAAAGAAGAGTGAAGGGCCAAAACTAAACAGTCAGAAAAGGGGCCCGGCAAGAAACAAAGGGGGGGTAAAGGGAAGGGTTTTAGGAAAAAGTAAATAGAAAGGGAAAGGGAAAAGAAAGGGGAAAAAAGGGACGGGAAAGGGAAAAAGAAAAAGGGAAGAAAAATAAAATATACAAAAAAAAATGAAAAAATAAAGTCAATGTAAAAGTAAATAGAAAAAAATTTGGGCAGGGCAAAAAAAACAACCCATAAATCCCAAAAAACTAATCACATCTAAGGAAAATTTTATTTGCGGACGCCAAAAACAAACAGGGGCTACAACTGTTTACAAAAAACCACTCCTCGGCCCATCACCCTGAGGGGTAAACCTGTACTTTGCATAATTTATCCCTGAGCCAAGCCCTTACCCCACCCTGCCCCCCCCCTCCCCTAACCTCCCCCTTAAACCCCCCCCCCCCCTGAGCCAATTTAAACCCGAACACCCCAATTCCGTGATACCTTTGTCGCTTTTGAAAACAGGTACTCCAATTTTTCATTTGTTTCTTTTTTTTCTTACACACACACACAACACAAAAAATGTGATACTCCTGGTGTAAGGGATTTGCACGCCCCGGTCCCCAACCGGAAAAACCCCGGTTTTGATCCCCGGGGGGGAGCCCGGGAAAAAAATGGGTTGTTTCCCCTTAAAAAACCCGGAAACCCCCTTGGAGACGGGGGCCAAAACCAGCATTGCTTTTGGGGCCCTTAAAAACAACTAATGAATACAAATTTGAAAGAAGATGAATTTCACAACACCACACACTCTCTCTTTGGGACTCCGTGGTGTAGGGGAAGGGACCTTCGCTTTACAACCGAGAATTTCCCGGGGTTCCCATCCCCGGGGGGAGCCCGGGAAAAAGATGGGCTGTTTCCTTAAAACCCCAAACCCCGTCCCCCGCATGAATGGGTAAACCCGGGGGTTAGCCGGGTTTGTGACCCCGCTCTCCGGGGGGGGGCTTCGGCCAACACAAAGCAAATAGGGGTGAAAAGATAAAAAAGTAATTGGAGGCGGGGCCACAAAGAAACATTGCCCCCGGCCCTGTAAAATACAACTAGAAACTAGATGAATACCCCAAAACATACATACATCTCTCCCAAACCCTTTTTTCCCCCCAAACCCTTCCCTTTTTTATTATTTTTTTCGGGCCTGAAATTTTAAACCCCGTTTTTCAAATTCATCCTAACATTTCCTTTTACAAATATTTTTTTTTCCTCTCCTCTTCCCAGAAAATGACAAAAAATTGGGGTAAAAATGGTGAAATTGGGGGGGGGGGGGAAAAAAGATTTAAATTTTTTTTTTCCTCTCTCTCTCTCTCTCTTCTCTCTTTTCCTAACTCTCCTCTCTCCTCTCTCTCTTCTTTTCCTTTTCTCTCTTCTCTTTCTCCTCTCTCTCTCTCCTCTCTCTCTTCTCTCTCTCTTTCCCCATCCTCTCTCTCTCTCTTCTCCCCTCTCCTTCTCTCCTCATCTCTCCTTTCTCTCTCTTCCCCTTCCCTCTTTTCTCTCTCTCCTCTTTCTCTCTTTTCCCCTCTCACCACACAAACACAAAACGCACACAGGTTTTTTTCTTGTTTTCCCCGAAGCGCGGTCCGTGGCTCGGCTTTTTCTTAAAACTGATGGGACCTGGAAAACTCCTACCACCGCTATCCTACACACCCAACTACTTTGGGGGCCCCAACTCCTTTTTGGGCCCTATGTGTGTGTATGTGTGTGTGTTTTGTGTATTCATCTAGTTTTATTCATCTAGTTGTATTTTTACCCGGGGCCCGAGCAATGGGTCGTGTGGCCCCGTCCCCCATAAACAACCTTTTTAAACTTTTTCCTTAGTGCTTTTTGTTTTGGGGGGAAACCGCACCCCGGAGAGCAGGGGCACAAACCCCCGGGTAACAACCCTTTCCCATTCACTGCCTGGGTGGACAGGGGGGGCCCGGGGTTTTTAAATTAAAAAAACCCCTCTGTTTCCGCTCCGCCCGGGGGTCGAACCCGGGACTTCCTTTGGTTTGAACCCCAGCGTGCCCATCCCTTTTTCAACCCCGAGTACTCCGACTTTTGTTTGTGTGTGTGTGGTGGTGTGGTTTTCATAGTATTCGTAAATATCAAAAGACGTTTGGGGTTGACAGAATCGTTGGGGGTCTAGGGAATTACAATCGATTGTTTATTATTTTCTGATCAAAATTAAAACTAATCCCCCCCGGGGGAAAAAAAATTTAAAAAAATGAAATGTTGTCTAAAAAACCTTGGTCAGTCTTAGGTTTTGCCGACGTCCATGTTTTAAAAAAAATTGTCCGTAAGTACGTTTCCTTATCCGCGCGATTAACCCGCTGGTTGGTTGGGTTTTTAGGCAACAGCTGAAGTCCAAGGAGAAGTAGTATTAAGGATGCCCCTAGTACACTTCAACTTTTCAATCGGGTTTTTTTTTTTTTTCTTTTTTAATTTTGCACGCTTGTTTTTTTTACAAATTTCCCCGTTTGTATCACTATTTTTTAAACTATTTTTTCTTTTTCTTCTATTTTTCACACTACAGTTATTGGGCGCTTTGCTTTTTTATTATTAATTTTTTTTAAGCATTTTTTTCACTTTTTCCCCGCTATGTTTTTTTACACCGCCCTTTTTATTATTTTTATTTTCTATTTTTTTCACTTTTTTACAACCTTCATATCTCGTTGCCTCTCTCTCTCCCCTCTTCTCTCCTCTCTTCTCTCTCTCCTCCTCTTTTCTCTCTCCCCCTCTCTCCCCTTTTTCTCTTTTTCTCTCTTTTCTCTTCCTCTCTCTCTCCCCCTCTCTCTCTCTCTCTCCTCTCTCCCCTCTAGTTTTTACACCCCGTTTTTTTTCATTTTTTTTTTATTTATTTTTTTTTATTTTTTTCCCCCTATAAATTTTTGACCCGGGGCCGATTTTATCACAATTTGTTCTATTTTGTTTCATTTTTCACACTAGGTCCGCGTGAGCCCAGGAGGCAAAAAAAAAATCACGGCAGCTGAAACAGACTAAAGTAGTAGTATTATTAAGTTCAGATACACACTTCCTATTATCAACAAGTATCTCAAAAAGCAATATATAATGTCATCATTGAGTGAGGCAACAGATAGATCACACCAATGACCTTTAACCCCTTCACGCCCAGATCTTTCCTTGGCTAAATAAAATCGTCTGTTGTTAGCAATAAGATTATGAAAAGTAACTGAATATATCAAATTAGTTTGTGGACAAGTATACTAAATAGATCATAGCTATAAAATATTGCTTATATTAATAAAAATCATCAAATGGTACCCAAATTAAAATGAAAATTACTTTCTGGGCCTCAAGCGGTTAAGGCCACGACCATAACAACAGTGTAGTGACAGGGTGACAGTGCCTTACCTTAGGGCAGCGACGTGTTCAGGGTGACGATGACGGTGACGGTGACGCAACTCTTCCCCTCCACCCTACCCATCCAGGCCTTCTCCACACCCCTCCCTCCACCAGGCCTTCTCCACACCCCTCCCTCCACCAGGCCTTCTCCACACCCCTCCCTCCACCAGGCCTTCTCCACACCCCTCCCTCCAGCAGGCCTTCTCCACACCCCTCCCTCCACCCTACCCATCCACCCTGACTTTTCCACACCCTTCTACAGTGCCGGAGGGGACACCACACCACTATAGTACTAGGACACCTGCTAAAAAGATGAAAATACAGCCGTAAAATTAAAACAAAACAATATATATAACAAAAACATATATCAATATATATAACAACAATGTAACCTGGAGATTGTGTGACCACCTAAGGCTTGAAGGGGACGGAGGGGCCATGACTGAAATACTCTACTCTCACTTCTCACCAGACGCCATCAGTTTGCCGCACTAAACCACTAGGAGACCTGCTAAAAAGATGAAAATACAACCGTGAAATGAAAACAAAACAATATATCGTCACCCTCATAAAGAAACTGCCTAAGTCATTTTTCGGCAATCTCTCGATTTTTGCCTGCATTAATTCTTCATCCTGTGGCACTTCTCTTGGTATAGTCGCCAATGTCAATTGTAGGCTGTGAGTGGGCTAAAATATAAAAGGATAAACAATGCATTTATATCAAAATTATGAAAATGTGGAAGTTTTTTTTATTGCCCGAGAAGTAAAAAAAATTACTTAGGCAGTTTCTTTATGAGAGTGACGATATTATACAACAATAACCCGATAACAATATATATATAACAACAATATATCCAGGAGATTGTGTGATCCCCTAAGGGTTGCCGGGGACTGAGGGCCTTGTCTCACCTCCCACCAGAGGCCAGCTAGCTAGCCTTACAGACGGCCACTAGGAGACCACTAGGAGACCTGCTAAAAAGATTAAAATACAAGTGTAAAATGAAAACAACAATATAACCAGGATTTTGAGTGACCCCTTAAGGCTTGAAGGGGACTGAGGCCCATGACTGAAGAAATACTATGCTCACACCTCTCACCAGACGCCAGTTAGCCCAGTTAGTTTCAGTTAAACCACTAGGAGACCTGCTAAAAAGATTAAAACACACCCGTAAAATGAAAACAAAACACTATATACAACAAAAACATATATACACAATAACAATATATATAACAACACTATAACCCGGAGATTATGAGCCCAACCTAAGGCTTGAAGGGTACGGAGGGCCAGGTCTCACCTCTCACCAGACGCCAGTTAGCCAGCCTTTTCTTGTCTTTTCTTTTTTGACGTTGAAGCCCATAGCGCCTGTAGGCTATAATGGTTTTGTTTACTTAAGGGCTCAGAAGGGCTCAGGTGGTTTGTCAATTTCCAGAGGAACACCTAACTTCCTTTAGTAGACGAAAACATTTTGTTCTGGTAAGTTTTGGTGTGTTTTGAATTAATCTGCTAACTGTTTCTGTCGCAAATAACTTTTTTATTTTTTATTTGCAACAAAAATGACATAAAACAAAGTCGAGCCGCCACACCTCTTTTTCCCATTGGCGGGGAATGTGGGAGAAGAGACGTGAGAATCGCAGCAGGAGAGTAAGAAACACTTCCATGGGAGGTTTTTTTTTTTTTTTTACAAATGTGCCTATAGCACCTGTAGGCAGTGGTGACCCAGGGCTCGGATAGTAGGCTCTGGAGGTTCACTTGAGGGCTGTGATGGTTGGTCCTCGCCCGTGGTGGCGCAGGCAGGATTGTTATAGTGACGCCTGTGATTAGAGGTTCATGCCGCCCCCCTGTGTCCTCCGATGCACTCGCAATCGAAGGTAGAGATAATGGGCAGGGCATGTGGGTGTTCTTAGGGACACGAGGCTCTCCTGCCCGGGAATACCGTGACTGCTGCGCCCTGCAGAGTGCCCTGACAAGGCCCCGCTTCCCCCCTCTCTTGTTCCTGAAGGGGGAAGAGAGTTGCCTTGTGGCACAGCGAGGCCTTGGTGTTCAGTGGCGGCGACTGCGGCTCAGGGTCACGGGTTAAAGGGCGGCGCCCTGTGAGAGACTGTGTGATACACGGCTGTACAGTGTGTTGGGACGGCGAGCTGTGTTGGGGCAGTGAGCCAGCCAGTGTGTTGTGGCGGCGGCTGTTGTGTTGGGGCGGCGAGTTGCGTTGCAGCAGCGAGTTATGTTGCGGCGGCGGCAGTTGTGTAGTGTTACACGGCTGTACAGTGTGTGGGGCGGCAGGGAGTTGTGTTGGGGCGGCGGCGAGTTGTGTTGGAGCGGCGGCGAGTTGTGTTAGGGCGGCGGCGAGTTGTGTTGGGGCGGCGGCGAGTTGTGTTAGGGCTGCGGCGAGTTGTGTTGGGGCGGCGGCAAGTTGTGTTGGGGCGGCGGCGAGTTGTGTTGGGGCGGCGGCAAGTTGTGTTGGGGCGGCAGCGAGTTGTATTGGGGCGGCGGCGAGTTGTGTGGGGCGGCGAGTTGTGTTGGGGCGGCGGCGAGTTGTGTTGGGGCGGCGAGTTGTGTTGCGGGGCGAGTTGTGTTGGGGCGGCGAGTTGTGTTGGCGGCGGCTAGTTGTGTTGGGGCGGCGAGTTGTGTTGGGGCGGCGAGTTGTGTTGCGGGGGCGAGTTGTGTTGGGGCGGCGAGTTGTGTTGCGGCGGCGAGTTGTGTTGCGGCGGCGAGTTGTGTTGCGGTGGCGAGTTGTGTTGCGGCGGCTAGTTGTGTTGCGGCAGCTAGTTGTGTTGAGGCGACAAGTTGTGTTGGGGCGGCGAATTGTGTTGCAGCGGCGAGTTGTGTTGGGGGAAGCGAGTTGTGTTGCGGCGGCTAGTTGTGTTGCGGCGGCGAGTTGTGTTGCGGGGGCGAGTTGTGTTGCAGCGGCGAGTTGTGTTGCGGCAGCTAGTTGTGTTGGGGCGGCGAGTTTGCATTGGGGCGGCGGCAGTTGTGTTGGGGAGGCGAGTTGTGTTGCGGGGGCGAGTTGTGTTGGGGCGGCGAGTTGTGTTGCGGCGGCGAGTTGTGTTGGGGAGGCGAGTTGTGTTGCGGGGGCGAGCTGTGTTGCGGGGCGAGTTGTGTTGGGGCGGCGAGTTGTTTGCTGGGGCGAGTTGTGTTGGGCGGCGAGTTGTGTTGGGGAGCGAGTTGTGTTGGGCGGCGAGTTGTGTTGGGGCGACGAGTTGTGTTGCGGGCGCAGTTGTGTCTGGGGGGCGAAGTTGTGCTGGGCGGCCAGTTGTGTTGGGGGGCGAGTTGTGTTAGGGCGGCGATTTGTGTTGCTGGGGCGAGTTGTGTTGGGGGCGGCGAGTTGTGTTGGGGCGGCGAGTTCTGTTGCGGGGCGAGTTGTGTTGCGGTGGCGAGTTGTGTTGGGGCGGCGAGTTGTGTTGGGGCGGCGAGTTGTGTTAGGGCGTGAGTTGTGTTGGGGCGGCGATTTGTTGGGGCGCGACTTGTGTTGCGGCGGCGAGTTGTGTTGGGCGGCGGCGAGTTGTGTGCTGGGCGGCGAGTTGTGCTGCGGGGCGAGTTGGTTGCAGGCGGCGGAGTTGTGTTGCGGGGGCGAGTTCTGTTGGGGCCGCAGTTGTGTTGGGGCGGCGAGTTGTGTTGCAGGCGGCAAGTTGTGTTGCGGGGGCGAGTTGGATTGGGGCGGCAAGTTGTGTTGGGGCGGCGAGATGTGTTGCGGAGAGAGTTGTGTTGGGGCGGCGAGTTGTGTTGGGGCGGCGAGTTGTGTTGCAGGCGGCGAGTTGTGTTGCGGGGGCGAGTTGTGTTGGGGCGGCAAGTTGTGTTGGGGCGGGAGATGTGTCGGAGGAGTTGTGTTGGGGCGGTGAGTTGTGCTGCGGGGGCGAGTTGTGTTGCAGGCGGCGAGTTGTGTTGGGGGGCGAGTCTGTTGGGGCGGCAAGTTGTGTTGGGCGGCGAGTTGTGTTGCAGCGGCGAATTGTGTTGCGGGGGCGGTTGTGTTGGGCGGCAGGAAGTTGGTGGGGCGGCGAGAGTGTTGGCGGCGAGAGTTGTGTGGGCGGCGAGTTGTGTTGGGGCGGCGAGTTGTGTTGGGGGGCGAGTTGTGTGCGCGGGGCGATTTGTGCTGGGATGGTAAGTTGTATTGGGACGGCGAGTTGTGTGCGGCGGCGAGTTGTGTTGGGGCGGCGAGTTGTGTTGCGGCGGCTAGTTGTGTTGGGGCGGCGAGTTGTGTTGGGGCGGCGAGTTATGTTGCGGCGGGCTAGTTGTGTTGGGGCGGCTAGTTGTGTTGGGGCGGCGAGTTGTGTTGCGGCGGCTAGTTGTAGTTGGGGCGGCTAGTTGTGTTGGGGCGGCTAGTTGTGTTGGGGCGGGGAGTTGTGCTGGGACGGCGAGTTGTGTTGGGGCGGCGAGTTGTGTTGGGGCGGCGAGTTGTGTTGCGGGGCGAGTTTTTATTAGGGCGGCGAGTTGTGTTGGGGCGGCGAGTTGTGTTGCTACGGCGAGTTGTGTTGGGGGCGCGAGTTGTGTTGGGACGGCGAGTTGTGTGTCGGCGGCGAGTTTGTGTTGCGGTGGCGAGTTGTGTTGCGGGGGCGAGTTGTGTTGGGGCGGCAAGTTGTGTTGGGGCCGGCGAGTTGTGTTTGCGGAGAGAGTTGTGTTGGGGCGGCGAGCTGTGTTGGGGCGGCATAGTTGTGTTGGGGCGGAGAGTTGTGTTGGGGCGGCGAGTTGTGCTGCGAGCGGCGAGTTGTGTTGCGGGGGCGAGTTGTGTTGCGGGGGCGAGTTGTGTTGGCGGCGGCGAGTTGTTCTGCGGCGGTGAGTTGTGTTGCGGTGGCTAGTTGTGTTGGGACGGCGAGTTGTATTGGGGCGGCGAGTTGTGTTGCGGCGGCGAGTTGTGTTGCGGCGGCGAGTTGTGTTGCAGCGGCGATTTGTGTTGGGAGCGGTGAGTTGTATTGGGACGGCGAGTTGGGTTGCGGTGGCGAGTTGTGTTGGGGGGCGAGTTGTGTTGCGGCGGCTAGTTGTGTTGGGGCGGCTAGTTGTGTTGGGGCGGCGAGTTGTGTTGGGACGGCGAGCTGTGTTGGGGCGGCGAGTTGTGTTGCGGCGGCGAGTTTTATTTGGGCGGCGAGTTGTGTTGGGGCGGCGATTGTGTTGGCGGCGGCGAGTTGTGTTGGGGCGGCGAGTTGTGTTGGGACGGCAAGTTGTGTTGGGGCGGCGAGTTGTGTTGCGGCGGCGAGTTGTGTTGGGCGGCGGGATTGTGTTGCGGCGGCTAGTTGTGTTGGGGCGTCGAGTTGTGTTGGGATGGCGAGTTGTGTTGGGCGGCAAGTTGTGTTGGGGCGGCGATTTGTGTTGGGGCGGTGAGTTGTGTTGGGGCGGCGAGTTGTGTTGGGGCGGCGAGTTGTGTTGCGGCGGCGAGTTGTGTTGCGACGAGTTGTGTTGCGGCGAGTTGTGTTGGGGCGGCGAGTTGTGTTGGGGCGGCGAGTTGTGTTGGGACAGCGAGTTGTGTTGCGGCGGCGAGTTGTGTTGCGGCGGCGAGTTGTGTTTCGTCGGCGAGTTGTGATGCAGCGGTGAGTTGTGTTACGGTGGCGAGTTGTGTTGGGACGGCGAGTTGTGTTGGGAAGGCTAGTTGTGCTGGGGCGGCGAGTTGTGTTGCGGCGGCGAGTTGTGTTGCGGCGGTGAGTTGTGTTGCGGTGGTGAGTTGTGTTGGGACGGCGAGTTGTGTTGGGAAGGCTAGTTGTGCTGGGGCGGCGAGTTGTGTTGCGGCGGCGAGTTGTGTTGGTAGAGTGACGCGTAGTAATAAGCGGGCGTGAGACAGTGACTCGTGAGGTTTATGGAACTGTCGCCGATGGGAATTCTCGCCGAAACACCAACTTAGAACTCTCGCCGACGTGGAAATGTTAACCTAACCTGGACATTGGCACCTAACTTAACCCAACTGATCAAGCTAACGATAGTATTGCATCCCTAAATGCAGAAACACGGGTAAAACTTGATTAAATGTATATATTGGGTCCTGTAATATCAAGAATAGGAACACTCGTCGACGTCGGCGAGTGTTCCTATCGGCGACAGTTCCAGGTACCACTCGTGAGTGTTGGTCTGCGTGCCTTGTGTGAGACGGTAATGTACGGTGGGTAGTAGTAAGTAATAAAGCCGTGCACAGCAGCAAGGGTTTCCTTACAGAATTTCCCGATCCTTCCAAGGCCCCGATCCGTTAGTTTTGTAACGGAGTGGAGGGGTGGATTGCTCCCCTCCCTCGCTTCGTTGCAATACATATATAAAAAAAAAAAAGGTTTGCGACAGAAACGGTTAGCAGATTAATTCAAAACACGAGTTGTGTTTTGAGCTCACCAGAAAAAAATAGTATCGTCCAGCAAAGTGACTCGGGTGTTCCTCAGGACTACTACCCTCACCACTGCCACCCAGCACCCAAGATGGGGAGACAAGAGTTGTAGAGGAGGAGGGAAAGGAGGGAAGCAGCTCGGGGGGGTTGAGGACGCTGCACGCCTCATCCAGAAAGACCTGCCCCTACCCACAATGAGGAAAACAAAAGGTAAAGAACAGTAGAAAAGGAAATGAGTAATAGGAGAATGATAAAAAAAGAAGGCGAGTACCAAAACATGTGCTGCGTACAGCCTGCATTATCACACATACAGAAACACTTTTTTACATACACAAAACCACAAACTGGAAGATAAACAAATAATAAAATCTCAAATAAAAAATAAACTCAATCTGCTTTCTTCATTCTGTTCTTCCTGGTCTCTTCTTGAATTTATTTTTATTTATTTTTTGTAAAGTTCATTTGATTTATATGTTCATTTATGTGTCTATTTAAGCATCTATTATTCTATTAATTGATGACCCTTCTTCCTGGCCAGCTCCTCACTCATATAATTATTCATTATTATAATTACTATCATCATCATTAATGACACCACAGTAAAAGCATTAACTTGCCCCTCTCTCCCTCACTCTCTCTCCCTCTCACATTAAACAAATAGCTTAAGCGACGGGAGACGGGAAGCAAGGCGGACAAAAAACTTACCAACCACTAATTTTTCCCTAAAAAGACTTACCAACCTCTCTATTTCCCTAAAAAGACTTACCAATCTCTGTATTTCCCTAAAAAGACTTACCAATCTCTGTATTTCCCTAAAAAAACTTACCAATCTCTGTATTTCCCTAAAAAGACTTACCAACCTCTTTATTTCCCTAAAAAGACTTACCAATCTCTCTATTTCCCTAAAAAGACTTACCAACCGCTGTATTTCCCTAAAAAGACTTACCAATCTCTGTATTTCCCTAAAAAGACTTACCAATCTCTCTATTTCCCTAAAAAGACTTACCAATCTCTCTATTTCCCTAAAAAGACTTACCAATCTCTGTATTTCCCTAAAAAGACTTACCAAACTCTCTATTTCCCTAAAAAGACTTACCAACTTCTGTATTTCCCTAAAAAGACTTACCAACCTATTCCTAGTTACTAAAACCTATTCCTAGTTACTAAAGGCATAGGTATCAGAAACTATTAAACTAACCCTATAAGCTTCCTAAGGTACCAGCATTAGCAACCATATCCCTAGTTACTAAAAGCATAAATATAAAAAACTAACCCTCTAAGCTTCCTAAGATACCATTAGCAACAGAACAAGGCCAGAAATCCTTGTCAAAAAAATAATAATAATAAGACTAATAAGGGTAATAGGAAATAAGGGTAATAAAGGAAAAAGGAAAAAAATGGGGAAAAAATAAATAATAGGGAAAAAAGGAAAGAAATAAGGTAATAGGGAAAAAGGTAATAGGGGAAAAAGGCTAATTAA
>JACEEZ010017290.1:0-10000 GCA_016584305.1 Chionoecetes opilio
GAAAATTTTTTTTGGGGGGGCCCCCCCTTTAATAAAAACAGGGAATGAAAATTTCGGGAAAAGAAAAATAATGGTACAATCGGGGAGAGGCGCGGGCAAGGGCCGGGGAGGGATGATGGGAGGAAGAGATGAACCACCGGGAAGGAAAGGTAAGGGGAAAAGAGGGTTTTTAAGAAACGGAGAAAAGAAAGAAGCAAACCCGAAGAGGAGAAGTAAAGAGAGAGAGAGAGAAAAGAGAAAAAAAGGAAGAGAGAGAGAGAGAGGAGAAGAGGGGAGAGAGAGGAGAGAAAGAGAGGGGAGAGAGAGAGAGGGAGAAGAGAGAGAGAGAGAGAAAACTGGGCCTATAGGTAAACAAAAAAAGATACGACTAATCTGATCGAGTCACATTTTTCAGAGGCCCGAGATAGAATTGGGAAAAAAAATTTGATAGGATGACTTGAATGGTTCATCCTAAATATAAATTAAAACATGTGCTTGAATTAAACTCAAAATGAAAAAAGATAATTTTAAATTTTGGGGGACAACCAAAAAAGAACTAACTACCACTAAAATATTTACCTGGTGGTAGTGGCTGTCCAACAAATGTCCCAAAGCTAAACCTTATTTTTGAGTTTTTCAAAAAACAGGAAACTGTGTGGGTTAACTCCCCAGACCTCCTGCAAAAAAGGGGTGTACTCATTTGGTGACGTCTTAGATGTTGAAGATTGAAGACAATTTTTGCAGGCAGACGCAACCTTCTCGATGGAACAAGCGGCTCATGGCCGGGGGATATTGGGTTTAGAAAACCCATGCTTCTCCCTAAATTCCCCTATTTAAATATTTACACGAAAAACATCACGGGTCCCCCTCTAAATGTGGTTTAAGGGAAAGGGGGCGATGGTTCCCCCGCTTCGGGGGTCGGTGACTAAAAAGGCCGAGTCAGCTGTTTTTCCCCTGGTGTCGGGGTCGCTCCAAAGAATACGACCCAAATAAATTTCCTAATAAATTTATATTACCCCCTATTTTTTTACTACTATTTAATTTTTAGTAATTTCTTAATTATCTGGAGAAATTTATAATTTCCGAGATTCTGGGCCAAAGGGAAAACGAAAAAAAAGTAAAGAAAATTTAAAAGCTGACCTTCCTAAATCATTTTTGCAAATTCTCCCTGAATTTTGCGGCAGCGGGTCTAGGATTTTTTTCGGGAACCAGTTTTTTCTTCTGAATGAAAGAAGGCCTGTCTTTTTTTTCTTCGGGATTAGTTTTAACTGCCCCTCAGATCTACCTTAACCCGGGGGAAAATCTCAACTATTTTCCAGGGAATAATTTTTCATGTTCTAATTACTAAACCCAAATTTTTCTTAAATTTTTTTCAGTTTGATGCCCCCCGTCCTTTTTAGACATTCCCTATCTACCCAAAGGCCAACTGCCTCGATTTTTTCCCCTTTCAATTAATACCACCTCCCCCCCATTTGCTTTGCTCTTCAGGTTTTTTGTTAGATTTTAGGGATTGTCTAATCTAACAGAGAGGTTTAAATATTCCTTTTTCCAAGTCCCCCATTTTTTAATATTTTTAGATAAGGTTTTTTTAAAAAATTTTTAATTTGTCTGCATTAGATATGATGGGTCTAGATAAAAACTTGAAATTTGATATGCGGGGCAATGATTTATTCTAATACCATGAAATTATTAAGGGCGCATTGTTTTTCTGGCTCACCTAAATTTTGGGGTGACATTAAAGGGGGGCCTATTTTTAACTCTGCTTAAAACTCCACTAAAATTGTGGGGGGACACCAGTGTTGGTTTTTTCTTAAAAAAAAACTTTCCCTTTAGACGTTTTTGACCGTCCCTATCATCCCTCATAGAAACCCCCGAACCAAGGGGCTCTGGGGGATAAATTTCCACTCACACCCCTTAACTTCTAGTTCTTCTTGCCCCCCCTTGGCATTTTCTAAAACTGGCAAACAGGTTGGAACCAAATTTTTAAAATTTTGTAGCATTATCGCTAAAAATTAATTTAGGGATGACCTTCTTTCTGGCCGAAAATCCCCCAAAAAGCATTCAAAAAGGTGTCTGCCGATAAATGGGTTTTGGCCCATCTCTAAGTGAACAGCTCGGGAAGTTGCACGGTAAATAATACATATAAAACCTTTTGTTCTAATTTTGGGGTTTTGATTAATTTTGGAAATGCACCGTCAATCAATGCCAGTAACCTCAAAGCACCTTAAAAATATTTCCCTTTTTGAGGGAAAGGGGGGGGAGGTGGATATTTTTAGCGGTCCTTGCAACCCTTTTTCTTTAAAAGGGTTTTACAGGGGGTTGATGGTCTGGCCCAGCCTTGGGAATCCCGAAATTTTCTTTAATTTACATAGTGTCTCTAAAGTTAACTAAAAAATTTAATTTAGTGATGTGTGGCGAGCAGAGGGGTTTAGTGTGATAGGTAAATTTGCCTGATCAATTCTGCCGACACCCAAGGATCTTCATTCAGAAAAGAAATTTAGACTTTTTCTATTCTGGCATTGGGGTTTTCAAAGGGGGTTCTTTAATGCCTCAAAGGCCCCAGCATAGCACCCCCTTTCTGTGTCATAGTATCCATACTTTTGGGGCTTCATTTAAATTTTTTTCTCTTTTTTTTTTCCCCCAATTTTTTGCCATTGCCTGCTCTCCGGGGGAGGGAACAGACATTTTTGGGCCATACTACTCTAGATTTATCTGATTTTTTTTTTTCTATGAATCTAGAAAAGGGAATTTTTTTCCAAAAAGGGGATCAGTCCAGTTTTTTTTTTTTCAAGAATGGAGCCCCTGTTTTTTTTAATTAGACCAGTTTTTTAATTTACTGTACTGGTCCCCGCTCCTATTTTTAGATCAATGGAATCTACTGTTTCCTTTTAAATTTTGGATCTGGGGGCCTAATTTTTTTTGGGCCTTCACGACTTTTGAATTTTTCCATTCCATCCACCCAATATTTTTAGGTAAACTTTCCAGAACTATAGCATTCAATCTTATAATTTTTGAACCAGACCTTTCTGTAAATTTACTAAATCAAGGGCTTAGTTTCTATTTCTTAAAATCCTTAAATTTTTCATGGCCCAAGTTTTAAATTTAAACTATCAGACAAAGTTTACTGTAAAGTTCTCTGTGTCCTTGATCAAAAAAGTTTTTTTAAACCTTGACAATTTTAACCCCTAATTTGGGTATTGAGGGATGGGTAAACGTTGAATTTTCATAGCCCCGTAGGTCTCACTGCACACACTACTGTGCCACTCTCCCGTTTTTGGCCCGCGTCACATAAAAAAGATGATGGAATCCTTATACATGAAAAAAAAAGGGAATTGCTAATTTAAATCTACATCCTCTGTCTTATGATGGCAAGTACATTTTTTCACATCTTCCTAACTCTCTAAAACTTTAGCCGGGTTACCACGGGCCCCCATAATTTTTTCCCTTATGGCTTTTTGGAGCCCTTCACACAGAATCATTTAAAATTTTGATTTGGATTAATTTGGGTTTGGTGGGAACTCTGCCTGGGAATTTTGGTTTTGGGTTAATTGGTTTTGGGGTGGAACTCTGCCGGATCCTTTCGGCTCCTGGACTTTCTTGGTTTTCAAAAATCAGCCTCATATTTAGAGGGCAAGGAGGATTTTCTCCTTTTTCTCTCCTTTCCCTTTTATCCTTCTTGTAATCCTAGGATTGTAAATTATTTATAATGTCTAAGAAACTAGTTCTAATGTCTTCTACAGAAGGATAATCCTTTTTTCAAAAGTTTTTTGACTTCAACTGAACTTGATCTACAGTTAGGTTAGGCAATTTATCTACTAAGAAGGTGGACAACAACCAGCTAGATTCTCCTAAATTACAACCTGCATTTTCTGCTCTCTTCAAGATACTCTCTAACTCTGCTCTAAATTCAGACAGAGATTGAAAATTATGAGAGGGTACTTTGATGTTAATCAATTTTCTTGTAAGGTCTCTCAACTTTTTATCTATGTTCTCGTAGGTTTTCTTCAGTAAATCTACCGCACTCTGATAGCTAGCGGTTTCTGAAGGAAATCCTAAAATGAGCTTGCTAGCATCACCCTTTATCTGACCTTTTAGGTAATTCAATTTATCCACTGCAGTCAACTCTGATCTAACATGGATATTATTTTCGAACTGGTCCCAAAAGGAATCCCACTCCGCTATATCACCTTCAAACTCAGGCAGTTGAATAATGGGTAATTTGATTCGCTTAAGGCTCAAGTTCTTAGGCTTCTTTTCTTCTATCACATCATCGATCTTAAAGTAATCGTCCAGACCCATTTTTTTTTTGCCTAATTATGTTGAATGTACATTCAAAACACCTAATCCACCAAAAATAATTGATTTCCAGGCCTTATTTCCGTAAAAACACGACTTTTGTAAAAACCGCGCGAATTTTTGTTTCTTCCGTCCAACAGGGCTACGCATGTTATTGATGACGTCACGAGAGTAACGCTCCAATGTAAACAACACTCGTCTGCCTCTGTGAGACCTGTCGGCAAATGTTATGATGAGCGATTGTACTTCTGTGTCAGACAGTGAATCTGTCGCTGTGATAGATCTAGAGTACGATGCTCAATCTGAGACCAAACTAAATGACGCTGCTCGCGTATATGAGGAAAAGAAACTTCAGATTGTAATGGGAGCCCAACCCTATATGTTTGAGCCAGAGTACGAGGTGGATGAACAGGTGTTAGCGGAGCCTGCTGAGGTTCAACACTACTACACACACAAACACTTCTACACACACACACAAACACTACTGCACACACACAAACACTACTACACACACACACACAAACACTACTACACACACACACACAAACACTACTACACACACACACAAACACTACTACACACACACACACACACACACAAACACTACGTACTACACACACAAACACTGCTACACACAAACACTACTACACACACACAAACACTACGTACTACACACACACACACAAACACTACTACACACACACACAAACACTACTACACACACACACAAACAAACACTACTACACACACACAAACACTACTACACACACACAAACACTACTACACACACACACTACTACGCACACACACACACACACACAAACACTACTACGCACACACACACACAACACTACTACACACACACACACACACAAACACTACTACACAAACAAACACTACTACACACAGACACACACACAAACACTACTACACACACACACACACACACAAACACTACTACACACACACACAAACACTACTACACCACACACACAAACACTACTACACACACACAAACACTACTACACACACACACACACTACTACACACACACACAAACACTACTACACACACACACAAACACTATACACACATACAAACACTACTAAACACACACAAACACTACTACACACACACAAACACTACTACACACACACAAACACTACTATACACACACACAAACACTACTACGCACAAACACAAACACTACTACGCACACACACACAAACAAACGCTACTACACACACACACACACAAAACACTACTACACACACACACACACACACACAAACACTACTACACACACACACAAACACTACTACACACACACACAAACACTACTACACACACACACACACAAACACTACTACACACACACACAAACACTACTACACACACACACACACACAAACACTACTACACACACACACACAGCAGCGCGGGAAGAGGAGCCTTCCTTTTGTTACGTCACCGAGCCGTGGCGCATCGTCTGCCAGTTGCCAGCAGCGTTTTCGAATCTCGGAGAATTTACAGATTTTGATTGCGGATTATTAAAAAACGGCTGACTGGATGCAAAAAGTGACAACATATTGTTGATACACTCGATAATGGCTATACTCTAACTACATCAAATCAGGAATGATGAAATAGTCTGGACGATTACTTTAAGGATGGTATTTTGTAAGCGATCTTCAAAATCAGCCTGATCACAGATTAATGCTTCCACTTTATCACCTTTCGCCTCATTTACTAGAGTATCATATAGATTTGACATGATACTTATCTTTTCTCTAACTGTGCTTTCCACACTTTAAGTTGGTGAAATTCCACATGATCCACCAGAGCTACATCAATTTGACCCAGTAACTTATTGCAGTGCCCTTTATGGCCTGCTAAAATTTTAACTGTGGCCATAATGCCACCAATCTAATGAATAAATATGGAGACAGACAAAATTTTAAATTTATGGAATACAAATTGCTAAATAGTTAATTTGGAAGTTGAATTATGAGTAACTTGTTAGTTATGAATTTAAATTTAAGCCAAAAAAATTAAAATATTGACTCTAAACTAACAAGTTAGTAGTACCCAGTTAAAACTGAAATTCTTGTAATGGCTGCTGGGTTTATGTCCAAATGCTATGATGATACCTAATGGCTTTGGACACTTTGTTCAAGGTATGTTGTCTGCCTTCAAAGGTTGGGTGTATCCCGTCCATGATTCGCAGATCCATCAGGAAGGTTTTTCCGCCCAACAAAATGATGTGGCCTTTGAGCTCACGCTGCAATTTCCTAATTATGGCCCTTGAGATCTTTTTGTAGCGCTCGGCCTCGACAAAGTGAGGATGGTTATGGGGGTAAATTCTTGGTTCTATTGTTCACAAGACACAAGTGATCCCCTTTTCTGAAAAAGCCCGATGGATGGCCATCACATCCTCAAATAAACCGGGAACACTAGTGGATTAAGGGCTTGTTTGAATTCTGAATATTCAAAAAAAAATTCGGCCCTTGCACCTCCCTTCCTAAATATGTCCATGTGCACTCCCGGAAACGGCTCGCTTCTCGGACGGAGTGAATCACAAGTGACAATGGAATGGTCAACATAAGGTACGTGATAGGTGGGGTAACTAGCCGCCGCCGCCATTATGGTAATCAAGGGTTCTATCCGGTTTGAAGTACCAAATTTTTCAGTTGTGGGAAATAAATTGATAGGATGACTTGAATGGTTACACTCCTAAATATAAATTAAAACACTGGTGCTTGAATTAAACTCACAACTGAAAAAGAGAATTAAATTAAGGGACAACTAGAAATTAACTAACTACCACTAAAAATATTTACCTGGTGGTAGTGGCTGTCCAACTAATGTCACCAAGCTAAACCTCATTATTGAGATCTCAATAAGCTAGGAAAACTGTAGTGGGTTAACTGCCAGACCTCCTGCAAAAGGGGTGTACTCAGCTGGTGACGTCTTAGATGTTGAAGATTGCAGACAATATTGCAGGCAGACGAAACCTTTTCGATGGAACAAGCGGACTCATGGACCGGGATATTTGGGCTTAGTAACCCATGCTCTCCATGAATTCTATTTACAATATTTACACGAGAACATCACGAGGTGTCTCTAAATGTGGTTAAGGAGCAAAGGGGCGATGGTCTTCCCGCTTCGGTGGTCGGTGACTAAAAGAGGCCGAGTCAGCTGTCTTTCCCTGGTCGTCTGTTCGCTCCAAAGATATACGAGCCCAAATCAATTTTCCTAAAAAATTTATATTACTCCTATGTTTACTACTATTAATTTAGTAATATCTTAATTATCTGGAGAAATTTATAATTTCCGACAGCAGAAGAATTTAAAACGGAAGCCTTTCTTCTTCCTCTACATCTACTTCCCTCCATCTATCGTCTCCTCCCTTCACTCTTTCCCTAACTGTCACGAATAATGGAAAGGATGAGAGAAAAATGTAGGAAAACACGGGAAGAAATTACGTCATTGTAGGAGGGAAAAAAAAGAAAAAAAAAGAGGAAGGAAAATAAAATGTTGAATATTCTTTATATTCCAATACTTAGATTGACTTGTCTAATCTAAGTCTAACTGTCTAAGTTTAAAATGAACCCTACATGTGGCTTTGCTTTAACTACTGCCGAAACTGGTTACCTAACTCTAAATTAATAATATCCTGTTAGACGAATTTATCTCAAAAACACGTATTTTCATCACATCTTGCGACACAAAACAAGAAACCGTAAAATGTCACGCACAATACTTTAAAACAATGGGTTATGTCAAGAGATGTAAAGAGAACCAGCTTTTCTATCTATCTTTATATTAATAAAAGCGAAAGTGTGTGTGTATGTCTGTGTGGGGTGTGTGTGTGTGTGGTATAGGTTCCCCCCCCCGTGGGCGGAACCCATCATATACCACATTTTTGGAGCCAGGTTGACCGGGGGAAGGTTTAAGCCCATTATGAGATGATCCGATCACTTTTTTTTTCTTTTTTTTTAGCAGCCTATTAGCGAGAATTGTGAAAAAAAAGTGGGTTGCGAAAATTGAGGAACCCTTTGATGTAGGGTGATGGGTAATGGGTGAGTGAATGGGTGGGGTGATGGGTAATGGGTGTGGGGGTGATGGGTGAGTGAATGGGTGGGGGGTGAGGGGGTGAGGGAATAGATGGGGGGTGATGGGTAGTGGGTGATTTGATGATGGGTAATGGGTGAGTGAATGGGTGGGGGGGTTGATGGGTAATGGGTGAGTGAATGGGGGGGGGTGAGGGTAATGGTAAGTGAATGTGTTGGGGGTGATGTGAATGGGTTGGCGTTAATACATACATTTCTAAATCCATGATTTCAGGAAAGTTAGAAGGGGCTATCCGGAGAGTCTGTGTTTGGTGGGCCGAAGGCCTACCAAACACAGGTGGTGGGCCTTGCCCACCAATAGCCTCCGCAGGAGCTAGCCAAAAAGTCCGCCCGGAGGGCGGCTTTGCGGCTAGTAATAATATAAGCGAAAGTGTGTCTGTCTGTGTGGTGTGTGTGTGTTGGGGGTGTGTGTGTGTGTGTGTGGGTATAGGTTCCGCCCCCCCCTGGCGAATCCCAATATATGGCACAGTTTTGGAACGGGTCGACCAGGAGAAGGTTTTAAGCCAACTTATAGGATGATCCGATCACTTTTTTTTTCTTCTTTTTTTGCAGCCTATTTGCGAAAATTGTGAAAAAAATAGTGGGTTGCGAGAATTGGAGGAAACCTTGATGGTAGGGTGATGGGTAATGGGTGAGTGAATGGGTGCGGTGAGGGTAATGGGTGTGGGGGGATGGGTGAGTGAATGGGTGGGGGGTGAGGGGGGGAGTGAATGGGTGGGGGGTGATGGGTGATGGGTGAAGGAATAGGTGAGGGGTGATGGGTAATGGGTGAGTGAATGGGTGTGTGGTGATGGGTAATGGGTGAGTGAATGGGGGGGGGTGATGGGTAATGGGTGAGTGAATGGGTGGGGGGGGATGGGTAATGGGTGAGTGAATGGGTGGGGGGTGATGGGTAATGGGGGAGTGAATGGGTGGGGGGTGATGGGGAATGGGTGAGTGAATGGGTTGGGGGTGATGTGAAATGGGTTGGCGTTAATACATACATTTCTACATCCATGATTTCAGGAAAGTTAGAAGGGGGGTATCTGGAGAGTCTGTGTTTGGGGGGCCAGAGCCCTCCGCAGGAGCTAGCCAAAAAGTCCGCCGGAGGGCGGCTTTGCGGCTAGTGACTAATATGACCCAGTACATTTATAAACGATGAAAAGGAAAAAGAGAATGATAATACGAAGTGAGTCATGTACGAAGCATTAAGAAGGCATTAAGTTTAAAGGCATGGTGAATTTTTAAAATTAGGTATACTAGTATTAAAAAAAGGGTTTATACGATTTGGTGAAAAAGTGAGGACGTACGCAAAAGTTGAAAGAACTGAAAAATTTTACGAAACCATAAAAATTTGGATTTCCGGACTCAGACTCGGAGAAAATTTATTGGGAAAAATCTTCCAACTTTCCTGCTGCTTTGCTGAACCCTTTCTTCCATCTCCATCAAACCCCTACCGCCACCAGCACCTTCTCCTTCTTCCCTCCTCTTTCCCCTTCACCGTGACGGTGAAGGGGGAAAGGAGGTTAATACAAAGAGACAAAATGAGATGGAGTAAGAGGAGCAGGAAAAGTAAATTCCGCTATTTTTGTTTATCAATATTTTTTTTCTCC
>JACEEZ010017290.1:12500-17122 GCA_016584305.1 Chionoecetes opilio
ATCCAGATTGTTCACCCCGTTCCTAGCGAAAGCCAGGGACGAGCTGCACCACCTGGGCAGCCCCAGAATCCTCTTAAGGATGTCATTGTGACAGACCTTAAGGAGGTTCAGAGTGGCCACCTTGAACCGCGACCACAGCGAGTTACAGTATATAGAGTAGCAGTGACTTCTGAATAACTCCATCTTCACCTCTGCTACAGTAGGAGAATTTCCTCTGTAGAGTATTTTCCACGACAAGAAGCTTGGTGGTCTGCTTGATGATATCATCATCATCAGTCATGTCGTGGGGTATAACATGGCCTAAGTATGCGAATCTATCCACAAAAGTGAGGGCAGACCTACTGAGCCATGCTGTTTTGAGGTAATTCACCTGAGTGCGTGCCATTGATACTATCATGCACTCTGTCTTAGGGCCAGTTGCAAGAAGGTCTCGTCGTGTGCCCGGCGTGGAAATGCCCGACTGCACAGGTTCAAGAACAGCGTCATTACATCATCGTGTGCCCCATCGGGAAAAATTCGTCGGGTGGTAACCCCCTACCGATGAGATGATCGATGAGCACCATATATTACACTGGTCGACAAAAAAAAATCGAAGATATGGTTCTGGACTAAATAAGCTGATTATAGTTAAAATCGACCCTGCTGAACTCGGGGAATATGATGTGCAACTAACTCTATTCACGTACAGTTTTTTGAGAACCATAACGCAATTCTGAAAAAGAATTATGGGTAAAATCAGCAGAAATTAGTTTTCACACCAATGTTTTCATTTTAAACTCGCAGTGCAGTGTTTTTTGAGTCGTGTGGCTTGTGCAGTGAGCAGGGAGGGTGGTTCGCGCTGCGTATTGGCGAGGTTAGCAGGCTGTGTGTAAGTACATTTTTACATACTGATCGAACAGCTATTGGACATATGTTTAAACATTTTCTTTTCTTTGCAGATATGAATGTGTTGAGTTAGTGAGTCCTAATTTTAGTTGGTTTACCGTATATAGTACCTTGTACCGGGCTGTGATGGACCGCCGTAACTGTGTGAATGCATCGGACAGTTTTTGTTACATATGTGGAATTTTTACCCCTGACAGATTTCTGGAATATTTGTTCCGGGAAATATGCCCTAAAAACACACTTAATGCGGTCATTTATCAATGGAATTGTAATCTGCTTACACCACAGGAAAGCCTGTAGAAATCGGGATTTTTTTCAACATATAATGTTTTCTCGAAAAAAAAATCCGGTTCTTGAGATAATAGGGAAACATTGCTTTCCCCCATTTTCCGCAGCCTCTTACTGATACATTCCACGGTTAACGGTTTTTTTCACGGAACAAAGGCGCTTCACTGCATCTGTGCGTCAGTCTTTCAGATTCCCTCTGAGAGACTAGACCAGGGGTCAGCAACCTTTTCAGTGCGAGGGCCAGAGAAAGCTTCTAGGAGTAGCCTGCGGGCCGGAGTGCCAAAGAGAACACAAAAGTGACAGTGTACAAAAATTTCTAGAAAAGCAGGCAAACCAGTGACCTACTAGATACACGAAATTTATTGAAAAACATGCAAATCATTGGACTCAGGAAAAAAGTTTGTAACAATATACAAAAAATATAGAAAAGCAGGCAAACAGTGAATAGATTACAAGAAATTTTATGAAAATACATGCAAAATCAGTGCCTGCAGAAAACATTTTGTGACAATATACAAAAAATTTTTTTTTTTTTTTTGTAAAATGCAGGCAACCAGTGACTAGATTACTAGAAATTTTATTTAAAACATGCAAATCAGTGACTGCAGAAAACAGTTTTACCAAGAGACATCCCTAATTAATGGGATGGTTTGGTGCTGTTTGCCATGGAGAAGTGATTCCAATGTTCTGGATCGATTGATGAGGTAGACAAGACAGAATGTCATTGAGGTGGCGGTCACTTAGCTGGGAGCGATGCGAGACTTTGTATATTTCTTTTTTGAAAAGAGTTGTTCACAACAGTAAGTGCTGCCAAACATGGCACGATGCGTTTTACATGCTCAAATGTAATTTGGAAATTTGATAAAGGGAGGAGGACGTGGTCACTAACGGAAGAAGGACAGTGGAAGCGGTACGGTACTTTGCCTCAGTTCCTCTCATTACACTGAAGCTCCACCAACTCCATCTGCAAGGGGGGCAGGGGCTTCGTCCACAGGGAAGTCAAAGGGGGAGTGAATCAGCTTGAAGCCCGGAGCCAGTGGCCTGACACCTGTGAAAACGGGAGGCAATTCCCTCCCGCAAAGAGGTGACAACACTAACACAAAGTGTTCAGGTCACAAGCCGCAATACGAGGAAAATGCATAAACTGAGCCATCAGCCATTGAGCCTCCCACAAGCGCAGCTTTACCTCGAAGGCGTGGATGTTGCGAATACATGTCTGACTAAAATTTTTTGCCAAGCAGCTTCACATTAAGGTCATTTGGTGCGTAGTGTATCTGTGGCGCAGTGCCAGACGGCAAGCCATTGCGGTTTGGGACAATGATCAGCACCGGGGAGGTTCTTTTTGACGGGAAGGTGGCGATCTCCTGCTTGCAGGTCGCACGCGCGGACAGCATGTGGCTCCATGACTCCACCAGCGGGGCCCTCACAGAAGTTAAAGCAAGGTCACCATAGTGTGCGTTGAACTTTCGTCCGTTTAGTGTCCTGGAACTGCGGTGGTTAAGCTGCGGGAGAGGAGGGAGTTTACGAACCTTCACGACTACAGACAGTGACATCGTGAGGTTGGCAACTTGGAGCACAGGAACTCTTGGCGGATGATGCAGTGCACCTTGTGGATGGGCTGGGTTTGTCCGGTCCGCGGCCTCACAGTGACGCACTAGCAGTGAGGCGCACCCTTCTTCTTTTCCAGTCATTGCTGGGCACCGTCGGTCCGGCCACGCACACGAGACGGACAGGTCGAGGGAGTGTTGCTTTTGCACACACTGAAGCACGGGTCCAAGATGTCTTGCCCAGTGGTGGTGCCGTGGCAATTGAACGAAGCTGGAAGAAACTCCCTCATAAACCTGAGGGCAGCAGTGACTCCACGAAATGAAAATCGCCAGCTGGGCTGTGTCCTTCATGTCTGTGCTCTCATCAAGAGCGAAGAGAAGGCATCGAAATTTTGAGCAACAGGTCTTTACGCGAGTCGTATCACGCTGTTATGACATCTCCTCAATGCGCACGACAAACAGTCGGGGTGAAAGGCTCATACTTCAAAGCAGAACGCTTTTTCAGGACAGAGGGAATCTATCACAACCATGATGCACTCCTTGATAAAGTCCCCGTCTGTGAATTGGCTTCATCCGGCGAGGCAAGGAGCGGGAACCTCATACTGGAGCGCGGTCACTTTGTCAGCCTCAGTAGTCTGCTTACGGAAGAGTGAAGTGCTTTTCTGCAGGTTGCCTGACAGGGGTGTTGACATGGCCTCTCCTTCCTCCTTGGCAGCAACATCGATGCAAAGCTTGAATGCTTGGTCTGTGTCCCTCCCAGTGGCTGGGGCGCATATTATACTCTTTGAGGACAGCCACAATCTTCAAGCAATGAGGCACTGGTCCTGAATTGTCCAAGCGTTCAGTGAAAAAGTACTTCTCCCACTCGGGTTGAAGGCCCGACACTCGAGGTCCACTTTCCTCTTCTAACAATTGCAGACCTGATTGGCTAAAAGAAGAAAAATAAAGAATAAGCACAAAGTGCAAATAATGATCCACAATTTTAGACACGAATACATGCAAGACTTTTACATAGTAAAAAAACTGCATACAATAATCAAAAATTACGATACAGACGTCCGCACAGTATTTTGTGACAAACCATAGTTGTTTACGCCCCTGCGTTGGGCGTGGGCGTGCGTGTATTTGAATGGGCGTGTTTGAGTGCGCGCGCATGTCATTTGAGTAAGGCTCAGTAAGCCATTGTCCTGATTTGAGCGGGCGGACGGAACAGACCTACCTATACGAGTAACTAGTGAGCGTGAATGTGGTTGTGAGCTATGGAGGCTGGTAGGGTGAGTGGCTGAATGAAGAGAGAGAGAGAGAGAGAGAAGATAGAGAGAGAGGAGAGAGAGAGAGAGAGAGAAGAGAGAGAGAGAGATAGAGAGAGAGAGAGAAGTAGCAGCAAGAAATGCACTTTATATTATCCACATTCCCTAATGAAAAAGTACATTTCAGACTAAGTAAAGTTTGATGTATACCTCGTGCTCGTATGAAGTCCTACGGAGACTGGCCGTGCTGCTGGGCCGTGACCGGTTGGTGGTGAGGAAGACTGCTCATGGGACTCACGTGTAATGCAGAGTTGTCAGATTTGCGCACGATAGTGGCCAGTCCCCACGTCGTGCGGCCTCTCGACATGATGCGCGTGTTGCCATGTTAGTAATTTTCTCACCTGGCGATTTTCCGTGGTGCTTCTGTTGGTTAAGATCTCAGTCATGAATGCAAATTTGCCCGCCGCGCTACCCGCCGCGACCACGTTCGTAGAGGTGCCGACTTGACTCTTTAGTTGGCTAGGTGTTGCCGGTCCGGATTGTTATATAAATATCAGGCAGGGTGACGGGCCATGAGTTTCGGACTCTGCGGGCCGGATGTTGCCGACCCCTGGACTAGACGTACTCCGTGCGACCTCTATGGTAAATAATT
>JACEEZ010017291.1:0-16792 GCA_016584305.1 Chionoecetes opilio
CTAAAGGACGGGTCACCATCATCAGCTTTCCCTGAACGTCCCCCTTTGCCGCCCACCCTGTGTAGTATTGGGAAAATTTCAAATGTTAAATGCTATTGCAAGAAGTATCAGCTGGAAAGGTCTTGAAACAAATTTTGCAATGACACCAAGATGACCCTCCTAGGACCTAAAATAAGGGAAAGTTACATCAAATAGAAGTTCGCCTTTTGGGCATATTTTTGTCTTATAAAACAATAGGATTATTGTGACCGATAAAAAATTTGGCATAATGAACACTCAGCCAAGAACACTCAGGTTAGGTTAGGTTTCATTAAAACAAAAAAGGTTTGTAATGCCCATTATTCGGGAGATGATAGTATGGGGAAATTATCATCATAAATTCCCGAGTTGGTCTTGAAAAGAAATTCTTTGTTTTAGTTTCACGGGTGACTCATCACCTCAAATGCTAAACCCGCCATTTTGTTTCTATTTCTTTCCTTTGTCCGCCATTTTCTTCATTCCTTCTTTCACTTCCTCTCTCCCGAACACCCCGTGTGCGAGGAAATTCGTGGGTAATTATTCTGCGATCAGTGATAAAACTAATGATGGTCAGTTCTTTTTATCTTTTGCCAGCCATCTGGCAGACTACGGAACTCTCCCCCCCCAGAGTCTTAACGCCTTCAAAATAATCCCTATCGTTATCGGTTTTTATTATATGGGCGTTATAGTAAGGATCCCCGCTAAAATTAAAGCCACCAAAAATCTAAGCAAGTCTTCAATACCACTCCACTCTGAAATAGGTGTTCGGAGGGTCGACATTACATATAAAACCATCCTTCTTGAATATTAGGTTAAAAATATTAAATTCTTCTACATCAAAGTAACTGGTTGGTATTAGGACAGTCTTTTTGAGGTACGCGATTTTTCATTACTTAAATAGTTTTTTCGGGATTATAAGTTTTCATCTGAAGTCACGGTGAGACTTCCAAACAATTTCCATTTTGTTGCGGGAAGCCCACGAGGCCCCAACGAGTCATTCGTCTCTTCCCCGTCACTGCAGGTAAGACCTTCGTCCCTAACTCCTGTGTTCTTTCTCCCTTAGTATATATATCTATATATTTCTATATAAATATAGGTACGTTCAGTGTCACTAGGCATAGTGTTCAGCCCATCCTTATAAGTGTTATTAACGGGATTCGTCTTTTCGCGTCACTGCAGGCTGTCCGTTGTCTCCTTCAGAAAAGCCAACATGGTTTTACTGTAACACACAAACAACACTTTCTCGCCATATTCTTTCTCTACTAGATACCTATCTTCCAGGTGTGATTTATAAATATTAAGTATTATGTTACCTAGTTTTTAGGGCAATGCACTGAATAGAAATTCTAGTGAAGGAGATTTTATGCTCAGGAAGAGCTTTATCTCATCACTAAGGGAGATTCCCAGGTTTAGAGCGTGAAGTCGCACTTCTTATGTAGAGTTTGGTTTTCTCGATATAGTGTTAACCCTGATATGCTGAAGATGATCTCAAGTGAGAGACTTACCATGTTTACAAAATAAATAGGATTTCATTTACAAATATAGTTCTTGTGTTATTATGAAAACCCAGGTGATTATTCTGAGTTAGGAAAAATATTCCCACACTTCCAAAAGAGTTCCGCCTTTACTAGGTATAATCCCTAGTACCGACCACGACTACCAAGATCAATCTAATATTAATATTAATCTAACGTGCCCCGGGAGTAATCATAGCGAAATACTCGTCAGGGCTGGTGGCAGCTAATCCCTAACCTAAAACTATTAATCCCCCCCCTTAAGTATACCACCTTGTTCATTACTATCCGTAGTGAGAAGTGGTCACACTACAATCAGATAGTGAAGTCAGAAGACTAAAGTTAAATCCTCCCGTCAAAGTTGTAATCATTTATCAAATCATCCCCAAAAAATTTTATCATTCAAGTAACGTTGACGAGTTATAATACCCCAGACAGTTACCCCAAATTTCCATCAACACACTGGTAAACTATAGCGGTGGTATATTATTTCCTAAAAATAACAGCAACAGAATCGCCCCTTTGGAAAATAATAGCAAGATAGTCAAAATTTTAGAAAATTTTCTTATAGCAATCGATCATTATAGTAGGCTTATTAGACTCTCTCCCTATAAACCAAACACAATACATACATGAACCCATGACCATGTGGGCGGTGAGCGGAAAGGAAGCAAGCCGTTAGCCGCCGCTCCTAGCCGTAAAACCCCGCCAGCCGGGACAGCCAGCCAGCCGCACGCCGCCGCGCCCCTTCGCCCGCGCACTTAGAATACCGCGTGCCTCGATGCCAGGCTCGCCTAAACTCCGCCGCCCATCACAGCGACGCTCGCCTCAGCTAGCAGCCACGTCACCGCTACCGCGCCCGCCTCGCCCCAATCGATGCAGCGCTTCACCGCCGTTGGGCAGCCGTTCCTAGCCACTACAGACGCCACATCTAGCTGCAACCACCACCAAATGGCAGAGAGAGGACGTGAAGCCTCGTGGGAGGGAAGTCCTGGGTTTCCCTGGGTTTCTACCCGTCACCGACATGAGCTGCGCTGACAACACAGGCGCCAAGAACTGTAAAATTGCCGTGCAGGGAAACAAGGGGCGTCTGAACTGCCTGTCCGCCGCCACCGTGTCCTGCAACAACCAACAGAACAACAGCGGTGACCCAAACAGCTACGGAGACGGAGGATACAGCGACACCGGCTCAAGAATGGGCACACTCTTAGCTTCCAAGAACCTACAAGAGTTCCTGAAACGTTTTGAAGAGCTGAAGGCCATCAAGAAGTACCGGGGCGTAAAACAAGACCCATGATGTCACCCATCAACAACAAGATGGAAAAGTTCGGTATCCAATAGTGTTAAAATTTAGAAAATCGAGGAAGAATTATTTTGAACATGAACTTTGAAATTTATTTTTTGAACGTTGAAATTTTTATTTTATGAACTTGAAAGTTAATACCTACTCTGGTTAGAGTAGTTGTAGCGTCACCCGGTTATTACTCTTGTGGAAATCAAATAGAAAAGTGGTAAAGTAAAACATTGACAAGGATTCAAAACTAATTGAGGGTCAGTATGTTGGGAATATATCCAGGTAAGAGGTTGATTGGGATACCAATCTCAGATGAATTTCTTTAAACAGACTCAGTCTGGTTCGGTGAGTCTTAAAGGTATTTTAATTCAAGTTACAATCAACACGACCAGGTATATTCAGGTGAAATTAACGAAAGTGTTCAATTTTAACTTAGTGAGTCAGAGGTGAGTGTAGTGTCAGACTAGATGAAACAATTTGGTCTAGGGAGATTTTCTATGTCTAGAAGTCGGAGCGTCTGATTTCACGGGCGAAGCCTGGTTCAGTGGGAGGAGTATTTTAATTCGAGATATTTAGTACTACCCCTTCTCACCTTACAGTAAACCAGCTTGGGTGTGAGGGGACATTTCAGGACTTGCAGGGCTCTTATCATTTACCAGAGGTAAGCTGGCGTGCGCCTCTGGGATATATCTCTGCACCGAGAATGCGGACTAAGTCAAGGTTGACGGTCACGTTCATTACCCAGGTATCGGTTGACTGGGGATACTTCCTTTCATTGGATTTTCGTGTAATCTAAACACAAGCAGACCCCCGTTTTCAAAGAACAAAAAGAATTTCCATTAAAATTCACTCTAAATTCGTCCCATACACACTTCCTCTTGACGCAGTTTAAAAAAAAAAAAAAAAAAAAAAGGGAAACCTGATCCGTAAGTATTTACTTTGATATCATAGAATTTAATTTTCCCGGAGAATAGACGCGTGTAATGCCCCTTATTCGGGAGATGATAGTATGAGAAATTATCATCATAAAATTCCCGAGTTGTCTTGTAATAATTCTTTGTTTTAGTTTCACGGGTGACTCATCACCTCAAATGCTAAACCGCCATTTTGTTTCTATTTTCTTTCCTTTGTCCGCCATTTCTTCATTCCTTCTTTCACTTCCTCTCTCCCGACAACCCGTGTGCGAGGAAAATTCGTGGGATAATTATTCTGCGATCAGTGATAACTAATGATGTCAGTTCTTTTTTTTCTTTTGCCAGCCATCTGGTCAGACTACGGAACTCCCCAGAGTCTTAAAAGTCCTTCAAAATAATCCCTATCGTTATCGGGTTATGGTCATATATGGGCGTTAGTAAGGATCCCCGCTAAAATTAAAGCCCCCAAAAATCTAAGCAAGTCTTCAATACCACTCCACTCTGAAAAAGGTGTTCGGAGGGTCGACATTAAAATATAAAACCATCCTTCTTTGAATATTAGGTTAAAAATATTTAAAAATTTTTCTACATCAAAGTAAAATGGTTGGTATTAGGGACAGTCTTTTCTGAGGTTTCGCGAGTTTTCATTACTTAAATAGTTTTCGGGATTATAAGTTTCATTTTGAAGTCACGGTGAGACTTTCCAAAAAAGTTTCCCTTTTTTTGCGGAAGCCCACGAGGCCCCCAAAGAGTCATTCGTCCCCTTCGCGTCACTGGGAGGTAAGACCTTCGTCCCTAACTCCTGTGTTCTTTCTCCCTTAGTATTTATATCTATATATTTCTATATAAATTAGGTACAGTCAGTGTCACTAAGGCATAGATGTTCAGCCCATCCTTATAAGTGTTATTAACGGGATTCGTCTCTTCGCGTCACTGCAGGCTGTCCGTGTCTCCTTCAGAAAGCCACATGGTTTACTGTAACACACAAACCAACACTTTCTCGCCATATTCTTTCTCTACTAGATACCTACTTTTCCCGGTTGTGATTTATAAATATTAAGTATTATGTTACCTAGTGTAGGCAATGCACTGAATAGAAATTCTAGTGAAGGAGATTTTATGCTCAGAAGAGCTTTATCTCATCACTAAGGGGGATTCCCAGGTTAAAAGCGTGAAGTCGCACTTTCTTTGTCAGAGTAGAGTTTTCTCGATATAGTGTTAACCCTGTATGCTGAAAATGATCTCAAGTGAGAGACTTACCATGTTTACAAAATAAATAGGATTTCATTTACAATATAGTTCTTTGGGGTTATTTTGAAAAAACCCCGGTGTTATTCTGAGTTAGGAAAATAATTCCCCACACTTCAAAAGAGTTCGCCTTTTACTAGGTATAATCCTAGTACCGACCCCGGGCTACCAAGATCAATCTAGTATTATATTAATCTAAAAGTGCCCCTGGAGTAATCATAGCGAAATACTCGTCAGGGCTGGTGGCCAGCTAATCCCAAAACCCAAAATTATTATCCCTCCCCTTAAGATACCCCCCTTGTTCAGTACTATCCGTAGTGAGAAGTGGTCACACTCAATCAGATAGTGAATCAGAAGACTAAGTTAAATCCTCCCGTCAAGTTGTAATCATTTATCAAATCATCCCAAAAAAATATCATTCAAGTAACGTTGACGAGTTATAATACCCCGACCGTTACCCCAAATTTCCATCAACACAGGTTAGGTTAGGTTTCATTTTTTTTTTTTTCATTTGTTTTTTCTTTTTTTTTTTTTTTTTTTTTTTTTTTTTTTTGGGGTTTGCGCAAAATAAAACTAGCACCATTAGAACAAGCACCTATTGTAGGCCAAGAAAAAGTAGTTGGTGTCTCTGAAAACGAACGTGAACTCTCCTCCATAATTACCAAAAAACAAACAGAACGAAGAAAAACGAAATGAAAAAAAAGTGCATTGACATCGATTACAGATAGCCTGGGTAAAATTGTTGCTATCGATAAAAACTTATCAATTCGACATATAGACGGACAAATAACTAAAAAGAAACTTATTTTATTAGTTTCAAGATTAATTTCACTCGCCTTCAGCAAAATTGACGAGCGTTTTGGCGACCTGTCACGAAACACATCTCCATTTTCGCGGAATGTACGTGATTTCAGAAAAGTTCCGAGAATTTTCGAGAATTGTTTCTGCAACGAGTTGAGGGGTCAATGTGTGTACTACGTCATCAAATCATGTGAAGCTCGTGCAATCACAGGAAAACACAAAAAAAAATGATTTTTTTAGGGGG
This sequence comes from Chionoecetes opilio, assembly GCA_016584305.1. Classification (NCBI taxonomy): domain Eukaryota; kingdom Metazoa; phylum Arthropoda; class Malacostraca; order Decapoda; family Majidae; genus Chionoecetes; species Chionoecetes opilio. The sequence goes on from JACEEZ010017291.1 coordinate 6,034, forward strand.
TTCCAACCAAACTTTGCCTAAATTTCCCAATTTTGATAAAAAGAAAACGGGGTGAGCTAAAATTTTGACAAAGTTGTAAGCGTGAAATGGGAAAATATGAAAACCCTACCTGCTGGCCGCCGCTGCCGTCCACCATCACAACCCCCCGCCGCACCGCCTCACCGGGCCCTTTCCCTGGGGAAAGACTAATCAACTCTGAGACGTGTTTACTTCACGGCTGTACACCAGGGGGAATTCGTCGATTTTCGACATCACTCCCCTTAAACAAAACAAAAACACTACTGGTTTGGTGCCTTTTTCTGCTGTGTGGGGCCTGTGCTTCTGTCCCCTAGACTCCCGCCCCCGTGACAATCCGTTTGACGAGGACGCCCACATGGACACCATCTCATTGGGCCCCAAAAGAGGCCCCGCTGCCTTCCCCTTCATTGGTGAGACCCAACAGACTGAAAGTTGCAAAACAACACGCCCCTACCCCACAATCACTCCCTCCCCCCCTCCCCGCGTTGCTACACCCCTGCTTCTGCCCCCACTGCTTCTGCCCGCTTCCCCCTGCCTTTATCACCCTCAACGTCATCTTTATCGGGTCGTGGGGGGCTCGGTCCTTTTAAACCGGGGAAAGGGTCCAGGAGTTTTAACTCCATTTTTAAAAAGAATTCTTCTACATCTAACCATCAACGGGGGGGGGGGGCAGAGGTAAAAAAGTTGAGGGGCCCAAACCTTTGAAAACCTTGCCCAGCCCCCAGAGTCTGCACAACGGGGGGAGGGTCCGTGAAGTGCTGGGTGGCATCGGACGACGACCCGCCCTACATTTTCGGGAGAATTTTCCCTATCTCTCCCAAACTGACAAATGAGGGGACTTTCTAACGGACTTACAGTATTTGACGACTCCCCCCAAAAATTGTGGGACGCTATACGGCTCCCGGCTCACCCCCGGGACGACGGTCAGACGGAGGCTAAATGGCCATCAGAATTAAATTTGGGGCCCCCCCCGGGACCGGGTCTCCCTTCAACATGCTTTTACCGGGCCCGGGCCCCCACACCCCCCCTGCCCTTTTCCCGGTTACCGCTGCCTCCTTTTGGCCACGGTAATGCCACCTGAAACATGAAGGTCCGCTGCTTTTGCGCGGCTTTCATGTTGCAGAGAATGTCCCCGGGCCGATGTCCTGCCTTTTTTGGGTGGTGACCCCCGCCCCCCCTATAAGCGGGCCCCGGCTTACTCCGGGGCGGAGAAAGTGCAACAGCCCAGCACGAGACTACCTATCCATGTCAGACGTGAACGCAGCTGAGGGGCACCCTCCCTGGGCCCTTCCGTCCCAGGGGCCCCCAGCACAAGGCGCCCTCCCCTACTGGGCCCCTTCCCTGCCTCCCTGCTCGGGCCCTGCCCCTGCCAGTCACCCTGCCCCGCCAAGCCTTTGAGCCCCACGTCAACATAGTCCAGAGGGCTGCGGTTTGCGTCCCCCCCACCCGCCCACCCACTCCAGGGACCCCCTTTCCCCCAAAACCCCAAGACGCCGACCGTCCCCCCGGCCCCTACCATACCCGCCTTAAAAAGGGCAAGCCCCGCCTTCCGCCGGGGGGGCCTTATGGGGAGGTGGGAGGCTGTTTTCATCCTCCTACCCCTTTTTTCCCTGGCCCCCCACTCCCCATGTTTTTTTCCCTGCCTCCACAGCCTCACCCCATGCCCGCCGCCAGCACCCCAGCACCCCCTGCCTCACTGGTTGGGCTACCCTTGCGCGCCTCTCCTTCCAACCCCAGCATGCTTCGGGCTTTGCAGGGCCAGCCTTTCTTTAAAGGGGAATTGCACCCTAGCACTTGATTTTTTTTAAATCCCTTCTTTCGGGTTCCGCCTTAAAGGGGACTGCTTATTCGATGCTCCGGGCCTCCCCCCTTTTATGTCACTAACGCCGTGAGCCTTTTAAACTCCCCTCCCATTTTCATCTTCTGGAACGCCCGGTCTCTTACGGAAATTCAGTTTTTAAAACCACGTTCTATACATCCTCTAGTTGTTGGCGTTGTAGACGTGGCTCACAGACGCATTCTCCCCCCCCTTTCCCATTTGCTTCCTACGGGAGGGACGGGGGGACCGGCGGGGCAGGGGGCGGCCTGCTTCTCTGGTCCACCGATCCCTCTTTCTACCTTTCACTATCACCCCTTTTCCCCCTGGAGGTGGGGGACCCGGGGGGGACTTTTTACCTTTGATTCAGGGCCCCCTTCAATTTTTTTGTTTTACAATCCATTTAGAAACCCCTTCAGGAATTCCAGCATTGTTCTCTCAGTTTTCCTCCCCAGCTTTAAAATGGGTGGACTTTAAGCCCACCATGCCCTTTTGGGAACCCGGCCCTCCCAGGAGCCGAAGAAACCGCTCGGGCAGGTCCCTCTCGGCTTTCTGGGGGACGTGTTTCTTTATCTCCCTCACTCCACCTGGCCTCCCTACCGGGGACTGATCCAGCTTCGGGGGAACCCCTCACCTTGGACCTCTCCCCGGGGAAAGGGCCCCCTCCTCCCCCACTGTCACAACGGGCCCTTTACAAGGGGGAGCGACCATTTTCCGTTGAATTTTCCCTTTCCCTTCATACACCACCCCCTCCCCCCACGCAGACCTGTTGGTCCTTCACCAAAGGGACTGGGCTCTTTTCAATCAGAAAAAATTTTATTACCCCCCCATTACCCCCCTTTCACGGATATAATTCAATACTAGGGTCCCCCTGGGGGACGGGGGGGTCCCACCCTTTCATTAATCACCCCAACCCCTCCCGCTCTTTGGGGCCCCCTGGGGTCCGGAAGTGGGGGCACCCCTCCACCCCAAAGGCCAAACCCCTTTACTGCGTGGGGAAAGAACCCCATTCCCTTGCCCCGTAGTCCTTCCGCTTTTTGGGGCCCGGAAAACGTTTATTTTTGATGAGAAACTTTTGCATGGGCCCCCCTTTTGTGCTTCCCGTCCTCTCCTCCTCGTCCCCCGGGGCTTGGCCCTTTTTCAGGGATGGTCCCCCTCAGCCCCTTCATTTTCCCTTTAACTAATAACGGGCCCTCCTCGTCACTGATGCCGACAAAGCGAGTCCCTTTGCCCCCCACTTTCACCTACACTGGGCTCCCCAGCCCCCGACCCCACCTGTGTTACCCCCTTCACACCCCGGGCCATACAATTAGCACGCTAAACCCCCCCAGGAATTTTCCTCGCTTTACACGACTGTCCGCTGGGAAAGGGGGGGGTTCTGGACAAACACCCCAACGGTTTTTTCGCCGCCCCCCAGATGTTTGGGCCCCCGCCCCCTTGGACGTCCTCAAGCCAGTGGCTGGGGGGATTTTCCCTTTCTGTGTGGCTTATCCCATCAAAATCCATTCTTAAGCCGGGCAAGGCTCCGTCGAGGTTTCCCTCCTATAGGCCCCTTAGCCTTCCCCTTAATTTTTAGTAAGTATAGAACAATAGTAGGGTTGTAGGTTGACATGGGGGTTGGAACAAAAACCCCTTCTCCAAAAACATTTTCGGGTTTGTCCTCACCGGGGCCCCCGGATGCCCCTCCAGCTGGGACCAATACAGGAAGGATTTACCCAAAGAAATTCAACTAAACCTTTTTATTCCCTCCAAGCAGCTTTTAAACCCCTCCCCAAATGCCACTTGACTGCATGGTCCCTCTCCAATGGGTTAAACCTTCCTGTCTTCCAGTCCTTCTCTCTGGTGATGGGGAACCCCCTTTCCAGGCTCCCCCGGTCACCAGGGGTCCCACGGGTTCCCCCCTCAGTCCTGTCCCCCAAAACATTTTGCTTTCGATTTTCCCTGCTCTCCATGACCATCACTCATCTATCTGATGACTCTCTCCTTTTGTTTGCCCCAAAATACCAGGAGGTCAAGACCATTTTCAACGTGGGCTGATGCCGTCCATCATGGCCCTCCCGTTGGGGCCTGCGGTGGTGCCAGAAGTCTACCTTCTGTGCTTCACCCGAAGGCGTTTCCCCAAACATCCCAATGGCCCCTTTAATGGGCCCCCAATTTTCCCTTTTAAAAAACCCAGCCAAATTCCTTGGGTTTTTACTGTTGGATGGCCCCCGCCTAACCTGGGGCCGCCCTACGTACCGGGTGACCTCGTCCCTCAAGAGGCTTAACTTAATAAACCCCCTTGCGGGGGTCAAGTGGGGGCGGACAGGAATACCCCCTTTCTTTTTCTAAGCACTTAATCCATACCGCCTAGAAAAGGGGGTGTGGGGTTTTTGGTGCGGCCTCCCTTCCCCCTCCAAAGTTAGAGAATCCAGAATAGGCCCTTTCGTATAGCTTTGGGGGGCCTTAGGTCCCCCCCAGTCACACCCCTTCAGGCAAAAATCCTCCCCCCCCTCCCGTCCACCGCGCTCCCCCCCTTGTCCCACCTACCCCAAAAACTTGCCTCCTCCCCCTGCCATGCCCCCCTCCCCCCCTCCGACAGGGTAGGGAACCCTTCAGGGCCCCCCTGCCGTATAAAGCCCACACACCTTTCGTAGAGCGAGCCCTCTCCTTTTTTGTTTACCCGGGGACTCCCCCTCCTTTTGCACTCGGAAAGACCTTTTCCCTGGGCCCCTTTGGTTTCCTCTCTCTTTTTAAATTTTCTCTGTCCCTTACACCCCTACCCCAGGTCCAAGGCTGCCTGCCCGGGTGCAGGGCATTTACCTTTTTTACTCCCCTACCACCCGTTACAATAACCCCTCCACATTTACACGAGGGCTCACGTCCCCAGCCCCCCACCCGGGGTGGGGCCATTTTATCCCGGCCAGGCACTTGCCACCGCCGAAGGTTGCCACCCCTGCCCCCACCCTCACGGCAGAACCTTTGCCACGGGGAGGGATCAAAAGCCACCACCGTCCCCCCCTTTTTGGTTTAAACCATTTTCATGACTCATCACGCCCTCCAACTTCCCGTCGTCCCCGCCCTCAAACTCACCACCCCTTTGCTTAAAATCCCCCCATTCATTCCCTTCAGTGGGCCCCCCCACAGGGGGTTTTCAGGGGCAACAGGGCCGACAGGGGGGCAGCAAGGCCACTCCCCCCTTCTCCATAGACATACCACGACCTGACTGATTTTATGACTAACCCAGACTAATGCAACCCACACGGGGCACAGAGCGACGACCTTCAGTACACTTCACTTTGGGCAATGACATGAACACGAACCTGGTGGACCCACTCCCCCCGCCGTGCCCTGGAACCGCAGTCACCAGACTCCGGGTTTGGGCCCCACCCCCCTCAAAAGCCCCCCTACACAAAATGGGCATGACAGATGACCTCATCCCCTGGTGCCCACATACCGGACAAACCCCAAAAACCTCCTCCTGCAATGTCCTCGCCAAAAACTCCCCCCCGACGGCATCCTCCCAATCACATACCCTTCCTCTGCAGACCAAATCTAGCCGACCTCTTTGGGGGGCTCTCCAGACCCTGGGGTTTGGGCCCTTTAAAATCCCCAAACACACCAGGACCCCTTTTACAGAAGTTGGCCAACTGCACGGATTAACCGCGATTTATTTGCATCCTGCCACCTTCGGGGACTAGAGGCTGTGGACCACACCTACACGGGCCCCTCAACTAAACAAAACAAACAACAACAATCATCTATTGGCTTTAAGGTCGAGAGATTACTTTTGGTGTGTGTGTGTGTGTGTGTGTGTGTGGGTTGTGATTCATCTATCGTATTTTACAGGGCCAGAGAACGCTCGTATGGCCCCGTCCATATCAACTTTTTATCATTCCCCGCTTTGTGCTTAGTGGTTTGGGGGAAAACCCCCACCCCGGAGAGCAATAAAAACCCCCGGTAAAAACCCGGGCCCATTCCTGCTGGGGGACAGGGGCCGGGTTTTAAGGAAAAAACCCCATCGTCCCGCTCCGCCGGGGGTCGAACCCGGGGCTTGTGAGCCCGGGGTTTTGAGCCGAGCGGCTACTCTACACTACGGAGTACCCCCGAGTGAATTGGGTGTAGATGTGTATGTGTGTGTGGGTGGGATGGGTGTTGTTGTAGTTGTTGTTGGGACCGGCTTCACCAGCTGAATTCCGCCGCCGTCGCGAGGTTCCAACTTTTTTCCCCGGACGTGTGTTCCATTTGGGCGACAGTTCCCTTTCCTGATTGTTAATCAAGCACAAATGTACGGTGGGCGGCGACCGAGCCGTCGCCTGACTCGCCGAAAACCAACGGAAAAACCGCCCGGGAGGAAACACTCGCCCCCGGGACATTTCAGCGAGAGTTCCACTTGGATGATACAAAGGAATAATAACTTTGGGTTAAGGACGGATTTTTTTAACCCCAGGACCGAAATTTTCCTACACCATTGGGAGTGTGTTCTGTTAACCTTTTTGGGTTCTAGGGAAAAATTTTCTATGAGTTCCGTCGCAAAAATTTTTTTTGGGGTAATGGATTTTTTAAAATGGAGGCGAGGAAAGTGTTACGTCCCCCACCCCTTTTCCCTTTTGTGACCGCTCGCCCCGTTCTTCCCCTTTCCGGGCACTTTTTTTAATGCAGATTGGTTAGTTAGGAGGTAAAAAAATGGGTTAGGTTAGGTTAGCAGGGGTCCCCAACCCGAGAGCACCGGGGCCACAGCCACAAGTCCGAGGGGCCCCAGGCCGCCCAATAAAAAAAATCTGAAAACCCACATAAGAACAAAAAATTTTAAAGATTTATTTAAAGAGACACTGGTGACATTTCTAGCACAAAGCTTACAAAATCATGGGGAAGGAACTACCCTCACAAGAGAACGTTTTCCAAAATGGTCATCTTGAGTGTGCACGGTCTTTTAATGGTAGAGTGTAGTAGTAGTTTGTAGTAGTAGTATATAGAGTAGTAGTAGTTGGGAGTAGTAGTAGTAATGGTAGAGTGTAGTAGTGTAGTAGTAGTAGTAAGGTGAGTAGTAGTAGTAGTTAAGTAATGGTAGAGTAGTATTTTTAGTGTAGTAGTGATAAATGGTTTTTGTAGGTAGTAGTAGATAGAGTAGAGAGTAGTAGTAATGGGAGTGTAGTAGTAGTAAGTAGTAGTAGTATATATATAGTAGTAGTAGTAGATAATGGTAGTGTTAAAATATAGATAATGGGTATAGTAGTAGTAGTAGTAGTAGTTTGTAGTAGAATGGTAGTAGTAGTAGTGTGTGTGTGAGCTGTGCACGGGTCTTGTAAGTAGAGTATATAGAGTAGGTAGTATAGTAGTAGTATGATATAATGGTAGTAGTATAGTAATGGTAGAGTAGTAGGTAGTAGTAGAGTAGTAATGGTAGTAGTAGTAGAGTAGTAGATAGTAATGGTAGTAGTAGTAGTAGTAGTAGTAGTAGAGTAGTAAATGGGAGTATGTAGTAGTAGTTGAGCTGTGCAGGGTCTTGTAAGTAGTAGTAGTAGTATGTAGTGTAGTTAGTAGTAGTAATGGTAGTAGTAGTAGATAGTAGTAGTGGGGAGCTGTGACGGTCTTTTAAGGGGTAGTAGTAGTATAGTAGTAGTAGTATAGTAGTAGTGTAGTATAGTAGTAATGGTAGTAGTAAGGTAGTATAGGATAGTGGTGAGCTGTGCACGGGGCTTTTAAGGGTTTGTAGTGTAGTAGATAGTATGAAGGGGAGCTGTGAGGGGCTTGTAATGGTGGGAGTGTAGTATAGTAGTAGTAGTTAGTAGTAGTAGTATGTGAGTGTGCAGTGAGTGTGCACGGGTCTTTTAATGGTAGTAGTAGTAGTAGTAGTGTGAGCTGTGCACGGGTCTTGTAAGGGTAGTAGTATAGTATAGTAGTATAAGTAGTGTAGTATATAGTAATGGGGTAGTAATGGTAGTAGTAGTATAATAGTAGTGTGAGCGTGCACGGGTCTTGTAAAGGTAGTAGTAGTAGTGTAGTAGTAGTAAGTAGTGTGGGGCTGTGCACGGGTTTGTAAAGGTAGTAGTAGTAGTATAGTAGTGTGGCTTTCAGGGGCTTTTAAAGGTAGTAGTAGTAGTGTAGTATATAGTAGTAATGGTAGTAGAAAGGGAGTAGTAGTAGTAGTAGTAGTAAGTGTGAGCGTGCACGGGTCTTGTAATGGTAGTAGTGTGTATAGTAGTAGAGTAGTAGTGTGACTGGCAGGGCTTTAATGGTAGTATAGTAGTAGTTATAGTAGTGTGAGTGTGCCGGGTCTTTTAATGGGTAGTGTAGTAGTATAGAAGTGAGCTGTGCAGGGGCTTGTAATGGGAGTAGTAGTAGTAGTAGTATAGTAGGTGAGCTGTGCAGGGGTCTTTAAGGTAGTATGTAGTAGTGTGAGCGTGCACGGGTCTTGTAATGGAGTGTAGTAGTAGTAGTAGTATAGTGTAGTGTATTAGTAGGAGTATAGTTAGTGGACTGTGAAGGGTCTTGTAATGGTAGTAGTAGTAGTAGTAGTAGAGTGTGAGCTGGCAGGGTTTGTAATGGTATAGTAGTAGGTTTTAGTATAGTAGTGTGAGCGGCAGGGTTTGAATGGTAGATAGTAGTGTAGTAGTAGTGTAGCTGTGCACGGGTCTTGTAATGGTAGTAGTGTAAGTATAGTAGGTGAGTTGGGACGGGTCTTGAATGTAGTAGTAGTAGTAGTAGTAGTAGTGTGAGCTGTGCACGGGCTTGTAATGGTAGTGTATGTAGATATAGTAGAGTAGTAGTATAGGTGAGCTGTGCACGGGTCTTGTAAGGTAGTAGTGTATAGTAGTAGTAGTAGTGTGTATAGTAGAGTAGTGTGAGTGTGCACGGGTTGAATGGTAGTAGGAAATAGTGATATAGGTGAGCTGTGCACGGGTCTTGTAAGGGGTAGTAGTAGTAGTAGTAGTATGTAGTATAGTGTGAGCTGGCCGGGTCTTGTAAGGTAGTATAGTAGTAAGTAGTAGTTAGTATAGTATAGTATAGTGTATAGGTAGAGTGTGAGCTGCACGGGTTTGTAATGGTGTATAGTATAGTAGTATAGTAGTGGGAGCGTGCCCGGGTCTGAATGGTATGTTAGTAGTAGTAGTTAGTGTGACTGGCAGGGGCTTGTAATAGTAGTAGTTAGTAGTAGTAGTAGTAATTATAGTAGTAGGTGAGCTGTGCCGGGCTTGTAAAGGTGTAGTGTATAGTAGTAGTAGTGGGCGGGGGACGGGTCTGTAATAGTAGTAGTATAGTGGATTTTTTTTTTTTTTCTGTGCACGGGTTTTATGGGGAGATAGTGGTGAGCTTGCACGGTCTTTTAAGGGAGATGTAGTATAAGTATAGGTAGTTTTGTTGAGCTGTGCAGGGTCTTGTAATGGTATAGTGTAGTGTAGTATAGTAGTGTGAGCTTTTGCACGGGTCTTTTTTTGGTAGGTGTAGTAGTAGAGTAGTAGGTGAGCTGGCAGGGCTGTATGGTGTAGTTTTGTGAGTAGTATAAGTAGTAGTATGGTGAGCTGTGCACGGGTCTTGTAATGGTAGTATAATATAGTAGTAGTAGTAGAGTAGTAGGTGACTGTGAGGGTTTTGTAAGGGTAGTAGTAGTAGTAGTAGTAAGTAGTTTTAATAGAGTGTATGTGAGCTTTGCACGGGTCTTTTAAAGTAGTAGTAGTGTAGAGTAGTAAATGGAGTGGCACGGGCTTGAATGGTAGTAGTAGTAGTAGTAGTAGTGTGACGTGCACGGGTCTTGTAATGGGGGTATAGTATAGTAGTATAGGTGTAGTGTGCAGGGTTTTTTAATGGTATAGTAGTAGTAGTAGTAGTAGTGGCTGTGCAGGGTCTTTTAATGGAGTATGTAGTAGTAGTATAGGTGAGCTGTGCCGGGTCTTTTTGTAGGGTAAATAGGTATAGGGGATTTAAGTAGTAGTGTGAAGGGGGGGGGTGCAAGGGTCTTGTATGGTGTAGTAGTGAGATAGTGGTGAGCTTCCGGGGTTTTTAATGGTTTAAAATAGTAGTAGTATTTGTAGTAGTGTGAGTGGCCGGGTCTTGTAATGGTAGTAGTAGTAGTAGTAGTAGTTAGTATTTGTGACCCTGTGCACGGGTCTTCAATTTTGTCATTTTTCATCTTGCTAAACAGCGTTCGCACAAGTATGTTGGGTAATTATGGAGGAGAGTTTCACGGTCGTTTTCAGAGACACCAACTATTTTTTCTTGGCCTACAATAGGTGCTTGTTCTAATGGTGCTTGTTTTATTTTGCGCAAACCCAAAAAAAATGAAAAAAAATGAAACCTAACCTAACCTAACCTTATGTTTTAATGAAACCTAACCTAACCTAACCTAACCTTATAGGTTTTAAAGAAACCTAACCTAATTTTAACCTCAAAATATATATATATATTTTTTGTTGTTGTTGTTTGCGCAAAATAAAACTAGCCCCATTAGAACAAGCACCTATTGTAGGCCAAGAAAAAATAGTTGGTGTCTCTGAAAACGACCGTGAAACTCTCCTCCATTATAACCGTATGTTGTTCCAAACATCGACGACACTTTCATGGCGTTCTGCACCAGGGCCGGCAATTGACGTCCTATCCTAAAACACGCTCTTGAGAAAAAAGATGTTGCAACACACGTTTGGAATGATGGAGGGCCGCACCGATGACCAAAAGGAAATGATCTGCTGGGCTGCACGGAATGGCCTCGCGGGCCGCATGTGGCCCGCGGGCTGTGGGTTGGGGACCCCTGGGGAGTGAGTATTAAAGGTGGGGTTCATTTGTTACATTTTCACATCTCATATACAGGAGGTCCCAAGATACCAGCAGTTAGGTGCCACCTGGCATACTCGTCAAGCGAAAACTGATAACGAACAATATAATGGTAAAAAGTTGGTTCCAGACCATCAATTAAAGAAAAGAAAAAGAGAAAAAAAAGCACAAATTTTT
>JACEEZ010017293.1:0-24111 GCA_016584305.1 Chionoecetes opilio
TTCCCCCGGGGGGGTTTTGGGGGGCGCAGGCAGGATTTTTTTATAGGCGCCTGTAGAGGCTCATCCGCCCCCCTTGTCCTCCTGCACTCGATCTAAGGTAATTTTGATGGCAGGCATGTGGGTGTTCTTAGGCCACTCGACGGTGCAGAAAGGTTTGGTTTTCTTCGGGATCGAACTCGGGTCACCCGAGAACGCCATCGGGAGATTGCTAACCACTCCGCTAACGCCTCCCCAAATATATATATATTACATACAAATATAACACACGCACACACACACAATAAAAATAGGCAAGCAAACTAACATGCAGGTCTCCCATCCAAAGCCCATCAAATACAATGTTACCAAACAATCATCAATACATCGTGAAAGATGAGAGATGAAGGAAAAACTTATTGAATTACCGAATTATGTTCAGTTTAGGAAAACGATCACTCTCGGCAGTAATTTTTCATGGAACTCCCTTGATGTGACAGGCAGGGCACATCACCACTCCACAACACGCCTGGGTTCGATATCCCGACACAGAGAATACATACGAACATAAGAACATAAAGGAAGCTACAAGAGGCCGTGAGACCAACACATGGTAGTTCCTGTTAATTAACACTACTTATATACATCCCCCTTTCATCCCCATCCATGAAATTGTCTAGCCTCCTTTTAAAACTCCCTATTGACTCCGCACTAACTACCTGATGACTAAGTCCATTCCTATTTGTGAACCAGTTTCTCCTTATTTCTTTTTTAAATCTACGTGTTATCAATACTGAATACTGGACCTACAGCATCAAAATCACTCAAACCTATGTTGTGCTGCACCGTGCAAACAGACAGAGGCAATGGTTGAGGTTGACGTGAATGGTAACAAGCTACTTCGTAACTTTACACTGTCAGATCAGCGAATCACTGCAAACAAACACGATATCTGTGATTCTTTAGTATTATAATCTCCCTTTGCACCGCGTTCCGGAGTTATCAGAGAAGGGAGTTGGTTGTGTTGGGTGGCCAATAACATCAGAGAACACCTAACCATTTCCGCCAACCAGTGTCTGTTCATCGTCGACTAGACAATGAATATCAGAGCGATGTGAAGGATTCAGTCTATCAAGAAGCATTTTGCCCCTGGTCTTAATTATTATTTTTCTTTTAATGCTACATCATACAAAAATATGTGAGCTCCTTTAATTGTCCATTAACACAGAGACAAGACCAAATCAACCTTATCAAAACTATCTATATTTATCCTACATAACTTAAAAGGCTCTACATTACTTTATTTTATATACAAAGGTCTTTTTTTACTTAAATATATGAGTATGGCAATGTTTATAATTTATTACACTCATAAATTAACATATTTATGATTCTGTGCGATGAGATTGGCAGCGGCCCCGAGGTTGTTCTGTTTGTTTCACTGTCGCTGCAGCTTTTCTGTTTATATTTATGTTTATATTTCAATCCCTCCAGCTATGCCTCATCTTCATTCTCCAAGATTTTTCTTTCACTCCCTGTCCTCTTATCTGGCTTTCATAGTCTGTGTCTCTCTCGCTTCTCCATCCACTGCGCTCCTCAAGCCTGCTTACTCTGCTTCGCTGCAATAATGAGATCTAGATTATTTTTCCGATATCGATGCCCCGCGAGCCGGAAAGACTGTATCAAGCTGAGAATAGACGGAGACGCGTCGGATACAAACCACCGGACGTTGAATTAGATGCTTGTGAAGGCACTTGAAAAATTCCAGTCCTGAGTGTGTGTATTTCACCCACGGCCTGATCACGCGCAAGATACGCGATCTCCAGCTGACACCCTTCCAGAAAGAGTTCATAGAGACCGATATTTTAATAGAGCTGGAACTTCACACACTACACACACCCTTTATGTGTGGGTGTGGTTGGGTGGGTAGGCGCGTGTGCGTTATATCACAAAACAAGAAGTACGTACAATTCTTATATATTTCACACTATCAGTTTTGTTGTTTATACGAACATGATTATTAAAATGTGATCATCATACTACTCTCGAGTGTTAAACATATCTTTGGACCAACCGATGGTTCACACTCATACGTAGATCGTGCATCATTCTCCTAAAGCATTGGGAGGCAAGTCGCTGTTTGTGAATGAGGCGGAAAATTATTAACCGGAAGAAACCATTGTGATTTTCTGCACTAAACCTATTTACAGCCTTGAATATATGCACCCGATTATTAGTTTATCTAATGTTATTTATACTGCTATTTCCATACCTGCTGAGTAGGTAGTGAAGATATTAATTGCACAACATTAATTTATAATCCAATATGGTGGATAAGACTTTGTTTTAATCCAAGGTGTCAGCTTTTTATTGTAAATTCTATTTTGATATTGTAGAGTAGTGAGAGGAAGTTGTGGAGCACTACCACTAAGGGTAAAAGAGAGAGAGAGAGAGAGAGAGAGAGAGAGAGAGAGAGAGAGAGAGAGAGAGAGAGAGAGAGAGAGAGAGAGAGAGAGAGAGAGAGAGAGAGAGAGAGAGAAGAGAGAGAGAGAGAGAGAGAGAGAGAGGAGAGAGAGAGAGAGAGAGAGAGAGAGAGAGAGAGAATATTTTTGTCAACGAAAACTAACTCAGTTAACAGTTTTGTGTACCTTTAGCCACAAGGGAATGGAGTCTGAAATGACTGAAATGAAAACTAAATACAAACTGTGTGTGGTCGCATCTCTTTGTGCTCGTATATATGTACATTTTAAACATTTATTTTATTTGCTGGTCAATTTTTTGTTATCCCTTTAAAGTGTGCTGACCGGCCTTTACCTGTATGGACTTGTGGTTGTGTTTCCTTGTACTGACTTTTTATTCGCTTCTTTGAATTATTAATGCCCCTTGCCTATTTTTTTTTAAAGTAAAGAAACATAGAAAAAACAATCCCTTTTTCAGTCTGCTGGAGTATTGAATATATTAATGATGCGTAGTTTCCAAATTGGTTAACGTCTCAAATGTTCCATCAATATTTAGTGAGCATGTATTAATGGATTCCTCGAACTATTAATGAGAATCTGGTCAGCCGCGTAGCATCATGTGTGCGATAGAATGGCTTGTCAAGGATGATTTCAATATACACTCGCTCAATTTGACAGTTTTAATAAAATAAAAAATTGCAAAATGATCAAAAATCTCAATTGAAATTCTGATTTTTTTGGCCTTTTTTCTTTTCTTTTAATTAAGGCCAACAAAAATACAACAAATAACGGAGAAAGCCGTCATCTCAAGTTGTAACGCATTGAAGTGTGTTGAGTAATAGCTTGAGGGTGGCACGTACGGTACATGAATTATAGCAGATTACAACAGTTTTATTTAGGGAGTTTGTACCAGACGCATCATAACAAACAAGTTATTCAAGCTCAGTAAACTCCAGAGGCAGGGAAGCGTTGCACTCACAGCCTTTAGGGGATTCAGTGCGCGTGGGCAAGGCCGTCGGTGAATTCGGTGGCGGGCGTCCTGAGTATGAACTCTGAAAGGGGAAGGATAAGGGTTCCTGGTCCCGAAGGGGTAATGGGGATCTTGGTTTGGGCCTTGTCTCCATCTTTTTCCCTCTCTCTTTCTCCCATCCATTTCCTCTTCGTTCAGGCTTTAATTTCTTCTCTTTATCTTTTTTTTCTTTTTTTCTTCTTCAAGTTTTCTCGTTCTCTTATTTTTTTATTCTCTCCATCTCCTTTCATCCCTTCTTTCATCTCCTCATCTCCCCCCCCCTCCCTCCCCCTCTCTTCTCTCTCCTCTCTCTCTTTTTCTCCTCTCTCTCTCTTTCATCTTTCTCCCTCCCCCTCTCTTCTCCTCGCCTCGTTCTTCTTCCTCTCCTTCTCCTTTCCCTCTCTCCCCCCCGCTTAGCCGTCTCTTTTCCCGTCTCCTCTTTTCCCTCTCTCTTTTCCCCTTTCCCTTTCCCCTCTCTCTTCTCTTTTTTTTTTCTTTTTTATATTATATTTATTTTTTATATATATATTAAAATATATATCTTTATTTTTATTTTTTTTATCCCCCTTTTTTTTGTTACGACCCCGCATTTTCCCTCCCCTTTTGTCCCTGTGGGATCGCCCGTCATCACGCTCCTCCCCTGCCCCGCGAATTCCGCGCGCTCGTTGTAGTGTGTTGTTTGTGTGTGTGTGTGTTTGTGTGTGGTGGTGTGTGTTGTGTCATTCACCCCTGGGCTTGTCCACGCGACCCGGGTGATATCACCAGTTCACCTCCGAGCGAGCTAGAGTCATTAGACCGGGGCTTTGGTAGTGCTGGACCTAAACCCCCCATCCCCTTGCTCAAGGGGCCAGTAATGACAAATTTGTCATGAAAATCCCTGGGATCGAGCGAGGGCTCGAAAGGCTACACAGAATGGCGCGCCAACGCTCTATCCACTGGACATCGTAAGGTAAACATTGGGGTGTGTGTGTTGTGTGTGTGTGGTGTGTGCGCACTATATTTTGTCCTTCGCCTCATGACAAAGTAACAGATATATGCTATAGAATATATAAAGCATCGAAAGTTTTACAACCTTAAAATTTGGGCCCAAAAAAAATCACCTCAATAATAACAAATAGTCTAGTTTTCCTCTATGGACATTCCTAATTCTTTAGGGATAGAAGAAAGATTTAGGGCGAGGGAGGCAAGAGATAAATAAAGGAAGCTTAAAGAGAGAGATCGAAATAATGGCTGGAGGACACACGGGAATATAAGGAAAGGAAAGAGTCAAATAGATAAGCGGGAGGGAGGGATGGTGGGCGGACAGGCAGGCAGACAGACAGGCTGACAGACTGAGAGTGGGACAGATTAACTTAGGTGACAGACAGACAGACAGATTGACTGGGACTTACACACAAAATAGACAAGCAGGTAGGCAGGCAGAGAGGCTGAAAGGCAGACAGGAAGAAAAAAGACAGACAGACAAAAAGACACAAGAAAAGACTAAACTAACAGGGAAAGAGACAGACAATCAAAACATACTCATATGGACAAACAGACTGACAGACAACAGATAGACAGGCATACAAGCAGAGAGGCAGGCAGCCAGACAAGGCAGGCAGGCAGGCAGAGGCAGGCAGGCAGGCAAGCAGGCAGGCAGGCAGGCAGGCAGGCAGGCAGAAAGAAAGAAAGAAAGACAGAGGCAGGGAGGCAGACAAGCACATAGACAGAGATACAGACAAACATACAGAGACAGACAAATACAGCGAGCAGAAAGACAATAAACAAGCAGACAAAGACGAGAGAAGACAATAAGAGGGCGTGAGGAGCCGCCAGAGGGGAAATCCTTCAGAGGGAAATCCTGGTCACTCCTCAGCCTTCCTAAGATTGGCTCATTACCATGTCAAAAGGTCGTATAATATAAGAGGCGTTCCCGAGGTGTCTTTTTTGTATTGCCTGACATTAAGTTAAGCTTTCCTGATCACTGCAAGCTTTATCCTTATGTGGCGCCAAAAGTCCCCACGGCGATTACGTTCATGTGCTTCTATTATGAAAAGCTGAATGTGTCACGAGGGGCGGGAACGGACGAGAGAGAGAGACGAAGGAGGAGAGAATGAGAGAGAGAGAGAGATGAGATGAGAGAGAGAGAGAGAAGAGAGAGAGAGAGAGAGAGAGATGAGAGAGAGAGAGAGAAGATGAGAGAGCGAAGAGGAGAGAGAGAGACGAGAGGAGAGGGACGAGAGAGAGAGAGAGGAACGACGAGAGAGAGAGAGAGAGAGGAGAGAGAAGACTTACATACATAAGCATATATAGTATAGAGAAAGAGAGCGAGTGAAAGAAATATACCGATATAAATAGACAAACAGACATATTGATAGAGATACAGACAAACAGATAGATAGAGAGATACAGACAGACACAGACAAAAAGATAGATAGAGAGATACAGACAGCCACAGACAAACATATTAGATCAGAGATGATACAGACAAATACAAATAAAAAAAGATAGATGAGAGAGAGAGAAACAGACAGAAAAGACACAGATAACAAATAGATAGAGGAGACAAGATTGACAGAGCGACAGACAGAAAACAAGACAGACAAGATTTCATTACTCCCAGGTCACGGTGAATGGGAACTAAACAATTCATTTCAAGTTCATAATACTTTTGTTCATACGGACTTTTAGGATAAGAAAATGAGGCCAAATAACGGTGTCTTCTAATTACCCTATCCTTTATCGATAATCGTTAGCTCTCCAAACACACACTTTGTTGCTGTGGATTGTCTTCCTTTTCTTCTCTCTCTTGTGTACATTTACTTTTCCTTCAGGTTTCTTGCATCCACTTTCGTTTCTCTTTCCATCTTTCTGCATTTGGTTTCTGCTTTAGCTTCTTACTGGCGCCCTGCATCCTTCCTTACTGTGTGTGTGGCGACATGTGTGTGTGGGTGGGGTGTGTGTGTGGGGGGTGTGTGGTGGGGGGTTATTTTTTTCTCTCCCTCACAATAACGTCTTTATCGACCCTTTCACTCGCGCTATTTTGTTGAATTGTGGCTCTAAATGAGCAAAATGTTTGTATAAATGTGTCTAGCTCAAGTCACTGATCTGACACAAGAAACTATTAAAAACTTGCACCAAGACTGATTGCCGCCCCTCTGCAGGACTGCTATGAATAGAATACATGCAACTCCAAGGATCATCCAATGGAAACTTTTGTTGCCGTTCTGGAAATCTTCACCGAGAGCAACAGGTTTTCACTGTTTGTATAAAGGTTTTGATATTTTTTTCGATAATCAGAAGAGTGCAAAGAAAAAGGAGTTGCCGGTACGAAACAAGTTAGAAGGTTGAGACGGAAGGAAACTGTTCGAAACCGATCACCTTTACTGTATTAGATAAATTAATTTATAAACCCCTCTAAACCACAGCAGTAATCACTTAGTGGAGATTCTCTCTAAACAATAATTTTTCCGGAACCCTATGTTCGCTCTATGTTTCAGTGAGGACCCATATATGAAACAATCTATTCTCACCCAAGCTTGAATATGAGTTGTCTTTTGAATATTAGTAGTGTACCGCTTCACCTGAAAACACTTTTTGACCAGTGACACATAACTCCAAGTGGTATATCAAATTCAGGTTATCGGTCTTTGGTGAAACTCGTATAAGTGATGACATTTGTACACTGTATAATATAAATGCTATAATGCCACACTTTTAAAAATTAAGAGCCACATATAGGGGTGGTTCGTGCGGTATACTTACAAACCTTATAAGGGTAGCTAATACAAGACATCACTTTACAACTTCCACACATTGAGTCCTTATTTCTAAAAGTTTCAACAACCACATAGTTTATAATGGGTATTATATAACAGACCACCCAAGCAAACATTTATGAATTCTTTTAACATTAGAAACATATTTTAGGGTTTGTGTATAGGGTAAGACTTCATTGTTATATAATTGGGGACTTCAATATTAATCTTCAGCAAATAGAAAAAACTGTTCATGTTCAGAACTTTCAAACATGTTTGATTCTCATATGTTTTTTCCAGTCATAAATAAACCTACCAGCCCCGAGTATCGAAAAATCAGCCCACAATTAATTGATCATATATGACAAATGAATGCTTAATTATATCAGTGGTCTACTGTCACTTCTAGCAGTGACCACTTTCCAGTTTCTAGTTCATTTTCTGTGCCAATTATTAATTCTCCCTGTGCAAAAATAAATTTCAAAAAGGATTTCACTAAATGAAGATACAATAATTTCAAATTAGAGTTGAGGAATATGATTGGGAAACAGCAGTATTTTAAACTAGGGAGTAAATGAATGTTTCGATATTTACATGAAACAATTTCTACTTATTTACAATAAACACTTTTGTAAAAAGGAATATACGTCAAAACGAAACATATCCGACAAAACCCTATATAACCAAAGTTATAAGGAAAGTCCATCAAAGACGTAAACAGACTCTCAGAAATTGTATGTAAGTGTGGCCAATTACTTACGGAACTAATTTAAAAGGGTACAGGAAACACTTTAACTTCTATAAGAAGAGCAGGTCAAAAGAGAAATCACTACAAATCAAAATAAAGGAAAATGCAGGCAACAAGTAACAAGACATTGGGAAATTCTAAATAAACATAATGGGAAAAAATAGTTATCAGATTCCTACCTCAATTTCATCCCAGAAAGACTTTATCACAAATCAGGAAAAGCTGAATCATTAATAACTATTTCTGAACATTGCTAACAACTTGGCCCAGAGCCATGAACCGTCACCAGTTCATTTAATAATTACTTAACCTGATCACACCTTTTTCTTTTTTTATTCGGGGCCAACACCATATACAGGAAATTGAAGCTATAATAAAAAAACCTGAAACTAAGTTCCAGGTATGACACCATAGATATAAAGATAATAAAAAAATGCAGCCGTATAGTGTCACCATATTACAACACATAATCAAACAGATCATTTGAAGAAGGACTGTTACCAAAAAGCCCAGAGAGCACGAGGTATTCCCATATTTAAAAAAGGTGATAAATCTCTCCACCAGAACTACCGACTATATCAGTTTTGCCAAGCTTAAGTAATTTTGAAAAAAAATTATGGCTAGTGTGAGATTCAGGGACTATTTATGCAAAAAACTCATTATTATCTGAAAAACATAAGTAGGATTTAGACCCAATTATAGCACGAGTTAGCAGTACACCAGCTCATCCAACACATTTATGAGAAAGCTATTGACAGTAAGCAATACCAGATAACAATCTTTTGTGACTTGACAAAAGCTTTTGATACAATTTCTCCTTCCATACTATTAGATACACTTAAAGTGTACGGAAGTTTCGAGGATACGGCTAACAACTGTTAAGAGTTATTTAAGTAATAGACAAACCATAATACTGTATCAATAACGCATCATTCTTTCTTATAATAATGTCAACTTTGGAGTACCACAAGGCTCAATTCTCGGCACGATATTATTTTTAATATATATAAATGACATTACACGTAGCACCAATTTATTAATTTCTTACTTTTCGCAGATACACACATATATTCATAACCGGGAAGATGTTAATGAATTGAAAATAACACTAAAACCCCCGAGAATTAAATCACGTAGCAAATTGGATCAAATGCAATAAACACTACCACTCAATAGGTAAACAAATTACAGGAGTTTCACATCCCTTAAGGACACAAACACCCCATGTAAATATAAAAAAGTGATAATCTAATTATAAATCAAGTTAAGAAATAAGATTTTAGGTGTGTCATAATTGATAACTCTTAAAATTGGAAATCTCATAGGAAGAATGATTAAAAACAAAATGTCTAAAATAACAGGTATAATGACAGGATTCGAGACCTGGAAATAATGACAGTCTTAACAAATATTATATCCATCACTAGCCTATCCATAATCTATTATATTGTTGTTCTTTATGGGGGGAGCTTATAAAAACATACATTGATCATCTTTTTGTGAACAGAGAAGTTGATACGCAAATGTCTCGCAGTCCACGCTATGATCACACTCACCCCTCTTTTTATAAGCTACCAATGTTAAAATTACAGATGTTATACACCATACAGACATGCTTATGTGTATACGGGGCCTTGCATTCATTTCCAATAAATTGTAATTTAATGTAATAGATCGTAGTGACACTAGAGAAAAATATTTAAGAACCCACTGTGTAGAACAAGGTCACGCCAACAGAGTACCTATTCGAGGACCCAAACACATGGAACCAACTTCCTCAAGAGGACAGAACAGTCATACGAGCTTGGACTCAAAAACAGACTCAAAAACATGTTATTAGCTAATTACAATTAGATTTACAGTAATATTTCTATTTTTTTATCTAGGTAAGAACTTATTATTATAAAACTCATTTTTTGTGAGCAAGTTGCAAGACTGCATATAAGTCATGTTATGGTAGGTGCATTTATCATATTTTATTAGATATTATAAATATTATGATCATTATTGCAACAATTATTATATTATAATTATGGTTATTATTTTTACAGTCAAATATTACGTTATTATTATTAATATTATTACTCATTATCCTTATTATTATGAATATTATTATCATTATTAATATTAATATTATCATTATCATTATATTATATATATTATTCTTATTATTATATTATTATTATATTTTTATTTTTATTATTATTATTATTATTATTATTATTATTTTAATATGGTTATTATCATTATTATATAGTAACTATTGCTTATTGGTATTAGTATTACTATAATTATTTATTATTTATTTCTATCATTTTGCGATTAATCAGTTACCATTATTACTAATAGTATTGCTTATATTATTCATTATTTTTCATATTATTTTCCACGAGATTCATGTTGTTAAAAAAGAATCCATGGTGGTGGATGGCCACAACATGCGTCAGCTTACAGTAATTATAATTGTAGGTCCGTAATAGAGCCTTGGCTCATGGAACTTGCTGCATTATTCATTATTATGGTGATTTATGTGATGTTACAAAGTGGCCAATAAATGTATTCAATCAATCAGATCAATCAACCTAGGAAAGAAAAAAATGGTGGAAAAGTTAAACTGTCCTCGAGTGTCATAAGAAAGGCATATTAGAAAGGAAAAAGGGGGGATTCGTGCTTGCAAAGGTGTTATCCTAGAAGAAAGAAATAGGGAGTTAGGGGAGACTTGCTCTACCTTTATACTCTAGGGTCTGGCAGCCCCATTAACTTGTGAACCTCGATTACTTGTACAAGAAAACATCCGCGCGACTGTAGATAGAAAGAGACAACACAGACAAACATAGGTAAGAAAGATGACACAGACAAACAGATAGATAGAGGGATGATACAGACAAACACAAGCAGATAAATCAAGAGAGATACAGACAACAGAAACAAACAAACAGATAGATAGATAGAGAGACAGACAAACACAGACAAAGAGATAGATAGACAGACAGGGGGAGATGCTGAGAAGTGCCATAGAGGTAAGGCGAAAAGAGCGCCTTACCCGTCTTCAGGCGCTTTGTAACGGCCCGGCTAAGGCACCGACTAAAGCCTATTACAGTCGAAATTTTCAGGCGCTTTTGCACTGCTCACACCTCCAAAGCCTATGGCGTGGGCGTGGTCCGAGAATCCTACTAGCCAATCACGTTCCCTATCGAGCGCTGCTTAGGCAGATTCGACCAATCACAAGCTTGAAACACTTTCCTCTGCTGAAGCAAGGAAGGTTGTCCCTCCCTCCCTAACCAAGCACTTTTTGGCAAGGATACACCGCTCTCCCCGTCAAAAGCTTTTTTCATCACAGTTTGACGTTCAACGCAGGTTTTTGACCACTTATATATTTTGGCATTGGGACGTGCCATACACCATGATAATCGTTAAGGTGTCCCGATTCCGGGACAGTGAGTAAAAATTTAATGCAAGCAACATTCCAGGAATAAGGAGAAGATGAATAAAAAAAGGTGAAAAAAAAAGGGTTATACACGATTTCATTTTGCTCTCATTATCTATTATAGGTATAGTTTTTTGCAATTTTTATACATTCATGATATGCACTAATGTCTCGTGAAGATGATGGTATGTTCAGTGTCCTAAATATCATCTGGTAGTATGAAATACCGTATAATAGTACAACATTTTAGTGCGGGCGGAGCACCGCCGCCCGCCCGCCCGCCCCTAACCAACACCCCAACACAACATTTTTATCACCAACATTAACACCCTATAATGCCGCATTAGTCTTGCACGATCAATTCATACACACCTTGCAACACTATTAATAAGTAAACACCAATTGTTACGTTGTAGGAACTGAAACAAGGCTGTATTTGCTTTATAAACAGAAGATGAATGTCTGTCAAAGGCCCACAGCAGCTCACTAAGTCAGGGTCTGACCATGCCTTAGTTTTCAGCGCCTTTAGCGGTGCCACTAAGGCAGCAATCTCGACTGAGCATTGCGGTGGGAGGGCGTTTCGCCTTACCACAGGCGCCCTAGTGGATAGGGCGCCCTAGCTCACTCTCAGCATCTGGCCCCTGATTGACAGAGTGACAGACAGAGACAGACGGACAGACAATTTAGATCTATACTACCAGGGTCACAATGAGTGGACTAAACATTTAATTCAAGTTCATAATTACTTTAGCTGTTAGTCAACTAAAGTTACTCTGCTGCTGCCTGTGACGCGTTTGTGCCGTCTTTCCCATCCGCTGCATCTGCCTCCCTGCACATACAGCTTCCTCTATAAAACCTCATATACCTCCCTCCCTCCCTCCACTACCACACATAACACTCCCTTCACCTTACTTGCTCGTTCATCGTCACTACTTACTTGTTGAAGGTAGAGTTGCACTGTCCCACTTGAATGTTGAAGAGGTGGTCAACAGGTAAGGTTCCATGAGTATCCTTGCGGCATGAAGTGTTATTCACTTCTCTGCGTATGAGTTCGTACCTTCGTAGCGCCGGAAGGTAAAAATATTAAAGAGGAAAAGGAGCACGGGTCGTGGAAGCACAGAGGTTCAGAACAAAGGGAGTGAGCACAAGAGATCGAGGTTTAGGGGGTCGCGAGTTCCAATACGTTTAGACCGGATCCCCAACAGTAATGAGTCCCTAGTGATCCTCCCCTGCATTATAAAGGCCCACCCAGCGCCACAGTCTGACCTATGCGTGCGTGACTTGGCTGTCAGCGACTCAACCGTGTCCTTTAAGCCACCACTTGACGGGAAAAAGTTTTGCCGCAATTTTCAGCACAAAGTACTAATTGAGACTGCAGTGGTAGCATGTTTTCGAAAACTGATCAATACTTTTAAGAGATGATAATGCAGATATGTATATAAGTTATTCAGACTTTATCTTTACTTTGCGCTAAAATGTGCATCTTTTCTAATGTGGAGAGCAACAAATGTTAAGTTTGTTTGGGGAATGAACTGTTGAATGTAACTTTGCTTCTTCCATTCAAGTTTTTTCGTTATGCTAAAGGTTTGTGTTTGCCGTGACGCCGCCTAAACACCGTAACATTCTGTCCTCCCACATCCATGGACCACCTCACCCGCGACCTTACTGACCTTACCTCCTCTTATCGGGGTATAGAGATATTGACCCTGCTCTTACCTGACCTTATACTTAGCTTTAAATCCGTGACATACATTTTTGAAGAGCTACCATTTTTTTCTTTTCCGTAATGGCGGCGTCACACTAGCACTTTTTCTGTCAATTTTTTTCAGCAACTTTCTAAAAACTAACAATTTTTTTACTGTAAGCCGTCACACACACACAATCGTTCGCCTGCACTACCAGTCAGCTTTTTCCTGACTGTAAACAAACATATGGCTCCGACGCCAGGGCAGGTTTATAGCGGGTATACACTTAATTATTGTATTATCAATCGTAACGAGCCAAACAAGCTAAAAACTTGCATGGATGCGTTCATGGCTGGCTCGTCGAGAGAAAAAAAGTGTTTACCTTTGGGACTCTTAAAAAAAGCTGAGCCAGAGAAAACGTGGCCTCGTATGCATTCAATGAGAAAATCTTCTGAACTACGTTTCCACCGCGGATGCTCATTACGTCTATAATTACAAGTTGAAGTCTTGATGAGTAGAAACAGTTTTGAGTGTGTCTTGAAAAATATACACAACAACGAGTCATGCGAGAGACTGTTGGCTGTTATAAAAAACCCGGGTTTTTTAAAATGTATCTACATGTGTAATAGTCACTTGAATATTTATAATACTTTCAAATGTATTGAATCAAGTATAGGCGTCCAGCCTCTGGCCCCTTTGCTTTTGGGTCAGTTCTTGCGGCTGGAACGTGACAGCGAGCCACGTTCCAGCCAATTAACTCATTTCGCTAATTACTCATTAAGGGCTTGTTTCTACGCAAATAGTTTGTTTCCACAGACCTCCATTGATTTTGACAGCAATACTTGCATGTCAAATTTCAGCTCAATCCGACAATATTTAGGAGTAGTTATTCACTTTTTGGCTTAAACTTGGTTCCACTCCTCTTACGCGAACGGGTCTTATGGTAAGTAGCAGCTCGCTTCCCTGGCTGCCAAATTATCAAGTATAGGGGTCCAGCCTTTGGCCCTTTTTCTTTTGGCTCAGTTTCTTGCGGCTGGAACGTGGCAGCGAGCTCAAAGTGCTTTTAAAATACCTATCTACAGAATTTTCAGAAGTCTACAACAAGCAACAGAAGTTATTGTTAAACCGAAATATATTTAGCTCTAATTAAATCATTACGCTAATTACTCATTAAGGCTTGTTTTACGCAAAAAGTTTGTTTTCACAGACCCCCTTGATTTTGACAGCACTACATGCATGGCAAATTTCAGCTCAATCCGACAATATTTTAAAACATTACGCTAATTACTCATTAAGGGCTTGTTTTAAAAACAAAAAGTTTGTTGCAAAAGACCCCCATTGTTTTGACAGCACTACTTAAAATTCAAGTTTCACTCAACCCGAAAATATTTAGGAGTAGTTATTAACTTTTTGGTTTAAATTTGGTTAGGGGTCTTATGGTAAGAAAAAGCTCGTTTCGCTCGCTGCCAAAAAATATGCAAAAAAAATATTGATTTATAGGGAAATTTTTTTAAAGTAATCATATGGTTTTTGATTTGACTATAAAGTTGACGACAACTTTCCACTAAAGACGATCATGATCGTTTGATGAGTCAGAGGGAAAAAAACTAGAAGAACGAGAAAAAACCCAAGGGAAAATCGTAGACTCGGGAAAATGCTATGTGACCCGCCAAAATCATTCAGAAGGAGGGCAGAGGCGGGAGGAGAGGAGTGTTTTTTTTTTTTTCTTTTTCTCGTTTTGTATTTTTCACCCACGGTTTTGCCCACACGAGCAAACTCCCCGATCCCCATTTTTAGCCTCCCGGAATAGCTTGGAGGTCGTTTTGAACCGATCTTTGGTAATGCTGGACCCACACAACACCCTCCACCACCCCCCTTGCTCAAGGTGGATAGTAGCCGCTCTTTTTGTCATGAAAACCCCAGGAGGAGGGGATTGAACCGCAAACCAAGATGGGCACGACATTCCGACCACTGAGCAACACTAGGGTGTGGTGTGTGTGTGTGTGTTTTTTTTCTTCTCTTTCTCTCTCTAATTCATATTTTCAAAACCCATTTTTATCTCGATGCAGCTGTCCGTTCCCGCTGCCTTTTCTTTTTTGCACCAAGGTAATTTTTGCTCGTCGTCGCAACATTAGCATCGAAAATTTACGAACGAGAACAATGATTTTTTTGTTATTTTTATCCAGTCTAAGACAATATTGGACGGGTATGTATATACTAAAGTGGGTTGTATTAGTAATTGCGGTAAACCTCTGATGGGAAGGGGGGGGGGGGAACTTAGTAGGGAGAAGTATAGAGACGGGGGTAAGGGAAAAGACAGCGTGGGGTCGATTGGGGGACAATAGAAGCTGAAAGGGGTAGCAAGGGGTTAGTACTTAGTAATTGCGGTGCCTCTGATAAGAAGGGGGGAAAAAGTTTTAATGGGGGAAATGTTAAGATGGGGGTAAAGGGAAAAGGTCTGTTTTGTGGATCTGTCGGGTTTTGATAGGAGAAGCTGAAGGAGGTGGACTATAGTTTTTTTCTTTAGCTAGGCAAAAATTCCATTCTATCATAAAGGGTTTATCTTGCAATTAGCCTAGTTTACCGATAAAAATTGGTAAATATGATCAAATACACTGAAATTTAGAAGAAAGGGAGTATCCCTTCTCCGGCATCAAAAAATTCATCATAAGGCGCAAAAGGGGTCAGGATTTTTTCACCCCCGTAAAAAAGGCTAGAGTAAGGGAGGAGTTTAGGTGTGCGAGGGACTGTGGGTCGCTTAAATTCATGCATTAAATTTTTCTTTTTCTAACCCTCCCCTTTTTTTTCCTTTCCTCCCCGACCCGCAGCCACAAGGGGCACCCACGACCCACGACCCACTCAGAGGAAAGGACCGCCCCCCCAACCCCCCTTTTCCCCCCCCCACCCCCCCCCCCCCCCCCCCCGATGCCGCCTCCCCAAACCACTTCCCCCTCTCTCTCTCCCTGCTTGTCTGCCCTCCCCCACCGTCCGAAAATACCCGTGCCTCTTTTTGGGCATTTTCTCTCCCCCGTCTCACTTTTGCTTTCTTCTCATATCGTTTTTTTTTTCTCTCTCTCTTCTTCTCTCTTCTCTCCCTCTCTCTCTCCCCCTCTTCCCTCCCCTCTTCCTCTTTTTCCCTCTCTCTCTCTCTCTCTCTCTCTCTCTCTTTCTCTCCTCCTTCCCCCTCTCTCTTCTCTCTCTCTCTCTCTCTCTTATAGCGGTGAAAATTTTTCTTTTTTTACCATTATCATTTTTTTTGAACCCTTTGCCTGCAGTCTGTGTTACTCCCTAAACCTCTTTAAAAGTCTTAAAAATAGCTTTTTTACCTCCGCTTTTTACCCTCCTGAAAAAATTGAGATTACAGAGTAATATCCGGCCGCTAAGGCCCAAATTTAAAGAGGATGGGGGAATGCGGAAAAAACACAAATTTTTTTTTCAGGAATTCACAGGGTCCCTAGCTATGTTTTTTTAGGGGGGAGAAAAAAACGATCCAATCACTCAGAAGCCTCTAGACCATTTTTTGGAAACGGCTAATTTTTTTACTTAGAAAAAATCTTGATGAAATAAGATTCGCCTTTAATGGCAAAAGAAATTTTCCGATATGTACTCCACTAGTTTGTTTTTTTTTTCATCCCTTCTTATATTTCAAGACCCCACATTTTTTTCAAATTTTACCGGACCCCCGTTCTTTTACGCACACTACCCCTATAATTCTATCCGCACCCCCCAAAGGCGAGACCAGTAACGTGGTCTGTTTGGAGGTCTCCATTTGAGATGGCTGTTTGGAAAAAACACGGGGGAACACTTGGGCTCAGGCGGGACACCGCTTAACTCAAGCAGGCATTGCATAGTCTGGCACTGCGAACCTTTCCTGACGGCCTCACCCCTCACGAAAACAAAACCCACCAATCAGTGTCTCGCATGGCCAAGATGCACGGGATGCCCCCACCAAGAGGCAGTTTTTAAACACCAAGAAAATGATGAAGGGTTTTGAGGCTAGAGAGGGGACTGGCTCCCAGGACCCCCAACATTCCTTTAAAGGGGTTTCCACCCTGCGGCGGGAAAATTCCTTGGGCCTATCTTTGTACGTGCACACAGAAAAACAAGATTTTCCCCTTTATACTTGAACACTGAAAGCTTTTGTCCGGTTCTTCGCTCGGACCACCAGAACTATCCAGGGGCTCCCGGGCATATCAGGGCATGGAGAGTCTGCCCCCAGCAGTTCAACCCCAAATTCGAAGTCAACGGCAACTGGGCCCCCCTTTCGAAACACCCAAAGAGGTTTCCCCTATACCCATTGCCCAAAGCCCACAACAAAAACGAGTTGTGAAAGGTAAAGGAGGAGCAGTGGGCCTTTTCCCCGAGAACCCAGTTGCCTTCAGGGGTGGAGGGTTTTTTGCGGGACGGAGCAGGCGCGACTCCTGGCAGATTTTGGGGGAGCAGTATGCCGACCCCCCCCAAATGTGACCAAAAACCATCAAGGAGGGTTTATCTACCCAGAAGACTATCCAAACCCAAACTGTGGACCTTTCCGGTATCAGTGAGATGGGAAAAACCCATTCAAGGGGAACCCCAGAACTCCTGGCACTTGACACACGGAATGTCTCGACCATCCTGTTGTCAACACAGCCGCCAGTAAGGGCCTGTTGGCAAAACCCGTAGGAACATACAAGAAGTCAGTGTTGACAGATCTACCCCATCCACCCCAATGCCCCAAATTTAAAGAAAAACAATTGCCCCTGTTCAGATCCCCCAAACACCAAAGAAAAGAGTAAGCGGGGTCGGACAAGGGGCCCCTATGCTGAAGGATGACGTGGCCCCTTTTCCCTTTCCCTACATAGTCACACAGCACCGTGTGGGGGACCTGGAACCTTCTTCAAGCATGAGAATCACCCTCCCTCCTTCTTTGGCTGAAAAAAGGGGAAGCTGCGACAAGGGGAAAAGTCCGATCTCACCAACATCGGCCCCGAAGACGCAAGAAGAACCCTCTGCTCCTTTGATTTAGAGTGCTCGAAAAGGTGCTGCGTGGTACACCTCCCCCCATGACTGGGATCACTACTTTGACGATTATGCAAGTGGGGGTGGGGTTTTTTTTTCCCCCCCATCATGAGGCACTGGAAAACCCCCCTATGAGAGTAGTGTGGTATGGGACAGGTACCCCGGACAACAGTACAAAGAATCAACCAGAGAGAAACGGGGGAAAGGTGTAAAAGAAGGGGGGTGGCAGGCCAGACCCAAATCCCCCGGCAATTTTCCCGATTTTCCTGCTGACCCCCCCAAAAAAGGTAAAAATCTTCCCCGTTTCCCATAAAGGGAAATTTTTATCCCTACCTTTTCCCCAAAGGAAAGCAGGTCTTTTTTCAACATTTTGGACCTCTGTATCTGCAGTGGCCTGACCCACTCGTGCGCCATGTGACCACGAAAGGGCAGACCAAAGAATTTGGTCCTCTACAAGATGCCCTAGAAAAATGGTGCACCACATCTTGGTACGCACCCCGGGATACTGACGTTCTTGTCATCCTCATGGGAAGTTCACTTTTTTTAGCCCAATTCCATCGCTGACATCTGGGTCGCCTTCGGCAGTGGGGAAAAACTTCCTTTTTTTCCCACACTAAAGGGGCCCTCGTTTGTACTCCCGGGGAAAGGAAGTCCACAGCGCTCCAGTGTTCCAACTTTCACAGGGTGTGATACGACTTCTTTTTTTCTTTGGGAAAGGGGAAAAAGTCGGTTTGGGAAAACCCTGGGGGGGCCTATCCGAAAAATCACAGATGCCCCCAAATTCATCGTAGAACATCCACATGCAAAATCACCGGGTTGCCAGGGTTCCAGATGCTGGAACGTTTCACAGTCGTTATATATGAAAACCAGCCCCTGGGGGTCGGTGAAAAGAAAAGAAAGGAACTGTTCTGCCAGAAAAACAGAACGATGGAGAACATTCCCCCAACTCACAGGCCCGCTGCGCACACCAAGCGTTTCAGTGTACCAGGCTGGATCTGGACAACCTTACCAGGCCCAACAACAACACCAACTGCTGAAGGCTGCGGTTGGACATGGGTCGAAAAAAGTCCTGGGTTCCTGTCTGGGGCTCGCAGCCTGCGGGGAGCAAAGGGTGTAAGTGAAAATTGTGAATGTCCTGCAAAAGTGTGCAGGTTTTTGGGGGGATGTTTTTGCAAAAAGCCAGCTGGAAATGCACCGAACTGGTGCAGCTGCAAAAGTGAGAAGTAGACCTAATTTTCAATTTTTTTTTTAATCTACCTGCATTGTGATACTGGTGCTTTTAAAAAAGAATGGGATTCCTGCAGCGTACAGGAAACATGATTTTTTATAAAAGAGCTTAAAAGAATACTTTTTTTTCATAAAGCCCGTCAGTAAAATTTAAACCCCTGTCTTTTTAAATTGCAAGGATTTGTTTTTTAAATTTCGTTTCTGAATAAAAAATACATGGCATTTTTGCATGTCCGCAGGGGAGTTTAAAGTCGAATAAATATTTAATTTTTTGTTTTTTTTTTAAGCCTATTGGAATATTTTGGTTTCTGGAGTTTATTAAAATAATAATATAAGATAACTTGATCCAATAAACATTTTTCCCTTATGACTATTCTTTTAAAAAAAAACCCTTTACCCTAATTTCCCTGCGGAAATGTCAAAAAAAATAAAAACGTTCCTTATAGCCATCGAGTGATGGATCATTTGTCTCCCCCCCAAAAAATCAAGCTGGAGCCTGTAGGTGCCTGAAAAAATTTTGGTGTTTTTTATCCCGGCATGCCCCCCATCATTTCCAAGCGCCGGACTATAGATTTTTTTATCGAGACGGGATCCCCCCACCCCCCAACACTCATCTCCGGGACCCTGGGAGATAGTAAATGTCCGTTTGTCGGGGAAAAATTCGAGAGGCTGAGCGACCCCTTCGAACCTAGGTCCGAGTGGAGGAAAAGGACGTTACGTTTTTAACTATACGTGCAGGCGGGTGGGGGTTTGTGTGTTTGTGGGGGTTTGGGTGTGTTGTGTGTGGGGTGGGGGGGTGTGTTGTGTGTGTGCCGTGTGTGTTATCTTTTACCCCGGTAAAATCCCCTCCCCCCACCAACACACCATTCACGCGCAACACCCACGGGGCGTGGTCAAGGGTCTTTTCGTTGTGCACATTCGATCCCTCTTGCTCCCGGGGATTTTCACTACAAATTTGGCCCATTTTTTGTCGCCCTTGGGGAAAAGGGATGGGGTGTATGTGGTTGGGGTGAGGTCCCCCCCCTTTTACCTAAAGACGGTCACTCGGCAACACTCCCCTTTTTCCCGGGGGTAAAAAATTGGCGATCGCGATCCAGCTTGTGTTGACAAAACTGTAAGTGAATACAACACACACCACACACACCCACACACACACCACACACACACACCACCACACACACACACACACACCACACACACACACCCACACACACACACACCACACACACACACACACACACCAAAACCCACCCAAAAAAAGAGACCACCGGGGTTCGGGGGTTCCGACCCTGGGGCCTCATTTTTGTGAGGATCGTCAGGTTCACCCCGTCCTTTGGGGCTCAGTAGAGATTCCCCTATTTTTTTTTCCCGATATAGGGAATTTTTTCAACACCCCTAAAAATCAAAAACTAGGGGTTGCGACGCATATTTTTTGTACCCTAGCCAAATTCCCGCATTTTCCCCCGGTCCCCCCCCGCTTGTTTTGTGGGGGGACGGGGGGTATGGGGGGAAAAAACTAGAATAAAAACCGTTAATATTAAACTTAAAATAGAAATTCACAAGTAAAAGATTCCCCCCCTCGCCGTAGGAAGGTGATTTTCCCCCGGGGAGTAATTGAACAATGTATTCTATAATAAGCTGCCCTTATATTCAAAGGAAAGTTTTTAGCAAATTTAGAAAAAAAGAGGCTAAGTAACGCGTCACGTGAAAAACTTTTTTTTTGTTCCCTTGTCACCCATCACTTTGTGTTAACCAGCATCTCTCAACGGTGTATAAACCATGGGGAAAAGCCCCTAGAGATTATTGTAATGAGGATCATAATGATGAAGCTGATACTCCAAGCGTACTAAGAGGACTTCTGTTCTAGGGACACAAAATAAAGGGAAAAAAAAGACCCCAGCATACAGAAAAAAAAATTCCCCAGAAAAGAAATTTTTAAAAAAAGATATCAAGAGGGAAGGGGAGGGGGGATGGAAAAAAAGAATGTATAACAATGACATCCCAACAGAGATGAAAAAGAATAAACAGACACAAGCACATAAAGCGTACAGGCAGAACACGAGGAAAGAAAGAAAGACATGTTAATACAGCAGGCCATAATTTAAGCCAAGTATGAATAATGAGTGAAATTAATTAGGCCATAAAAAGGGAATACTAAGGGGAAAGAGAACCAAAAAATAGAATGATGAGGCTCGAGAAAGAAATATATGAAGTTTAAAGGTGGACTTCCCTCACTTCTTTCTACTCCAGTGATGAGGCACTTTGGCGGCACAGCAACCTTTGGGGGCAGGACAATCCCCTTGGCGGCAAAAGCAATCTTGGCGGGCACAGCAACCTTGGCGGCACAGCAACCTTGGCGGCACAGCAAACCTTGGCGGCACAGCAACCTTGGCGGCAAAGCAACCTTGGCGGCACAGCAACCTTGGCGGCACAGCAAACCTTTGGCGGGACAGCAACCTTGCCGGCGCAGCAACCTTGGCGACACAGCAATCTTGGCGGCATAACAGTTCTACTCATGATTACAATATGATTTTTTTTGGGTTATTTTGCTTCCCCCAACAAACATAGTAAAAATATTATGAGAAAAATATCGAAAAATAGAACGCCAAAAAAAAGTAATAGTAGAGGAAATCAAGGTTTGTCCATCCTGAATCACTCGCCGAAAATATGCCCCTTTGGAAGGCGGTGGCCGAGTGGTTAGCGCCTGATCCCTGCGCGGTGTTCCGAGTTCGATTCCACCAGGTCCCAAAATCTTTCTGCAATCGGTGAGGGGGCCGAAGAACACCCCATATGCTGCCCATTAACTCTACCATCGACGGTGAGTGCACCGGAGGACACAGGGACGGCATGAGCCTCTAATCACAGGCTTCACTATATAAAAAAAAAAACCCCCTTCTGACGTGATTTCTCATGTGTTTTTTGCCGTTACTTACTTAAATTACAGAAGAAGTTTAGTTTGTTAAATCCATCATGCCTTTTAAACAGGTTTTTTTAAACTGCAGAAGGCTACGAAGGATGAAAAGGTTAACCATCAAACAAAGTATGTCAGTATTGTTTAGGGTCGTTCACCTCGAAACAATAGTAAGATATCAGCGTGATAACTTACATCTAGTCATTGAGTTCAGCACCCTTAAGGTAACCCAATACCACATATCGAGGGATCCAGTCATATGTGCTGCAAAAGGAAAAAAGGGGAGCCTCTATTTTTTGACTAAATTATTTTAATCCTCGTGAAGTCGAACGAAAAGGTGCACGGAAAAAAAAATACTTCGATTTTACAAACAGTTTTCCATTTAGCCAGGGTTTTTTTTTGTGTTCTTGCTTGATTGTTCTTTGTGTGTGTTTTGTTGTGTTGTGTGTGTGGTGGTGGGGGGTTGTGTGGGGGTGTGGGTGGGGTGTGTTGTGGTGTGGGGTGTGGTTTGGGGTTGTGTTTTGGGGTGTCCCCAAAGAATTCCAAAGTATTCCCGAAATTGAACGAAATGGCATGATATTTGCAGATCGCCCCCGTGCACCACCGGGAAAAGCCCCCTCTTGAGCTTCACTCTTCCTCGCCACCCTCCACCGTCACCGCCGCCACATGGGGTTAAGGGGAGAAATCCGCCCCTGAATTTTAAATTGCATCTACGGTCATGAATAATTTGTATGCTGTGTTATATTAGTACCCTTGTATCACATGCAAATTTCAAGCTGATCAGATGAAAGAAAAATTGAAAAATTAAGGAATCTATTTTTGTTCGGTTTTTTGATGAAATTTTGAATTGCATCTTCTCAGCTATTTTTTTTGACCGATTTCCATGTGGACATGAGCATATAATAATTCATTGTTATTATAACAATTTGTTTCTGAGAATATTTTTTAAAATATTTTTCGTTTTTTTTTTTAAATTGTTAAGAAAAAAAAATTAAGGAAAATTTTTTCCCAATATCAAAACAAAGACTTTGAAAAAAAAAATAGAAAGATTTGTCTACGATTTTTTTTGGTGTCCTAAAGTTTCGTGAAAATGTGCCAAAAAAAAAAAAGCAGAGTAATTTTTGTTCTTTTTATACTAGTTTTGAGAAAAAAACGTTTGAAGTTTTGCAAAGTTTTCTGCGTCCAGGAAGGTACTATACTGTCAATTCTACTTTCATATAATTTTTTATGGGAAAACAGTCAGTAATCAATATCAATGCATGCAAAAAGGATTGCCCCCCTTTTCCCCCCTTATAAAGGTATTGATCATCGCTCAAAGTCGGGGGGTCAGGGCGCCCACCCCCTCATTGTTTTCAAGGGTTTTTGATCAAAATTCACCAGGGGAAAGTTTCGGTTGGAATTTTTTTTTTTGTCCCCGTCTTTTCCTTTTCTTTTTTTTTTGTCTTCTTCGGTGTAATTTTCTCTTTTCTCTCTTTTCTAGTCCCTTTTTGGATGTAACATTTTTTCCAAAAAAATTTTTTTGAACAGGTTGCACTTTTCATTTCGAAAATTTGTGTTCCAGATTGTTACCTGGTAAAAAAAACTTCACCCCCGAAATTGCTATTGTTGTTTTTTTTTTTTTTAAAACTTAGTTTTTTTATATATGAAAATTATCCAAAAAAAAATTCCATCATTCGAAAAACCAAAAAGGATAGGGTGTTGGGCCTAACCAATAAATCAAATTCGTATATTAAAAAATTATTTTTTTTTATATTTTTTTACGGCGGGACTCTCCCCTTTTAAGGTGAGTAGCCCCACCTTCTGCGTGGCTGTCACTGTCTCGGGAAGTCGATTATCCTAAGCTGTGATAGGGCTATAAGAAATATAGTATAAGTTAAAACAGCGGTTTTTTTTTTTTAAAAATTATATAAATTTTATAATAATTAAAAAATTTT
>JACEEZ010017294.1:0-15172 GCA_016584305.1 Chionoecetes opilio
CCCCCTAAAGGCCTTGTTTTCCCCCTTATTTTTCCCCTTTTTGTCCCCCCCCCCCAATTTTGTGTATTTTCCTTTTTTTTTAAAATGACAGGTTTTCTTGTCGTAGCACAGAGCGGGGGGGGGCTCATGTTATCTAAATTTTAAAAATGGTGAAAAGAAGGGGGGTTTGAGTAACACCCAAGGCATCAAAACCCTTTAAGCCTGGAGGGAGTTTGGCGCCGGCAGGGGGGGGGAGGGCGTGGGGCGGGGTAAGGGGCTTCCAAAAGGGTACCATTGTTCCTGCCCGTTTTAATACAGTCCTCGTATGATAATTAGGAAAAGATTTACAAAGGTGTAACACTGACCGAAAAGAAAAAAGAATAACACACTATTTTTCAAAAACGTTGAATCCTAAAAAGAAAAAAAATATTTCCCTATATCACAATCAGGCGCATTATCAAGCGGCCCTCCCCCCCACCCCCGACCGTCCCCACAGCCACCATCACCATCCAAATTGCCCGGACTTAGATAAACAACCAAACAGTTTCCTGAGAATGGGGAAATCTGTCGGCAAAAAGGGGGGCCAGGGACCGTCACGAGGCTGAAAGGCGGGGGTTTGGGGCAGCGGCAGCACCATGACGCCGTTAGACCGTGAAAGGGTACGAAAAGGGCCCGGGCCCCCTCTTCGTGGCTCTTTCCTTGGTCTTTATATCTCACACTCTTGCTACTCTCTCCCCCCTTATTTCTCCCATCCTTTCCCTTAATGTTCTTTAAATGGTCTCAAGTTCATAACATTTTCGTCCTTGTCCTCTTTCCTCTTTGTCGTATTTTTATCTTAACTTTTGCTCTTACCCATACCTATGTTTTATTATTCTTTTTTTCGTCCTCGTTTGAAATTACTGTACTCTTCAAAGAATTTTCGTTCCCCTGTCTCGCTCCCTCTTTTGTCTTTCCTTTTGTAAAATCAGTTCTTTCTCTTTTTGATGCCTATTTTCCTTTAACAGTTTTTTTTCCCCGCCCAATGTTTTTTTTCAATTACTTTTACCAGTATACAAACTTTTTTCCCCCCTCCCCTACTTCTATATTTCCCGTTATTGTCTTCTTCATCGTCCCCTTCCCATTTATATCCTTCTTTAGTGCTTTCGTAACCCCGACTATGGCTTTTTTTTTTTGTTTTTCCCTTTTTTTTCTGGTTTTTGCCCCCATTTTTCCCTCCTTTTCTATTCCTCCTCTTTTCCCCATTTATTCTCCCTATCCTTTTCTTAATCCCCTCCTTTACCAGAATTGACCTAAAAAGCTGAGAAAAACCTTATCTCCACTATGTTGAAAAACTATAAATACACGCCAAAAACAGAGTAAAATTATGCAGGGCTTCATCATCATTTCGACCTATACCCTGGTGCTGAACTGAGTAAAGATAATCTATTAAAAGATTTGTATGAAAGGTGGAAAATGTGTGCAAAGGAAGCCCCGGGGACGAAAAAAGGGCTTTAGTAAAAAGTACCATGAAGTTCCCCGTACCCTTAGTAAGTACCATGTAGCGAACCCCGTTTTTATCAATGTCTTTTTTCTTTTTTTATGAAAAGGTGTTTCATATTTTTTTTTTTATGTAAAAAGGGATTTTATATTTTTTCTTTATGTAAAAAGGTGATTTATATTTTTTTCTAACATTACTGTAAAAATCCTTAAAACGCTCGTAGCTCTAAATTTTGGTATCAAAGTTGATCATGTAATTAGTTGAAGAAATAATGATAATTAAAAAACAATAATGAAAATATGATGAATTACTGTAACAACAAAAAAATTGATAAAAATAATAAAAAAATGATAATAATGACAACAGCATAATAATGATAATAGATAATAATAAAAATAGTAGTAATAAAAAATAAAGGGAACGAAAATAACTTAAATCTTAGCTGCTTTCCTTTCTGCCACAACAATATAATAGCAACAACAAAAAAATAAACACTACTACTAACTACAGTACTACTACTATATACTACTACTATTACTACACTATTATACTACTCTTCTACTATTACTACTACTACTATCTACTATACTCTAACTATTAATACTACAACTACTACTACTACTACTATACTACTAACTTCTACTACTATATTTTTTTTTTATTTTTTTTAACTACTACTCTAAGATACCTCCACCCCCTGTTAATTTATGAAATATACGAGGCTCCCCGAATTGGGGGCGTAGCCCCAACTCCGGGCGTAGGGCTGTGGCTCCAACCCAATACTACTACTTATCTACTATTTTCTTTAATTACAACCTTATTTACCCCTCTATACTACTACACTAATATCCGCTTCCACCTGGCCTGGTATCCAGGCCCCGCTATATCGATGGTTTGGGGGCGGGGTATCTGTACCCCTGAACATAGGAGGGAGACCGAGCAGGGAGAAAGGGGAGACCCGGGACCCCACCAGGCGAAACTGGCTCCTTTTGCTGGTGCTTCTTTTCTGCATTACATCTGGGATCTTGAAAAAAAAATTTGGCCTTGGGGCCCATCCGCCGGGCGTAGTGAAGACCAGGGGTGTGAAGCTGCCCTGATCAACATGTTGAATCCTTTCCCCATACGCCCTGATTTTCTCCTGCTCATTCCTTTGGTGGGCGGCTTCCAGTGATATCCCCCGGTGGCAGGCGGCCATCGGATCGAAGATTCTGATGTCATAAAGGGCTCCCGTCTTCTGGTCCAGAATCCACGAGCCTTACGCCCACCCGGGCCTCGTTGGCGTGTTTTGGCCGTCCTGTACTGCAATTGTTCGCCACCCAGGGGGAGAAGATTTGGTTCGGTGGAGACGTCGCGGCACACCTCCCTGAGCAACTGGCATACATCCCTCACCTCATCGTGTCTGATGCACACGAATCCCCCCTTTTACACGTCATGGTGTAGTTGACGTCGTTTGGGGATCCACATGCACAGGTTTTGGGAATTCCCTCCACTGGCCAGCCATACCTCAGAGCTACCTCTACCCACTACTACTACTATGCTACTGTTACTATAACTACTACTGCTTTCACTATCACCACCAAACCCCAAAGACGACTGTAGTGAAATCATCATCATCATAATCACCATCTTATCATCCCTCATCATCCCTTTCCACCTTATCATCATCACAACAGCGGGAGCAGTAGTAGCAGTACCCCAAAATCACAGCAGCGGGATCTTGAAAAATTTTTTTTCCCCAAGGCGTAAATTTTTCAGGTGTGTCACCCTGCAGTGTGGCGGTCATGCACGTGTGAGTGTTTTGTTGTGTGTGTGTGGTGTGTGTGTTTGTGTTTTGTGTGTGTGTGTTGTGGTGTGTGTGTGTGTGGGGTGTGTGATTATCTCCACATGTACCTTTCCCCCTTTCTCTCTCTCTCTCTCTCTCCTCTCTCTCTCCTCTCTCTCTCTCCTCTCTCTCTCTCTCTCTCTCTCTCCTCTCTCTCTCTCTCTCTCTTTTCTCTCTCTCTCTCTTTTCTCTCTCTCTTTTCTCTCTCTCTCCCTTTTTTTTCTCTCTCTGTCCTTCCCTCTGTCTTTCCCACTCATCTTTCCATATTTGCAACAGAATACACAGCTACATAATTATAGTAAGACCTGTACAGTAGCTACACACCAAAATAAGATTAAAGAACAGGAAAAATAAGAGAAGTAAAAGGAATGAGGGAAACAAACAAGGAATATTTGAAAATCATAAATGTATCGTAATTGCTAAGAAGACAACAATAATCAACACTGAATCACATTTTAGTACACACAAGAACATTTATGTCAACCAAGCCGCCCCTATGTGTTC
Organism: Chionoecetes opilio; assembly: GCA_016584305.1. Classification (NCBI taxonomy): domain Eukaryota; kingdom Metazoa; phylum Arthropoda; class Malacostraca; order Decapoda; family Majidae; genus Chionoecetes; species Chionoecetes opilio. The sequence continues at coordinate 3,783 of JACEEZ010017294.1, forward strand.
TTCCTTCTCACCCCCAGTACCCTGAGTCAATCCCCCCTCCATACTCCCTCACTCAAGCTCGCGGTAAAACTCCCTACTGTCTGTTCCGATTAATTTCTCAAAATGTAATTCCCTCGCTTCCCTCTTCCTCTTCATCTACCAATTTCGACGCAGATAATTCCTTTAACTTTAGTATGATTTAACTTATCTAACTCCCCCTCCTCCCACGTTTCCCATCTCACTGTGTTAAAATAGTAGCTTCGTTAGTAAGTCTCGTCCCATGATTTACGTACATATGAGCGTTTATGATTGGGTACCGCTTGAAGGAGGATGAATTTTTATTGGTGATCGGGCGGATGGGATGGGCGTCGATTATTCGTCACGCAAATACAAACAAACTTGAGAAGGTGAATGACAATGGTGGAATGAAAATTAAGCTACTTGATAGAAATAAGTAGGACGCTGCAGGGTTTTGAAATGGTATAATGAAGTAAATAGATAGACAGATGGATAGATAAAAGAGAGATTAATAGATAATAGACATGTAGACAGATAAAATAGATAGATGAATTAATTTCAACACTATGGAACAAATTTGTAACGTAAACACCGCTACATTCAGGTACTACAACATAACACAACAAAACACAACACAACACAATATAGTGCAAAGAATTTATCCCCAGATATGCCAGAAAACAGCCAAAAGAAAAACAAAATATACACATCCTCACATACACACACACACAACACACACACGTAACAAAGGTTGGATCCACATGCGTCCTATCAGTACACACACACACACACACACACACACACACACACACACACACACACACACACACATACACACACACTGGTGCCCCCCATTCCTGGTTCTTTCACCCTTGTATCTATTTAGCATTAAATACAAAGTTCTGAAAAATCGAAGGACGTGATTGTTATGTACCAAGGCGAGTAAACTGCTTTGATTCGCTGCTGTGACCATACCTGTCCTCCTCTTCTTTCTCATCCTCCTGTAGATGCCCTTCCCACCCCAGCAAGCAATAAGTAAGGTCTTCCTAGTCCTCCCTCCTTGCATCCAACTTTCAACCTGCCTACGAGGGAAGGTATTGGAGGGTAAGGGAGGAAGAGTTTCGAAAGGAAAAAGGAGAGGAAAATTTGTCTTTCTTGTGTATCCCCCAGTTTATTATCTCCCTTTCTCCTCTATTCTGGAGAGTCAATACATCTCCCACTTCCCCCCCTCTCTTTCCCTTTCCCTTTCCTTCCTTCCATATCCAAGGCCCTCCTCAGTCCCCTCTCTCCTCCGCCCACAACGCCCCTATCTTCTGTCTCTCATGTTATTGTTCTCTCTTTCCTTCTCCCCCTTTGTTTCTCTTGGATAGTTTCCTGTCTCTTCTTTCAGATCCTATCGAAATTAATTTCCCTTCCTTCCTCTTTTATCATTTCTCCTCCTCCATTCCCATCATTATCCCCTCTTCTTTGCGTCAGTTATTCTCCTTTTTCGCTCCCTTTGTTATTACTTATTCTTCTTCCCTCTCCTTCCTCTTTCCTTTCCTTTCCTTAATTGCTTGTTTGTCCCTTTTGCTCCCCTCCTGTTTCCATTCCTTGTCTTCCCTTCTTATTGCTTTCCTTCCTTCACCCCTCTTTCCTCTCTACGTCCCCTTTCCTTCTTCCCCACCTCATTCCCCTTTCCCTCTCCTCCCAGAGGGTTTTTTGTTAGTAGCGTTTGTTTTTCCCGAGGACTCCATATCCTATTTCTGTTTTTACTTGTCACATCTTTTTGTTTGTGTTTGGCATTTTGTCAGTATGATTGTCTGTCTGTTCTTTCCTATGTCTTCCTGCTCACTTTTCACTTCTTACTTCTAATGCTGGTATATTTGTATGTCTGGGCTGTCTGTTTGACTCTTTCTTTAATTCATTGCTATTTCAAGATTTTGTGGCGTTTAGGCTGTAGGTCAACTGTCTGCCTGTGTGTCTTGTCTAAACTATCTATCCGACTTTTCTATCTGTATGGCCCAAACTATTAAGTGAAGTATGTACATTGTTGCCTATGTGGTTTAGTGTATGTATGTACAAAATCATAGACCACTGTATACGGTAACAGTGGTCTATGTCAGTATGTATGTACAAATATTAAAATCTGCCTGTCCGCCCTTAATTAAGTGTGTGTGTGTGTGTGTGTGTGTGTGTGTGTGTGTGTGTGTGTGTGTGTGTGTGTGTGTGTGTGTGTGTGTGTGTGTGTGTGTGTGTGTGTGTGTGTGTGTGTGTGTGTGTGTGTGCGCGCGCGCGCGTGCGTGCGTGCGTGCGTGCGTGCGTGCGTGTGTGTGTGTGTGTGTGTGTGTGTGTGTGTGTGTTGTGTGTGTGTGTGTGTGTGTGTTTGTGTGTTGTGTGTGTGTTCACCAGTCAAACTAGAGGCAGCCGAAGGACACTCGTGGAATGTCCAAAAAATTTAGGTCATCCTTTCCTTCATGTCAGATAAGTGCATGAGGAGAATTCCCAAATTCCTTATCTGGTCGGCCGTGTCCAGTGCCTGGCTGTGTATCTGTCTGTTTGATCTGTATGGCTGTGTTATTTTGTTGTGTTCGTTCCTCCTCATCTGTGTCTTTCTTCCCTATTTGATAATCTGTTTCATGGATGTTTTTTCATCTCCCTTTTATTGTGTGTGTGTGTGTGTGTGTGTGTGTGTGTGTGTGGTGTGTGTGTGTGTGTGTGTGTGTGTGTGGTGTTGTGTGTGTGTGTGTGTGTTGTGTGTGTGTGTGTGTTGTGTGTGGTGTGTGTGTGCGTGCGCGTGGTTGAGCTGCCTGGTAACTAATTATCCTGTTTTTTGTTTTTTTTTTTTATAAAATTTCCCTAACTGCCCACTTTTGTGGGTGGGTCATTTTGCCATTCAGTCAGTCAGTCTGTCTGTCTGTTAGTCATTCTGTTTGCGCGTGTGTAGTATCCTAAGTCTACCTATTAGTCCATGTCTCTTTGTATTTGTTTCGCTTTGTGCTGTATCTGTTTGTCAGCCTGTTTGCTTGTCATTCGCTCATGTGTCTTTATATCAGCCCGTCCGCCTCATATTCTACTTGTGTATCGTTTTGCTTAGCCATGCCTTTATTAGTTAGTGCACCAGACTGTTATCAGGGCCCGGGTACCCTTATGTGTCTGTCAGCCCGATCCTTCTTGGCCTATCGCTCACCCTCCAATTCATTCCTGAACAGACGATTAATCTTACTCCAACCACAGAAGGAACAGGGGGAGGAGGAGGAGGAGGGGGAGGAAGGTGAGAAGGAAGAGGAAGAAAAGAAGAAACTTAGTGAGAGAGATAAAAAAATTACCTGTGTTATTTCACCAGAAACCTGACTGCTTAGATAGTACCCTAATCAGCATATATACCTTTCCCCCCCCTCCTCTTCCTCATCTTTTTCTTCCTTATCCTTTCTCCTAAGTGCCCCAGGAGACTTCACATAAATTAACTTGTCGAACGGTTCTACTCAAACAAAGCTCCTAGTACCCCCTCCCCTACAAAAAACCTTTTGCTCTTCCATTAAACCTTGTCTCCACAAAACACTAGGGTTTTAATCTCCTACAGCCACTCATCTAATCTCCTAACAATCATTTGTTCTAGTGCCACCACAGGGTTTAATGCACCTCCCTCCCCCACCTCAACCCAAATTCTTACATTCCCCCACAAACCCAATTCCTTGTCCCACTGCCCTTGGCCTCCAATGCTTCCCTTACACACACAACCGCATCAAGTTTTCATGACGTGGGACATATGGGAGATTTTCTTGATTTCATTAGGCTTACTTACAAATGGCCTGCCTCCATGACCGTGTCCCTAAAGTCTTTCAGAGGGCCTAGTGGCAGGGTCCCCTAGAGTCTCAGGAGCCCCACAGCTCGAGGGAAATTAGTCTTTGCGTCAATCCAATAACATCTTACAGTGCTACACCCTCTACTATATCTCACCATTACATCCCTTTGCCTCCCACATAACCCCTTTGTCCCCCCTACATAATCTTAGGTCCAAGTTCTTAACACGACTCTTTATCCTTGGGCGTAGCACTCATCACCCACCAGAACTCTTGGTATCAACTCCCTTAAAGCCTTTTCTCTTTATCCTCACACAATCGAAATGATCTTGTTTTTTTGTTGTTTTCTTTATTCCTTGTCAGTTCTTGTGTTGTTGTTTTTTTTACATTATTGGCCATTACACATTATTCCAAATGATAGGAAAATTTTTTCTTTTTTTTTTTTTTTTCTTTGCGTATGTTTTTTTAGGGTTTAAAAGATTAAAAAAAAAAAAAATATGCACTTGAGAAAAGATTACTTTTTCTATTTGTTAACTTCCATATTATCATCTATAAAAAAGATATATTTTCAAATGGCCTGAACCAGTCCCTTGCTATGCATATTTTATTATAGCTTGCAAAGGGCCTATAAAAGCTTTGGCTTATTGGACCTGGCTTTTATCACTATATGTAATATATTCATATGTACAAAACTACATGGCCAAATAAATATATCAATATCAATATCATCCATCCTAATTTAATTTATCATCTTCGAGAGGTTTTAGATTATTCTCAATACTTAAAATTTTTTCTTCTCTCCTTCTTGCCACATTAAAGACACTTTTTCCACTCCAAGCCCTCCTTCCACTCCACGACACTTCTACCCCCTTCCCATCATCACTTCCACTTCTCCTCTCAGTCTCCAAAAAAGAAATCATAAACACGAGAAAATCCTCCTAAAGCCTTTGCCTAACGTCATGCAACTTTTATCCTATGTGTCCACACTATACTCGGCAGCAGTTCAATTTGCCAAAATTACCCTTGAAGCTGTCACAAAGGTCACGAGTGGTTTTTTATTCTCTTTCTGTCTCTCTCTGTCTCTCTTCTCCTTCTCTCTCTCTCTCTCTCTCCTCTCTCTCTCTCTCTCTCTCTCTCTCTCTTCTCTCTCTCTCTCTCTCTTCTTCTTCCTCTCTGCTTTTGTCTGTCTGTCTGTCTGTCTGTCTGTCTGTCTGTCTCTCTCTCTTTCTCTCTCCACCACCACATGACAGAGCCATCATCCTCGCCATCACAACGTCATTTGGTCTCTATCACCGTTTCTCAACACCCTAAAATTTTTGTGTTGACTTACGTTTGACACCACCATCATTTCCCACTACCACCACTACCATCACCATCACCATACTCGCATGTTAAAACCCAGATACTGCCATCATCACCATAAAATTGCTTTTACTCCCACCTGTAGCCTTCAAGACAAAATACCAATACAAAACCACAATTAATAAAATACCCTTATCTATCCTAACTTACCCAATCTAATCTAAGCTTGCCCAAAACTAACCTAGCTTAACCTAGCCTTAAACTAAGACCTCATTACTACACAATAATTCCTTTCTATAACATTTCCATTGTATTTTAAAACCATCACTGACACTATCCTCCTCGGGACACGTTCATTGCTTGGGCCCAATTCAATGCTACTACTGGACTATCAGAGGTGGCTATGAATTATGTTTTTGTCCCCATGGGTCTGGTACCCGGAAAAATTATCAGGTCTCCCCTTCTGAAATTCGCTAGTCCAGAAGGTTGAGAATTGTAGGTTCTTGGTGTCAGAGACCAGAGCTGCACCGCTTTACATGGTATAGTAATGCCTGAGGGGAGCTTTTGCCCATGAGTATGCAGTGACAGTCTCAAATTGGTTCAAAATGCTCGTTGCCCTCGAGACCCTGTAGAACTGTGGGATACCTTCAAACGTGAAACTCTCTAGGCTGCCAAGAGTGCATTGGGGAGCGTCCGAGGTCAAGGTGTAGTTTTGTCTCTACGGAGACGCTGGAGAATATTTGGGGAGAGTCGCGCTATAAGGCTTGCTAGGAACCAAGATCAGTACAGGCTCTGTCACGCAGGACTAGAACTCTCCTAAGGAGAGACAAGGAGAGGCCCTGTCAGGAGTCTCGCTGAGAAAAGTCGAAGGCCAATTGAATGCTAATGACATCTGACCCCACCTACTGAGCCCTGAAGAAACTCCGATCCAAGTTTCCCTTTCGGGCGAGTGCTATCCGAACAGCAGTTGGACGCTTCGTGTCGGGCATGTATGGGCAGATGACTCGTTAGGCTGAGTACTTTGGGCAGTTATTTCACGGTGGACCCTCCAAGTGGGCAGCTCCTACCACCCCCTAACCACTGGGTTACGGCAGTGGATGCCGATCCTCCCATTGACGAAACCCCCCCCTCTCTTGACGAAGTCAGAGAGGCTTTTAGCAAAGTTTAGGGGTGTGGAAAGGCACCCGGTGTTTGTAATATCAGTCCCAGAGTTGCTCAAGCTGGGGGTGAGTCCATGATCCGCGGTTTTATGCTGTCTTGACTTTCCGTGTGGCAAAAAGGTACCATACCTTCTGACTGGAAAAAGGGTTTTGGTCGTCCCTATCTGGAAAGGGAAATGGGACCGTCAGGATTGCAACAACTGGTGCTCGTTAGTTGCAGTGATGAACCGGAGTGGTTGAGGGGAGGTTATCCAGAAGAGAAGCGAGCATCTTCCGTAGGTAGTTTATTCCAAGAACAAGAGATAGGCCTGGTCACACCAGCGAGGGCTGGTGTTGGCGGTCAGACTACAGGGCAGGACTGAGTTACATGGATGCCTGGAGGGCAGTGGGACTGTTGCCACACATGGCGCAGTTGCCATATAACAATATGTGTGTATTAGGAGGCATGCATATCACAATCCACCAACAACACCGCGGTATTCATTTCTCAGCGTGCAAGCAAGGTTGGCCCATCTATTGCTTTTCATGGATCCTCAGTCATCTACTAAAGCATCAAAGACTTTACCAGTTTGGTCCTGGTAAGTCAACAACTAACCGTATCCTAGCGCTTCGTGTCCTGGTGGAACGCCGACGTGAGTTTCGACAGGAATGCTTGAAACCTATGTTATCTTAAGGGGGCGTTTGATTTAGTGCATCGTGAGGTAAATCTGGGATCTTCTGCGGCTTTGTGGGATTCATGCAAGGACTGTTGGCCTGCTGAATAGCCTGTACTCTGGGACTGAGAGTGCTGTGAAGTATGGGGGAGGTGTATCCAGCTTTTTCCTGTGAATACAGGAGTGAGGCAAGGGTGTAACTTCCCCCTCACTTTTCAACACTTATACGGACTGGGTATTGGGCAGAGTTTGGACCAAAGTGATTGGGTAGAGCATCCCTCGGCAATACGAAGATCACTGATCTTGTTTTTGCCGATGATGTTGTAATCTTTGCTAGTCGCGTTTGTTTGGGGGATGGCCCTCGAGGCGCTGCACGAGGAGGCAAAAGCCTTTGGGACTTGCGGTTCTCCGGGCCCAAATCCAAGGTCCAGGTGTTTGGAGGGTTACTGGATGAAACAGTGCAGTCTGTTCATGCTTGACTGACTGTCTTCAAACAATAAAGCACCGCCGCAATGTTGCTTTTCTTGCTATCTTCTATTGCTATTTTCATGATCGCTGCTCTTCTGAACTTGCTAACTGCATGCCTCCCCCCCTCCCGTGGCCTCGCTGCACAAGACTTTCTACGCATTCTCATCCCTATTTTGTCCATCTTCCTAATGCAAGAGTTAATCAGTATCTTTACTCTTTCATCCTTTCATGGTAAACTCTGGAACTCTGTCTGTTTCTATTTTTCCACCTCCTACGACTTAAATTTTTTTCAAGAGAAGAGTGACAAGACAAGACATCTCCCGAACTAAATTGGCCCCCCTTGTTGTTATTCTCTTACTGTCTTCTTTATAGGGACTGGCAACTAGTGCGGGTTTTGTGTTACCTCTTTTGTTGTGGCTTGGCCAGTCCTTTGTGATGTAAAAAAAAAAAAAAAAAGTCTGTCAGCGCCAACTTCGGCTATATGGGCATGTGGCATGTTACCCTGAAACCGATCCTTCCCACCGGGCTGCATCTGTAAATGACAATCCGGCGTGGTGTGGAGCCAAGGGACACCCACAAGGCTCGTGGCTAGGGCAAGTTGTTGCTTTCTGCCTAGAGTTGCTCGATATGGGAAGGAGCCTCGCGCGTGGTGACCCCGGGAGTGGTGTCGTAGGGTGGGTGAGGGGACGCGCCCCCGGCGTATGCCCCCAATTGATGATGATGACTGCCATCCCATCACCACCACCACCACTACCACCCGCACTTCGTCCCACTTTGGCGATCAACTTGCCTTGAAATGAGAGAGTAGATCGCCAGGCAACGTCCCTTTAAAGGTATTTGATCCTTAAGTGGGCTCTCGACCCTTTAAAATGACCGAGAATGTGTGGTAACTGTGCCCTTCCCCCACCCATTCAATCCTTCCCCCCAGCTCATTCCCCTCCTCTCTACTGCCTTCTCTCCTCTCCAAACCCTAATCTAAGCCCTACCCATGCAGTCTATTCCCTTTCCTCCTCTATAACATTCCGCCTCAACCACTCCTCCCCTCCCCAAGAGCCTCCTCCGAGGACCCAGCATCCATGTCAGGGGCGCCCACACCCTGCTCTCCTCACCCTACCCTTACCCTTCCCCCCTTCCTTTACACTGAATTCCACCCTAACATAAGCCTCCAGAAACACACACACACACCACACACACACACACACACACACACACACACACACACACACACACGCACGCACACATAGTTTCCAATCCCTTATCGATCTTTCCCCTTCTGACACATTCGTCTATGATTTCACCAGATACTAAGACCAAGAGGAGAGTAGACGGGACTGCGACATACTGCTATCGCCGCTCAAGCCCTCACTTATAGAACTCTCACAATGCCAAGACATCTCTCAATTGGTCTGGGAGAGGCTTAAATGCTGCTTGAAACTCGCGCACGATACTTAAGAAACGCATCGAGATAACAGCTGTGAGGTGCAGTGTTTTGTAAATTTGTTACAGACATCTTGGTCCTCTTAACTTATGAGAGGAAAATACATAACAGACATATAAGGGACTAGATGAATATCTTAATATAGCTGTTGTTGATAATAGTGTGAGGCGTGGTGAATGATAATACTAACAATGATCAAAATAATGATTGCATCTGAGGTTGCCTGTAAATCAACTTAATGCTAAAAAGAAAGGAGCATGCAATTAAACGTCATGACCCGCCGTCATGGTCAGGTTGTTGCAATACAAATGAGCGTCATATCAGAGGCATCGTAGTATTCAGGGCGGTAAATAATATCTAAGGACGGAGAGACAAGGACAACAGATGTGGAGGAGAAAATTGGTGGAAAGAATGGGAAATTATAATAATAACAATAATAATACTAATACTATAATATTTTTATTTTCACCCGAAGACATACAAGAAAAAATAAAATAGCACACAACAACAACATAACAAACAGAAATGGTAAGGAGGAAGAATGAACATTTGAAAATCTGAATTAAGAGGAGAGAGAGAGAGAGGAGAGAGGAAGAGAGAGGAGAGAGAGAGAGAGAGAGAGAGAGAGAGAGAGAGAGAGAGAGAGAGAGAGAGAGAGAGAGAGAGAGAGAATAAGGGGAGAGGAGACAAGAGATAATGGACAAGAAATAAAGAAATATAAAATAAGACCATGGACAACCAATGGACGGGAATAAAAGAGAGTGCGAAGTGGAGGAAGGGAAGGGGGGAGGAAGAGAGGGCAGGGTAGCAGAAGAGAGGGGAAGTGGAGAGAGGACGAAACGATTAAGAGAATGAGGGGAGAGATTGCCGAACGAAATCAGTGCAAAGAATATAGAGGGAGAGAAAGAAGGGAGAGAGAGATGGGGAAAAAGAAAGGAAGGAGAGAGGTAGGGAACGAGGGAGAGAGAATACAGGGCGCTATACGCTTGAGCAGCCTTTCTCTCCAGTCTCCCTCCTTCCTGTCCATCTCTCCATGCCTCCTCCTCTCCCTACCCATCTCCCTCGTCTGCCTCTGCTCACATGACACAATTTACAGGTATTCACAGTTTCCCTCCCAAACACCTGACGCAGGCAGGTAAATCTCGCTTGGGTGGAGAGAGAGAGAGAGAGAGGAGAGAGAGAGAGAGAGAGGGAGTACACAATAATAATATGTCATACCATCGACGACAGACCATTCTCTCTCACTCTCTCTCTTTCTCCTGACCGCCATCAACTTTATCTCCCTCTTCGGTTTTCCCTCATATCCTCATTCTCACACATTCAGATGACCCTCTTACTTCGTTCCTCCATCCCTCTCCTCTTCCCCTTCCCCTCCTCCAATTCCAATCTCTTCCTCAATATTAGGTTCCAGCCATATCCTTATTCCAGCCAGCCTGGAATGAGATTGATAACAATGGTGTCGGAAGTGACTCACCTCCTCTTCCCCTCCTCCTCCTTCTCCTCCTCCTCCTCTTCCTTCTCCACCACCTCCTCCTCCTCCTCCTCCTCCTCCTCCTCCTCCTCCTGTAGGATGTTACCTCTTATGTAGGATGTATTACTATTATTACAGGCAATACCCCTTGTGTACTTTCTAATATTTACATTCCTTTCGGCTTCTTTCACACATTCTCCTGTCATCATGCCTGACCCACCAGCACAATCCTCCGTCACTCTAGTGCATGAAGTTCCTTCCTTCCTATCCTAAATTTACCGGTGCAAATATTCCGGTACATATTCTGCTTAGGGATGTAGATGATGAGATCGGACGTCGCAATATCACTGACGATGGTCTTAAAATCGCTCTACTAAAGTCCCGCTGTGACTTATCGGACTGCCTCGCAGCCTAATACCTAGAGTTACAATAATACATCCTCCTCCTCCTCCTCCTCCTCCTCCTCCTCTATACTCCGTTTTTTCCGCTTTTCCTCTATGATATTGTTGGATTTCTGTTTACTATCATTACTACATGCATTATTATCATTATCATCATCAGTTATCATTATCATTATAAATATTAATTATTATTGATATTATTATAATTATCATTACCATTGTTATTATTATTGTTATAGTTATCATTAATTTTATCATTATCGTTATTACTAATTTATTACTATTTATCCTTATTCCTATTACCATTATTATTACTAAAAAAAATACTGTTAGTATCGTTGGAAATGATGTAAATTAGATGATGATGATGATAATAAGGATGAAGACGAAAGTATGCAACTAACGGTACTAACCATTCTTCTCTTCTCTCTCTCTCTCTCTCTCTCTCTCTCCTCTCTCTCTCTCTTCTCTCTCTCTCTCTCTCCTCTCTCTCTCTCTCTCGTTTGCTGAAAACCTTCCCTTTTCTCTGATTCGATCCGTCTCCCCTCCTTTGCACTCTTCCCGAATGCAGTGATTAGGCCAATACGCAGCCTCTGATTGGCTGTTGCGAGTGGCGTTATCAAAGCATCGCACTGGCCCTGATTGGTTCTGTTTCAGCATTGTAGTGGAAGGTAGTAACAAGGAGGGTGAGAGGGGAGGAATAGGATTTAGGTAAAAA
>JACEEZ010017295.1:0-12500 GCA_016584305.1 Chionoecetes opilio
GAGAGAGAGGAGAGGGGGGAAGGGGAAAAGGGGGAGAGGGGAAGAAGAGAGAGAGAAAAAGGGAGGAGAGAGGAGATGTTTGATAAGTGAAAAACGGGGGGGAAGGAGTGTTGGAGTGACTTGAATTTTTTTTTGAAGGGAGAGAAAACTGGATTTCTCATTTTTTTTTGGTTTTCCCTCTCTCCTCTCTTTTCTCTCCCTTCTCCCCTTCTCTTTTCCCTTTTTCCCCCCCCCTTTTTTTTTTTTTTTTTTCCCCCCCCTTTTTTTTCCCCTTTCCCCTTTTTTTCTCTTTACCACAGAAAAGGTAATAATAAAAAAAGAGATTAATAAAAAAGAGGCGTGAATTTAAAGATATGTTTTAGGGGGCAGGGGGCGTTTTTAGTAGCTCAAGGGGGGCGGGGATAGGCGTGAGGGCGTGTGTGTGGTAGGGGGTTGGTAGTGGGGGGTTGGAGGGGGGTAGGTTGAGGGATGGGATTTGGGGGGTATGGAGGGTGTGGGTTTGGGTAAAGCGAAGGGGGGGAAGGGGTGGGAGGTGGTGGTATTGGTGTTTGATGGGTGGGTTGTGGTAGGGGGGCGGTAGGGAAAAAGGTAGGGGGTGTGGGGGGTCAGTATTGGGGAGGAGGGGGGTGTTGGGGGTAGGAGGTTGGTGTTTTCCCCTGGGTGGGGGTCGCCTGTTATCGAGCCATCACGTTGTAGATCACACGTGGGGAGGCGAGTTTGCATAGTGATAAATGATGCTCCAAGTTGGTAACACGTAGTGGTGAGGAGAGAAGGAGAGAGAGGTGAAGGGTTAACAGAGAGAAGGAGGGGAGGGGGGGGGTAGAGAGGGGAAAAGGGGGTAGAGAGGGGGAAGAGGAGAGGGGGGGGAAGAGGAGAGGGGGAGAGAGAGTGGGGGAAAAAAAATGGGGAAATAGAGAGGGGGGGTAGAGAAGGTAAAGAAAAGAGGGGGAAAAAGGGTAGAGAGTGGGAAAAGAGAGGGGGAAAAGGGGAAGGTAGGAGAGAGAGAGAGGGGAAAGGGAGAGATAAATGGTAAAGGGGGGAAAAAGAGGGGGAGGGTAGAGAGAGAGTAAAAAAAGAAGAGAGAGAGTAAGAGAGAAGGAGGGTAAAAAAGAGAGAGGGGGGTAAGAGAAGATATTTTTTAAAGATAAATTAATTAGTCAGTCAGTTAGTCAGCAGGTCAGTTCATATGTCTATTTATAGTTTTCAAGATATGCATTCACTCCCCCACTCCCCACACACACTCAATCATTTACCTAGATAGTTTTATACTTTCATCTCTCCTTTTTTTTTCTATTTTTCTCTTGTTTTCCCCGGTTTTTTTTCCCTTTTGTATCTTATTTTTCCCTTTTTCCTTCCTCCTCCTTCCTTCCCTTTTTCCCCCCCCCCCTTTTTCTTCTCCCCCTTAGCTTTTTTGATTCTTTTCCCGGGGGGGGGGGGGGGGGGGTAAGGAAAAAAGGAGAAAGAAAGGAGAAGGGGATAGCGAGGGAGGAAAAAAAAAAAAAAAAAAACAGGGAAAATGAAAAGTTAAAAGAGGAAAAAAAAATTTTTTAAAAGGAAAAAAGGAAAAAAATTTTTAACTCAAACCCCTTAATCAAAATTTTTCGGGGTTTTTTCAAATTCCCCTTCAAAAACCCTTTTTTTTTTCCCCCTTCTTTTTTTAAATTATTTTTTTTGGGGGAAAATTTTGGAACTTCCCCGAAAAACCAAATTGAAAAATTTTTTTTTTTTTCCTTTCCTTTTTTTTTTTCCCCTTTTCTTTTTCCTTTTCTCAAATTTCCCCTTTTTCCTTTTTAAAAAAAAGGGTTTTAAATTTCTTAATCCCCTTTACGATTTTAAAAAAAAAAAAATTTTTTAAAAAAAAAAACCCCTTTTTATAAAATAATTAAATAAAATTTTTTTTTTTTTATTCCCAATTTTTAAAAAAAAAAAACTTAGTTTTTATTATGGAATTTTTTTCCCCATTTACCTCCTCTGTTTTTTCCTTTGTTGATCCATTTCTCTTTATTTTTTCCGTTTTTTTTCCCCCTTTTTTTTTTTTCTCCCCCGTCTTAATTAAAAAAAGGAGAACCCAAACACCCTGGGCACGGAGGAGGAGGAGGAAGGAGGGGGGGGAGGGGAGGAGGGGGAGGGGGGGGGGGGGGGGGGGGGAGAGGGGGGGGGAAGAAAAAAAAAAAAACCCCAAGGAGAATTTGGGGAAAAGTTAAAGATTGAGGAAAAAAAAAAAAATTAAGGAAAAAGAAAAAGAAAAAATTTTTGCCCCAAAAAAAATTTTTTCAACAAAAATTTTTGTTTTGTTTTCTTATTTTTCCTTTTCATCTCCCTTTTTTTTCTTTTATTTTTTTTTCCTCCTCCTTTCATCGATAAAATATAATCAAATGATAAAAAAAAAAAATAAATAATAATAACAAAAAAAATAAAATAATAATAAAAAAATAATATAAAAAAATAATAATAATAATAATAAAAAAATAACAATATAAAAAAATAATAACATAATAATAAAAAAATAATAATAATAATAATAACAATAAAAAATAAAATAATAAAATAATAAAACAATAATAAAATAATAATAACAATAACGAATTAAGAGGTTGGAACAGCTAACTAACATCACTATATCAAAAATTTCAAACCAGACACTATAATAAATGTTTCTCTCCTCCTTTTTTCCCTTTCTTTTTTCCCCTCCCTCCCCTTTCCCCCCCCCCTCCCCCCTTTCTCCCCTCCCTCCCTTTTTCCTTCCCCCCTCCCCCTTTTTCCCCCCCTCCCTCCCTCCTTCCCCCCCTTCCCCCCCTTTCCCCCCCTTTCCCTCCCCTTCCCTCCCTCAAACTACCCATCCCCTTTCCCCCTTCCCCTTTCCTTCCCCCCCCTATCCCTTCCCCCCCCCCCTATCCCCCCCCCCTTTCCCCCCCTCAAATACCCCTACCCTTTCCCCCCCCCCTCCTTCCCTTTAAAAAACCCCTCCCCCTTTCCCCCTCCCCCCCCCCCCCCCTCCCCCCCCCCCTTCCGCCGCTGCAGGCCGCCGCTCCTAAAAAAGGGGGAATAATCCAGACAAATGAGTAACGCTCCATAAAACAAATAGTAATAATAAATAAAATAAATGGGCAATAATAAATAAGCGAAGAGAGACTTTAGCCCACACATAAATCCCCCCGGGCCCGCGCGCGTGGGTGAGCTCATTACTCTTTTGCAGTTACGGCCCCACCACCCCCAAAAACCCCCCCACCCACCAGGGGCCCCAAACCCTCACCCCACCACCCCTCAACCACCACAAAACCCTCACACCCCCACCAGGGCCCCAAACCCTCACCCCACCACTGCCCTCAACCCTCACACCCCAAAACCCGGTCTAACCCTACCACCCCATGCCCTCAACACCATACCCCCACCAATACCTTCACCAACAACACCACCCCCCCTTTAATCTTGTGACAGTTACGCCACACCCCCACCACCCCCCTACCACCGGCCTCAACCATCACCCCCACCAGGCCTCAACCATCACCACCACCACCAGGCCTCAACCATCACACCACCACTGCCCTCAACCATCACCACCACCACCAGGCCTCAACCATCACCACCACCACTGCCCTCAACCATCACCACCACCACCAGGTCTCAACCATCACCACCACCACTACAGCCCTCAAGCACCACTACCACCACCAATACCTTCACTCAACAACTACCACTGCCTTCATTACTCTTGTGATCAGTTACGGCCACACCACCACCAACACCACCACCACCAGGCCTCAACCATCACCACCACCACTGCCCTCAACCACCACAACCATCACCACCACACCAGGCTCAACCACCACCACCACCACAGGCCTCAACCACCACCACCACCACTGCCCTCAACCACCACAACCATCACCACCACCACCAGGCCTCAACCACCACACCACCACCAGGCCCTCAACCACCACCACCATCACCACTATGCTCTGCCTCAACCATCACCACCACCACTGCCCTCAACCACCACTACCACCACCAATACCTTCACTCAACAACCACCACCACCACTATTACTCTTGTGATCAGTTACAGTCCACACCACCACCAACACCACTACCACCAGCCTCAACCATCACCACCACCACTGCCCTCAACCATCACCACCACCAACACCACTACTGCCCTGGCCTCAACCATCACCACTACCTTCAACCACCACCACCACCATGCCTCAACCACCACCACCACCACTACCTTTAACCACCACCACCACCACACTAATACTGCCCTCAACCATCACCACTACTATTCTCAACTACCATCACCACCTTCCACCACCACCACCGCCATTGCTTCAACCACCACCACCACCACTACCTTTAACCACCACCGCCACCACCAACACCACCACCACCAACACCACCACCACCACCATCACCACCACCACTACTGCCCTCAACCATCACCACTACTATCCTCAACTACCATCACCACCTTACACCACCACCACCACCATTGCTTCAACCACCACCGCCACGACTTCACACCATCACCACCACCACCACTGCCTTCAACCATCAACATCACTATAACTATATAAATAACACCATCATATATTATACCTTCAACCACCACCACTACCCTCAACCTTTCCTTCTCCTTTATTTTCATTCACATTATTATTAATTTTCCTTTATTATTCAACGTTTTTCATTCACTTCATTCATCTCACAAAATTAATGTATCAGAATATCGAAATTACTGTCAATAAGAAATATATAAAACGGATGAATTAAATTTTTCTGAAACATGATAAGTAAAAAGAAAATATTGTTATTCCCATTTGAGGGATAATTAATTATTAAAATTTGTTATTGTTATTTTGTTAGGTTATACAAATACAGAAGACAGGAAAGAAAGATATACATTGTTGAGTGATCTATTTGTACACTTTACATATGGCATGAATATTCCTTGAAGATAACAATTACAGGCGTGAAATCTGTGCACAGGTGAGTCAATTAGGCGCCTTATTGCCTCCCTGTCTCTGTGGTGAAGGTGAGGGAGGGGTGAACTTGTTACTGTTGTGGTCGTAGGGGTGTTGTGGTGGTTGTTGTGGTGTTGTGGTGTGGTGGTGTGGTGGTGGTTGTTGTGGTGTTGTGGTGGTTGCTGTGGTGTTGTGGTGTTGTGGTGTGGTGGTGGTTGTTGTGGTGTTGTGGGGTGTGTGGTGTTGTGTGTTGTGGTTTGTGGGGGTTTGGTGTGGTTGTTGTGGTGTTGTGGTGGTTGCTGTGGTGTTGTGGTGTGGTGTGGTGGTGGTTGTTGTGGTGTTGTGGTGGTTGCTGTGGTGTTGTGGTGTAAACATTACCACCACCACTACACCACATGGGGGAGGGAGGGAGGGAAAGGTGTTTATATATATATATATATATATATATATATGAATTTTTTTGTTAATGTTTTTTCGTTGGAGCCTATAGCGCCTGTAGGCTATTTTGAGGGGTATTATATTTGTGTAGGGCTACAGGTAGGCTCTATAACAGCGGTGCATCTGTGCGGTAATTAACACACCTGTTTTTCTCTCCCCAGGTAAGGGTGACGCAGCTATAGGACATCAGCACCTGCCCTGCGGAGTGAGTACTCGGCATTATATTTATTTCATCGTTTATGATCGTATTATTTATTGTTTATCATTATTAACTCTTATTACATATTAACTATTTGTCTTGTTTATTTATGGTGCATCGTTAATTTCTCGTGATGGTTTATGTATGTCTGTGTAATTGCTCTCACTTGGTGTAGGAGCTGCAACGTTTCTCACCCGCGTGGTGGAGTGCCCGTACCGAGGAGTGGTGCGCGCGTCACCCAGGCTCCCAGCCGTGACGGGGCAACACAGCGCTAATGGCACAGTAGCACAAGGGTCCACTGTGCCACGTGCAGTTATGGTGTCAAATTTGTACCATGGACCATGAATACCATTTAGCATAATATGGTAAATATTGCTATATTATAGCAATACAAAGGACACCTTAACAGGCCTAAAGCTATATAGGATTCCATAAATGCGTTTGCGTTGCGTTTGCGTTGCGGTATGCGAAAAAAATAGAACCTATGGAAATGAACACGGTTGTCTCCATTAGCAGGTTTGCGTTAGCGTTATGCGTTATGCGTTAGCGTTACGCGTTAATCGCTATGACGTTAACGTCGTTTATCATTGTTAACTCTGACGTTAATCGTCAATGTAGCGATAAGATTTTTAAGCCCTTTTAAAGCAAACGTATTAATGGAATTCTAGCTTTCCAGGACTTTCGAAGCCCTGGAAATATGCCACGCCGTGGTCTACAATCAGAGCTGCCACCTGAATGTCTCACAAGACTGAGAACTGGAACACAAGGCGGTGAAGTTGAGCGTCATCTTGAGGCCACGGCGAGAACAACCCTGCAGCTGACTCCCGAGACATTCCAAGGGCCGCCAACACACCCACAGCACTGCAACACTGCTCCTAATGTGGCGTGTGTGGGAATAGACCTAAAATGTTCTTGGACAAATCATTTTTCTATTACAGATTTGAATTCAGCCAACGAGAGAAGAGAGAGAGAGAGAGAGAGGAGAAGGGAGAGGAAGAGAGAGAGAGAGAGAGAGAGGAGAGAGAGAGAGAGAGGGGAGAGAGAGAGAGAGAGAGAGAGAAAAAAAAAAGGGGGTGGTTGGATGGGGTAGGGGGATGGAAAAAGGGACAGTGTTGTGGAGGGGGAGGGGAGGGGTTGGGGAAGGGGTTGGGGGAGGGGGGGAAGAGGTTGGAGGGTCCAGCATCCTACAGCACCAATAAGTCGACGCCAGGACGCAGGTTGACAGCTATCCATCTGGCCCACAAGCCTCATAAATCATGGCCCTGCCTCTCTCTCTCTCTCTCTCTCTCTCTCTTCACTCGTACCTTGTTCCCAGTTGCTTGTCTTTTACCTCTATTCTTTCATCTCTTTGTTGTCTCTTTATTATCTCTTATCATCTATCTCTTCATTGTGATCTATTTTCCTATTGTGATCTTATCTGAATTTTCTTTATTTTTCCTCTTGTTTGTCTCTTAATAATTTCTCCACGTTTTTCTATGCTTTCATATTTCTTGGTTTTTTATTATGATTATTCTTCTATCTTATTTTTCTTAACCTCTCTTATTATTTTTTCTCTCTTCCACTTATTATTGTTTCCCCCTTGTTTTTCCTGTTACTTATCAATCATTGCTAATATTCTACAAAGATGAATGAAGTGATGATAGAGATTTGATGATGATGATGATGATAGAGATTTTAAAGATGATAGTGATTTATTTTTATCCAGGTTTAGTTTTTTGGGTCATGACAAAATAAATCATGTTACGGTAAATGTTAAGTTGATATTATTTTTACTTCTCCAAAAACTAGTCAAGGGCAAGAAAAAGAAAAAAAAAAACCCCGCTCGCTGCCACTCCCTATAAAGAAGACAGTAGGAGATGGAAAAATATTGATGTTGAAAGTTAGTATTGTTAAATCCTAATCATTGAGTTAAGCTTGTGATCAGTGTATCGAATGTTAGATTAGAAAGTTGATGAGTGTTTGGGATAAAATTCATGTCATGCCCCGCCCAACTTCACGCCTTATTAATCTTTTTTAGCATAAAACTAGAAAAGTCTGTTTTGTTACGGCCAAAACTACGAAAAGTAACTGAAATTTTAAATAAACCAATTAGTTTGAAACCTGGCCAAGGAATTAAACAGCCAAATCTATTATACATTTGGTTTGGTATAAGTCATTTTATAAAACCCCTTTCGTCTAATGTGTGAGATATTTTTAGTTAATGTAAATAATGTAACTGATCGCAATGGTAACCAAATCACTCTAAAAATAAAACAGGGGGTTTTGGTAGTTATATGAGTATAGTTAGAAGGCCACGTGCATCGCGATGAATGGATGGCAACGCGGATGAATGGATGTTTTTAATACATCTTTTAATGAACGTTTTGATCTTGCGAAAATTAATCTATTTTTTGTTCAAGGAAAACTTTTAATTGCGTTGATGCATTTATTTATACACTGACTGGAGAGAGAATCGATTTGATGCAACTTTTATTGACAGTCTGAAAATACACCTTTAGGACATTTTATAACCAGTCCTAGCCCCACACACACACACCACACACACACACACACACACACACACACACACACACACACACACACACACCACAACACACACACACACACACCCACACACACACACACACACACACACACACACACACACACACACACACTTTAGATCTTTACCTATACCTGAACTGTAGGTAAGATAAACAGACAGACAGACAGACAGACAGACAGGTACATTTTTGGACAGGTGAAAGAGCAAGAGTATAAAAACGCCTGTTTATATTGTCAACAGGAGGAGGAGGAGGAGTGGAGGGGGGTGTGGAGGTGGAGGAGGAGAGGAGGAGGAGGGAGGAGGAGGAGAGGAGGGAGGGGGGAGGGGAGGAGGAGGAGAGAGGAGGAGGAGGAGGGAGGAGGAGGAGGAGGAGGTAGGAGGGTAGGAAGCTGCGTTGGCGGCCAGATGACCAAATGAGACTAGAATCATTATCATATGTACCACAGGAGGGAGGGAGGGAGGGAGGGAGGGAGGGAGGGGAGGGGAGGGGAGGGAGGGGGGAGGGAGGGAGGGAGGGGAGATGGGGAGTGATTAAGGGAAGGTGGAAGGTGAAAGAGGACGGAGGGAAGAAAAGAGGGAAAAAAATAGCCCTCAGAAAAGTGGAAGAAGGAGAAGGAGGAGAGACGTATTGAAGGAAAGAAGGAGGAAAAATGTATAGTCGATAGGCAGGTAGATAAAGGGATGGGTAGATAGATAGATCGATAGATAGATAGATCAATGGATAGGCTCCAACATAAAACCAAATAAGATAGATTTACATACATTCTAAATATAAAATGAAAAATAAACTCTTATGACAGAAAATAAATAATAAAGTAAGAAAATAAAATATAACGAGAGAATATAACTAGAAAAATAAATATGACTAGAAAATATTACTAGAAAAATAAATATGACTAGAAAATATTACTAGAAAAATAAATATAGCGAGAAAATATTACTATAAAAATAAATATAGCGAGAAAATATAACTAGAAAAATATATATAACTAGAAAATATAACTAGAAAAAAATATAACTAGAAAATATAGCTAGAACAAAATATTATAAGTATAAAATATAACTAGAAAAAATATAACTAGAAAATATAACTAGAAAAATAAAAAGAACTAGAAAATATAACTAGAAATATAAATAGAACGAGAAAATATAACAAGAAAAATATATATAACTAGAAAATATTACTAGGAAAAAATATAACTAGAAAATATAGCTAGAAAAAAATATTATAACTAGAAAAATAATAACTAGAAAATATAACTAGAAAAATAAATATAACTAGAAAAATAAATATAACTAGAAAATATAACTAAATATTAAAATAAATAGAACTAGTAAATGAAAACTAAATTGACGGCAAAATAATAAATAATGAAGAAAACCTGCTCGTGTGTGTGTGTGTGTGTGTGTGTGTGTGTGTGTGTGTGTGTGTGTGTGTGTGTGTGATGTGGGGTATGTGTGTGTGTGTGTGTGTGTGTATGTGTGTGTGTGTGTGTGTGTGTGTGTGTGTGTGTGTGTGTGTGTGTGTGTGTGTTTTGTGTGTGGTGTATGTGTTTGTGTGTGTGTGTGGGTGTGTGTGTGTGTGGTGTGTGTGTGTGTGTATGTGTGTGTGTGTGTGTGTGTGAAAGTGTGTACCCCCATCCCTCTACTCCATTCGGATCCGGTTTGTGTGAGTTCGGATGTAAGCGGACCCGGATTTGAGGTATTTGGCCGCATCCGTATTAGTGTGTAGTGGGATACAAGGGATTCCGGTTCGGGCAGTAATCCGGATCACTTCTAAACCGGAATCGCCTGAGTCTGGCCGGTTAAGATTTGCGGGTTTGCAATAATTATCATGCTTTTGTTGCTTTTGTTGCTTTTGACTCTTTTTTCATTATTTTCCTTCTCTTCTTCTTTTACTTTCATTTCTTTCTATATCTTTTATTCTTTTTCTATTTTTTTTCTTCCTCTTCGTCTTTTTTTTACTTTCATTTTCTTCATTTTTTCAATATTTTCTTCTTCATCACTTCCTCTTTTTTTTACTTTCATCTTAATTTTTTTTCTATTTACTTCATCATTAATTACTCTCTTCTCCTCCTCCTCTCTCTTCTCTCTCTCTCTCTCTCTCTCTCTTTTCTCTCTCTCTCTCTCTCTCTCTCTCCTCTCTCTCTCTCTCTCTCTCTCTCTCTCTCTCTCTCTCTCTCTCTCTCTCTCTCTCTCTCTTATCAAAATTTATGGAAGCAATTTTTACTCTTTGATTATAAATATCCATTTTAGTGACACTGTAAGACTTATGAGGAGAGGAAGGGAGGAGGGAGGAATGTGTGCGTGTATTGATGCTGTTTGCAGAGAGAGAGAGAGGAGAGAGAGAGAGAGAGAGAGAGAGAGAGAGAGAGAGAGAGAGAGAGGAGAGAGATGAGAGAGAGGAGAGAGAGGTGGACGGGAAGTTGAAACAAAGTAGAAAATTATTAAAGAATGGTCTCTAAACTCTCTCTCTCTCTCTCTCTCTCTCTCTCTCTCTCTCACACACACACACACACACACACACAAACACATTCACACACACACACACACACACACACACACACACACACACACACACACACACAACACACACACACACACACACACACACACAACACACATTCACACACACACACACACACACACACACACACACACACACACACACACACACACACACACAGCCAGTCAAACAAGCCTCTCTTCACATCCAGAAAGTATAAATTCCCGCGCCGTGTCGCAAGCATAAATCCATCAACAAGCAGTGTAACAAGCAGGCAACCCCCCCCTGTACCCCCCTGCCCCCCTGCCTGCCCCCCTTGCCCCCCTGCCCCCCTCATTACCACCCATGCACTCTGAGCCGCCACGTAAATTAAGAATAAGTGACAGGCCTCTCTTCGCTCCCATGTCAATCTAGGTCACTCACTTCCTTGACTTGGATAGCTTTTACGATTGGGGTATTTTTTTGTCTTGGTGTTGGTTTATTTTTGATTTATATATGTACTCAAAGACTACTCTATACAGTAGTCTTTGATGTACTCTATATACGTCTATACAGTAGTCTTTGATGTACTCTATAGACGTCTATACTTTTTGGTTTCTGTCTGTTTTTGTTTTCTTCTCATTTCTATATTTTGAGTTTTTTTTCGATTTTGTTTTCTTGTAATTAGATTTAGATTTTGTGTGTTTGCTTAATTTTCTGGGCCAGTTTTTGTGTTCTGCCCTTTATTTCTGCCCTTTATTTCCTCCTTTTTTCAGTGTTTGTGTTCTGCCCTTTATTTCCTCCTTTTTCAGTGTTTGTGTTCTGCCCTTTATTTCCTCCTTGCTTCAGTGTTTGTGTTCTGCCCTTTATTTCCTCCTTGCTTCAGTGTTTTATTATTGATCTGGACGAGGAGGAAGTTACTGGTATACGAGGATTAGAAACATAGGTAGAAATATGGTTTTAAATTGTAGTATTCAGAAAAATACTCTAGATTCGTGTTCAGCATGACCGAAAGCTATGACGAACCGATTTTCATGAGAATCTGAGATATCAAAATTTTCACAAATATCTGCAGGCCATACCCTTGGGAAATTCTTGAAATTTTGGCAAAAAATAAAGTTTTTCTAAATGACTCGAAAACTATAATGCGCACGTAATATGTGTGTACAATAGTAAATATCAAGAGAAAGACCTTTCTTTTGAGCTATCGTAAAATCAATTTAGGATTTAAGTAATTGAGAAAATGATGTATCTGTATTTTTTCGCAAAACATCCATTTTCTGGGAAAGTATAAGAATAAATGGAATGCTGATTACAGCAGCGGAGAGAACTCGTCAAGCTTAACAACTTTGCTGTTATAGGTTTCCTCTACAATTATTAGTTAAGCAATAAAATGGAATAATGAAAAAAAAACGTGTTTGGCGACAGTTTTATTTTTATTTTTTTTTTTTTTTGGGCCAAACATCTACACAACTATTTCCGTCACACATATGTAATGGGCGCGTCACGTTTTGGACGCAAAAAGGGCGGCTGAGAACGAAAAATTAAAATATCTTTAAAAATGTTATATATTCATCAAAACAAAACGTTTTTTTCGGAATATCACAATCAAAGGCTAATATGGTAGAAGAAGAAGAAGAAGAAGAAGAAGAAGAAGAAGAAGAAGAAGAAGAAGAAGAAGAAGAAGGGGGGTCTAGGCAACACAGGTAGACGCGGAGAGCTAAATAGACAGGAAGGGTAGACAGACGGGGAGAGAGGGAACAGCTTAAAAACTGACATGTAGAGGCAATGGTGAGACGGGTGCTGTGATGTAGGGGGAGGGGAGGAGGGGTGCCAGGGTAGGGGAGGGGTGGTAGGGGGGTTAAAAGGGGGG
>JACEEZ010017295.1:17500-20000 GCA_016584305.1 Chionoecetes opilio
GTAACTATCTTTTTAACTGACTGGTTGACTGGTTGACTGACAGAGCTGCAGGCAAGTAAATACGTTTGGGATTTCCGCAACTATTTTTTGGATGTGGTGTGTGGCTGCATTTTTCATGAGCCACATTATTCACATTATTCACCTATTAGTCTAATGATTGTGTTGTTCGTTACCTATGTATGTATAGCGGACATGTATTATTCATCGTGTATACATGCCCCCCGTCCCCCACCCTCCCGCCCTCTGTGTATACATTTTTGGCTATGTGGACTGAGTGTGTTTTTAACGTGTATGTCATTGTTGCATTTTTTTTCTCTCTCTCTCTCTCTCTCTCTCTCTTCTCTCTCTCTCTCTCTCTCTCTCTCTCTCTCTCTCTCTCTCTCTCTTCTCTCTTCTCTCTCTCTCTCTCTCTCTCTCTCTCTCTCTCTCTCTCTCTCTCTCTCTATCTCTCTCTCTCCCTCTCTCTCTCTCTCTCACATTTTATTCACCTCTCTTACTGTCTCAAACATTCTCCTTAAAAAAATCTTTATCTCTTCTCTCTCTCATTCTCTCTCTCTCTCTCTCTTCTATCTCACCTCCTCGTCTCCTCTCTCGATCTCTCTCGCGTACTACCTCTTCTCTCTCTTAATCTATCTCTCTCTCTGTGCTCATTCATCCCTCTTTTCGTATTCTCTCATTTATTCCCTCCTACCTGTCTCCAACATTCCAGGTTAAAAAAATATTATCTCTTTCATATTCATGCAATGGTCATTTTTCTTGTTTTCAGAGTGAAGTAACCAACGCCCTCGTATAAACCTGAGTTCGAGTCCCGCGTACCACCTTTACCCAGCGATTGGAATACCTATAGCTGTGGGCCTTTTGCTTTGGCCATTGAACAGGCCTTATTATCAGATAGCCTGAGTCGATTCCGCGTATTGTCTTTACACAGCGTACTAAAATAACACGTATATTGCTGTGGTCTTTTTGCTGTGTTATTATGAGTCCTCTGCGTATGGCCTTTGTGATGTGGCCTTTGTGCTGTAGCCTTTGTGCTGTGGCCTTTGTGCTGTGGCCTTTGTGCTGTGGACTTTGTGCTGTGGTTTTTGCGCTGTGGATTTCTCGCTGTGTTTTTTGCGCTGTGTCTTTTATGCTGTGAAATTCGCGCTGTGGCTTTCGAGTTCTGACTTTCGCGCTGTGACCCTTGTATTTCGTGTTACAGGGAAGACAAATTATAACACAGATTTTATACATGGGCGACATTCACAGGTCATGTCTGGGTAGTCTTAATGTATGGCTTGTGACTGCTTGCATGACACTGTTTTTTTATCTGTGTTTTATGGAGTTGTGTATATTTTTCTCTCAACGACGTCCTTACCGTGTTTTGTCTTTTTTATTCATGTGTGTGTGTTACGTTTTTTTTTGTGTGTGTGGGGGCGGGTTGTATATGCGATTTTTTGTGTGTGTATTTATGTTTGTGTGTATGGGGTGGCTCTTTAATGTTTATGTAGGGATGTTTGATGAATTTTTGAGTCTTGATTGAAAAAAATTGGTATCAGTATAGGATTTTGAAGGGAAGAAAGAAAAGTACATATGTGAAAAAATGAAAAGGCGTTTGTTATCACAGACTATGTAGCCACACACACACACACACACACACACACACACACACACACACACACACACACACACACACACACACACACACACACACACACACACACACACACACACACACATGAATGCTTATTATCTATGTTTTGTTTCCTCCTCCTCCTTCTTCGCCTCTGTTCTCTCCTCACCCTCAGCTTATCATCGTTTATATCCTCCTCTTCTTCATTGTCTTCATCCTCCTCCTCCTCCCTCTTCTCTTCTTGGTCCTCCTCCTCTAAATCCTCCTTCTCTTTTAATACCTCCTTCTTTGCTTCATTACTTTTATCCTCCTCCTTCCCTTCCTTCTTCCTTCTCTTCAGGGTCCTCCTCAACTACGTCCTTCTCTTCCTTATACACCTCTTCCTCCTCCTTCTCTTTAACCTTTCGCACCTCTCCTCACTCTTCCTAAACGAGACACAAGGAGGAGGAGGAGGAGGAGGAGGAGGAGGAGGAGGAGGAAGGAGGAGGAGGAGGAGGAGGAGGAGGAGGAGGAGGAGGAGGAGGAGGGGGAGGAGGAGGAGGAGGAGGAGGAGGAGATGATAGGTAGTAGTGGTAGTGATGGCGGTGGAGAGGCGAACCGCTTGTTGCTACAGTTTACTATTATCATCATATTACCGATGCGCGGCTGACAGGCTTTACAGGGAGACCGTCAGCATTGTTGTGATTGGCCCATCATCTCCACGGCTGTTCACACACGACCGCCACGCCACGCCACGCCACGCCACGCCACGCCACGCCACGCCACGCCACGCCACGCCACCGCCACGCCACGCCACGCCACGCACCGCCACGCCATGCCACGCCACGCCACGCCACGCCACCACCACACACACCCACTTACCGCCTTGTATTTTGGACTGGCAGGCCGGGT
>JACEEZ010017295.1:55000-75000 GCA_016584305.1 Chionoecetes opilio
TCTCCCACTTTTCTGCCATGCCCTTCTTGTCATTCTCCCTGTCATTCCCTCTTTTCCCCTTTTTTCCCCTCCATTTTTTATTCTTCTTTCATCCTAACAATCTTTTTTCCCTTCATTTTTTATTCTTTCATCCTAACAAATTTTCCCCTTCATTTTTTCTTCTTCTTTCATCCTAACAATTTTTTTCCCCTTCATTTTTATTCTTCTTTCATCCTAACAATTTTTTCCCCTTCATATTTCTTCTTCTTTCATTCTAACAATTTTTACACCTTCATTTTTTCTTCTTTCATTCTAACAATTTTTTCCCCTTCATTTTTCTTCTTTCATTCTAACAATTTTTTCCCCTTCATTTTTTCTTCTTTCATCCTAACAATTTTTACCCCTTCATTTTTTCTTCTTTCATTCTAACAATTTTTTCCCCTTCATTTTTCTTCTTCTTTCATTCTAACAATTTTTTCCCCTTCATTTTTTATTCTTCTTTCATTCTAACAATTTTTTCCCCTCCATTTTTCTTCTTCTTTCATCCTAACAATTTTTTTTCCCCTTCATTTCTTATTCCTTCATCCTAACAATCTTTTTTCCCCTTCATTTTTTCGCTTTTATATCATGTACCCTTTCTTGTAACTCAGTTTTTCCTTCTCTTTGCCATATTACTCATTCTGCTACACCGTCATTCTAACCACCTATATTCTTTTCTCCCTTTTTCCCTTGTTTCCCTTAATTTTCCCCTTTTTTGTCGTGCATATTTTCTTATAACTCAGTTTTTCCCTTTCTTTCCCATCTATTCCCCATTCCCCATCCCCACTTTTCTGTCATGTCCTTCTTGTCATTGTCCATAGTCATTCCCTCTTCTCCTCTTCAGTCATTCCCTCTTCTCCCCTTTTTTCCCCTCGCGGCGTGCCCTCAGAAGCCGTCACCCGCGGACGTCCGCTGCGGGACAATGAATGCATCTTCCGACACCTCATTTTGGCCCGGGATGAAGGGAAGGCGGAAAGAATTGCAGATGAGACACTAGGGGCTAACCAATGCCTTGTCCACACCACTGATATACACCTCTCTCTCTCTCTCTCTCTCTCTCTCTCTCTCTCTCTCTCTCTCTCTCTCTCTCTCTCTCTCTCTCTCTCTCTCTCTCTCTCTCTCTCTCTCTCTCTCTCTCTCTCTCTCTCTCTCTCTCTCTCTCTCTCTCTCTCTCTCTCTCTCTCTCTCTCTATCTCTCTCTCTCTCTGTTCTTCTTTTATTTTTATTTTGTATTATATAATTCGTGTTTTTTTCAGTTTCTGTTTTGGTTTTGGTCAATTATATTTTTGTTGGATGTTATTTATTTTCCATCTTTCTCCTCTTCCTTCTCCTCCTCCTCCTCCTCCTCCTCCTCCCCTCCTCCTCCTCCTCCTCCTCCTCTTCCTCCTTTAACATATATCATGCTGTTCTTCCTTCGTAATCAGCTTCTTCTTCTTCCTCCTCCTTCAAATTTTCTATCTATTCATATTTTCTCATCTTCACTTTCTAACATATTGCATCACTCTTTTTTTCTCTCCTCCTCCTCCTCCTCCTCCTCCTCCTCCTCCTCCTCCTCCTCCTCCTCCTCCTCCTCCTCCTCCTCCTCCTCCTCCTCCTCCTCCTCCTCCTCCTCCTCCTCCTCCTCCTCCTCACACCTTGCTTCACACCCGTTTGTCGCCGCAGGAGATTCAAAGAAAGAGAGAGGAAAGAGGAGGAGGAGGAGGAGGAGGAAGAGAAGTTGCAGCAGTTAGTAATAATAGTAGTGGTGGTGGCAGTGGTGGTGGTAGTGGAGTTAAAGCAGTTAGTAATAATAGCAGTGGAGGAGTTTAGGAGGAGGAGGAGAGAAGAAGGAAGAAGGAAGGATGAGTAAGATAAGTGTTGATAAAGTAGGAAGAATAGGAAGATGATAAAATAGGGGAAATAGGAGATAAGGATGCAAAGGAGGAGTAGGAAGATGCAATGAAGAAGGAAGAGGAGGGGGAAGAGTAGGAAGACGAAGGAAGAGGAATAGTAATAGAGAAAATAAGAACAAAATACATAAATGGAGGAGGGGGAAAACGGCGAATAAAGATGGAAGAAGAGAAAATGTAGGAGAAAATTTAAAAGAAAAAAAAAAAGAAGAAAAAAAAAAGGAAGAGGAGGTTGAAGAGGAAGAAGAAAACGACATGGAAGATGAGAGAAGGAAAATATTGTAGCAGGGAAAAGAAAAAAAAAGAAAAAGAAAAAGAAGAAGAAGAAGAAGATAAAAGGAGGTTGAAGAGGAGTAGGAAAAAGACGCAAGAAGGAGGAAAAATAGGAATAGTAGTAGGGAAAAATAATACTAAGAAGAAATAGAAGAAACACAATAAAGGAGGAGGAGGAATAGAGGAAGAGGAGAACAACGAAGAAAGATTGAAGAAGAGGAAGAAGAAAGAAGGATGAGTAAGATAAGTGTTGATAAAGTAGGAAGAATAAGAAGATGATAGAATAAGGGAAATAGAGATAAGAATGAAAAGGAGGAGTAGGAAGATGCAATGAAGAAGGAAGAGGAGAAGGAAGAGTAGGAAGACGAAGGAAGAGGAATAGTATAGAGAAAATAAGAAGAAAAAGAAACAGAAGAAGAAAATAAAAGGAGGAGGAGGAGGAGGAGGAGGAGGAGGAGGAGGAGGAGGAGGAAGGGGTTGGCAGCACCTTTTCACTTTACGAGGCCTCCGCGGGAATGCAGTGGTAATCCCCGGTTTTGGGTTACCGACAGACCTGTGTTTAGTGGATTTAGCACCAAGATTTATGATACAATTTACATGCGGTTGGTATGCAGCGGGCGCCCTCAACACTCCCCCCCTCCCCCACGCCCTCACGCCCTCACGCCCTCACCGCCCACTTCATGACATCCGCAAGGTAATCCCTGAAGCCCATCAACGCCTAAATCTTGAAGCCCAAAGCCTAAACAGTAAAATTTTCCCCTCTTCCCCTTAAAAAAATTATTTCTTAAAGGCTTCAAGTTGTATTTTTGAAGCCCATCAACGCCAGAATCTTGAAGCCCGAAGCCTTAGGTGTGTAATTTTCCTCTTTCCCGCTTAAAGAAAATTTTCCAAAGACTTCAAGTTGTGTTCTTAAAGCCCGAAGGTGTCTGAAGCTAATGCCGTGAAGCCCATCAACGCCTAAATCTTGAAGCCCAAAGCCTGAACAGTAACATTTTCCCCTGTACCCTCTAAAATGTATTCCTCAAAGGCTTCTAGTATTCATAAAGCCCGAAGGTGTAGAAGCTAAGCCTGTGAAGCCCTAATATCAGAGGAATCCCGGAAGGTGTCTATAAGCTAATACCGTGAAGCCCTAATATCAGAGGAACCCCGGAAGGTGTCTAGAAGCTAATACCGTGAAGCCCTAATATCAGAGGAACCCCGGAAGGTGTCTAGAAGCTAATACCGTGAAGCCCTAATATCAGAGGAACCCCGGAAGGTGTCAAAGCTAATACCGTGAAGCCCTAATATCAGAGGAACCCCGGAAGGTGTCTAGAAGCTAATACCGTGAAGCCCTAATGTTTTAAAAGAAGCCCAGAAGTCTCTTGGTTGTGAAGGTTTTGTAGGTGCGAGAAAAAAACTGGTTTGCATATCACTTGAGACTTTAATGGAGATGATGTTATAGGAGATGTGTGTGTGTGTGTGTGTGTGTGTGTGTGTGTGTGTGTGTGTGTGTGTGTGTGTGTGTGTGTGTGTGTGTGTGTCCTCTCACATACAGGTCTTTACTTTATACCGAACTAAATTGGCCCACCCCCATTTCTTGATCCTCTGCCTGTCTTCTTTATAGGGACTAACTAAGCGGCCGTTCTGTTACTATTTTTTGTCCTCTTGGCCAGTCCTTTGTAATGATGTAAAAAAAAGAAGAAAAAAATCCAGACTAACGACCAAAACCTTCTTCCTATAATCCCATGGTCTGAGACACTATTCCTTCACAAACTTAACCATGCTTATCTTGCTGCCGTGTTATGTCCCGCCGAGGCACTGCGACCCACATGTTGGCGCTGTGTCTTGTCTGGTAGTGCGCGTGGTTCCCTGTTGGAGATAGAAGAAGCCCTCGTCAGTAGTGTGTCTTGGTTTCTTTATGACTACCTTAAGCTCCTCATCCTTGCTCAGGGGAAGAAACGCACGGGAGAGAAAGGTGTCTTGTGTTTCTTGATGTAGCTTTGTCATTCACTGCACTCTCAGAAATAAGGGGGGTATATTAAGGGTAGAATTGTTACGTCGCACCATCACTACCCTTTTTAAACCCTATGTCCAGGCTGGAGGGTAGATGCTGCCGTTTATACCCTTCATCTACCCTTTATCTACCCTTTTTAGACGAGAGGGTTGGAAAAGGGTATATTTGCGTCGATCCAAAAGGGTATATTTGTAAGGGTAGAAAAAGGGTAGCAGCATTTCATCACTACAAATACCCTTTTTCTACCCTTTTCCTACCCTTTTTTTCTAAGAGTGTGAGGTTTTGAGTCCGAGTCGCTGGAATACACGCTGGAAACGATGATTTTTTTAGAGAGAGAGAAATAATGAGAGAATAATAACATAAGAAAATAAGGAAGCTACAAGAGGCCGTGAGACTTATACGTGGTAGTTCCTGTTAAATATCTAAAGAATAAGAGAACATCTAATAAAATAAGAATAAAGAGGAGAAGTAGAAGAGAGAAAGAGAGAGAGAGGAGGAGGAAAAGGTGAGCTCATGAATATTTATAATTATAGAAATATCTTCAGTAGGAGAAAGGAATGGAGGGAAGAAGAGAGAGAGAGAGGAGAGAGGAATGGAGGGAAGAAGAGAGAGAGAGAGGAGAGAGGAATGGAGGGAAGGAAGAAGAGAGAGAGAGGAGAGAGGAATGGAGGGAAGGAAGAAGAGAGAGAGAGGAGAGAATAAGGAGAGTTTGATATACAGAAAACACCCACACACACACACCCACACACACACACACACACACACAGACACCCACACACCCACACACACACCCACACACCACACACACGCACACGCACACGCACACACACACCACACACACACACACCACACACACACACACACACACACACACACACACACACACACACACACACACACACACACACACACACACACACGCACACACAGAAGAGTAACAATAACAAGCCCAATCCGTCATGTATTGTGTGTTCAGAAAGGCAGATTATTCAAATTGTATTATATGTTGACACTTCAATGTAAATTCATGAGCTCAACTTTTGGATACCTCCCGCCCGCTGAGGAGGAGGAGGAGGAGGAGGAGGAGGAGGAGGAGGAGGAGGAGGAGGAGGAGGAGGAGGAGGAGGAGGAGGAGGAGGAGGTGTGAGGTGAGATGAGGGAGTATAAGGAAGTGTGGAGATGAGGAGTGTATCAGTGGAGACTAGTGGAGGAGGAGGAGATGGTGTGAGGTAAGGTTGAAGTGAGAAACTGGAGGAGGAGGAGGAGGAGGAGGAGGAGGAGGAGAGGA
The DNA here is from genome assembly GCA_016584305.1 of Chionoecetes opilio. Taxonomy (NCBI): domain Eukaryota; kingdom Metazoa; phylum Arthropoda; class Malacostraca; order Decapoda; family Majidae; genus Chionoecetes; species Chionoecetes opilio. The sequence continues at coordinate 60,462 of JACEEZ010017295.1, forward strand.
GGAGGAGGAGAGGAAGGTGTGGGTGAGTAGGAGTATAAGGAAGTGTGGAGATGAGGAGTGATCAGTGGAGACAGTGGAGGAGGGGAATGGGTGAGGTAGGTGAAGTGAGAATGGAGGAGGAGGAGGAGGAGGAGGAGGAGGAAGTGGTGGTGTGATGGAGGTATGTTGGAAGGCATGTAAGAGTGGAGGAGGAGGAGGAGGAGGAGGAGGAGGTGGAGGTAAGGGAGGAGGTGAGGAGTGTGAAATATGAGGTACATGGTAAGGTTCTCTCCTTCTCTCCCTTCCTTCCCTCCTCCTTCCTTCCCTCCTTCTCTCCCTTCCTTCCCTCTTTCCCTCCTTCCCTAGACTCATAATATTTTTTTCGTGGTGTGTTACTGACCTTCCCCACCTTCCCTTCCTTCCCCAACTCCCCTTCCTTCCCCAACTCCCCTTCCTTCCCCAACTCCCCTTCCTTCCCTAACTCCCCTTCCTTCCCCAACTCCCCTTCCTTCCCCAACTCCCTTTCCTTCCCTAACTCCCCTTCCTTCCACTCCTCCTTCCAACTCCCTTCCTTCCCTAACTCCCCTTCCTTCCCCTAACTTCCCTTCCTTCCCTAACCCCTCTTCCAACTTCCCTTCCTCCTAACTCCCCTTCCTTCCCTAACTCCCCTTCCTTCCCCAACTCCCCTTCCTTCCAACTCCCCTTCCTTCCCTAACTCCCCTTCCTTCCCCAACTCCCCTTCCTTCCCCAACTCCCCTTCCTTCCCCACCTTCCCTTCCTTCCCCAACTCCCCTTCCTTCACTAACTCCCCTTCCTTCCCCAACTCCCCTTCCTTCCCCACCTTCCCTTCCTTCCCCAACTCCCCTTCCTTCACTAACTCCCCTTCCTTCCCCAAATCCCCTTCCTTCCCCACCTTCCCTTCCTTCCCCAACTCCCCTTCCTTCCCCAACTCCCCTTCCTTCCCCAATCCCCCTTCCTTCCCCTCCTTCCCCAACTCCCCTTCCTTCACTAACTCCCTTCCTTCCCACAACTCCCCTTCCTTCCCTAACTCCCCTTCCTTCCCTAACTCCCCTTCCTTCCCCAACTCCCCTTCCTTCCCTAACTCCCCTTCCTTCCCCACCTTCCCTTCCTTCCCCAACTCCCTTTCCTTCCCCAATACCCTCCTCTTCCCAACTCCCTTCTTCCCCAATACCCTCCTCCTCCTTTTTCCCCTCCTCCCTTTTCCCAATTCTTTTAACTCCTATTTTTCACTTTTTTGTATTAACTAATTTTGTTTGACATTTTAATCCTTTGCTCATAACTTCTCCAATCCTCCTATTTCTCCACTTCATCCTCCTATTTCTCCTATATAACCTCCACTTTCTCCACTTCATCCTCCTATTTCTCCTATATAACCTCCTATTTCTCCACTTCATCCCACTTCCCTAATTCATGACTAAAATTTGTCCTTATTTTTAGTATTAGTTATTACCTGGATTTGATCTTTTTTCTTCTTCTTTCTTTATTTCCTTATTTCTACTGTATCTTTTTTTCCTGAGTGTTGTTGTAAACGTGGTAAAGAGAGAGAGAGAGAGAAAAGAGAGAGAGAGAGAGAGAGAGAGAGAGAGAGAGAGAGCAGAGAGAGAGAGAGAGAAAACAAAAAAGAAAGCTGTTCCACGAAATATTCTCCTCTCTCTCTCTCTCTCTCTCTTCTCTCTCTCTCTCTCTCTCTCTTCTCTCTCTCTCTCTCTCTCTCCTCTCTCTCTCTCTCTCTCTCTCTCTCTCTCTTATCGTCCACATCCTTGTTTACACACCTCCCCTGATCTTATCTCCACTCCTTGTTCACACCTCTCCCTGCTCTCTCTCTCCTCTCTCCTCCTCTCTCTCTCTCTCTCTCTCTCTCTCTCTCTCTCTCTCTTCTCTCTCTCTCTCTCTCTCTCTCTCTCTCTCTCTCTCTCCCTCCAATGTTTATCAGCTAACACAGCACTTCTCATCACCTTTCTCCCTCCCCCTTCCCTTTTCCCCTTCCCATTCCCTTCCCATTCCCCCCCTAAGGTCACGACCCCCCCATGACCTCCTGCTGCCTTAGGGAAAGTACCCTCCCCCTTCCCCCTCTACCCTCCCCCCCTCGCCCCTTCCCCCTTCCTCCCCTCCCCCTGGTTCTTCTTCGACTTATATTTATCAAGATGTTATCAGTGCAGACAAGTCCCGGGCTACAAATCCTCTCTCTCTCTCTCTCTCTCTCTCTCTCTCTCTCTCTTCTCCTCTCTCTCTCTCTCTCTCTCTCTCTCTCTCTCTCTCTCTCTGTCTCTGTCTCTCTTTCCTGTCTATTTTATGTGAATTCTTTTTTTCGTTTGTTTTGTTGACAATAAAAAAAAAAAAATAGTGTAAGAAATGGAGTTTTTATAGAAAGAGATAAATAAATAGCGTGTTTTTTTTTTTTTTTTTTATGTTTTTTTTTTTCTTTTTTTGAAATTTTTTTTTTTTTTTTTCAGAATGAGAAGAAAGAAAGAAAGAGTAGATTAAGTTTTTTTGGTGAATTATTTTTTCTTATTTCTTTTGGTTGAAAAAACAAATGGTATAAGAATGATTTTTGTTAGATAGAAGGTTAAGTCAAGTAGATAGATAGGAAATAGTTTGTTGATAAAATAGAGATTGATAAAACATGGGAATTGACTTATTAGATTCCTTAACGATTGCTTATTTACCTCTTCCTCTTCCTCCTCTTGATCGTCTTCCTTTCTCCCTTCTCCTCTATTCCCTCTTATTTACCTCTTCCTCTTCCTCCTCTTGATCAGTCTTCCTTCTTCTCTCCTCTTCCTATTACCTCTTCCTCTCCTCCTCTTCTCTTGATCTCTTCCTCTCTCCTTCTCCTCTTCCCCTATTGATCCTCTTCCCTCCTCTTTCCTTCCTTCTCTCTCCATATTCCCTCTTATTTACCTCTTCCTCTTCCTCCTCTTCCTCTTGATCATCTTCCTTTCTCCCTTCTCCACTATTCCCTCTTATTTTCCCTTCCTAATTTTATCTTTCCTCTTCCTCCTTTCTTCTTGATCATCTTCCTTTCTCGTTTCTCTTTCCCAATCTTATTTCTCCTTTTCCTCTTCTCATCTTCCTCTTATCACTTCTTTACTCCTTCTCCTCTATCCCCTTTATTTACTCTTCCAGTTTCTCCATTTCCTCTTGATCGTCTTCTTTTCCCTTCGCGAATTTACTATTTCGCCTTCCTAATTTGTTTTTCACTCATAATATCTCAATTTTGTCCTCTACTCATTTTTTTTATTCTCTGTTCAATAGTGTTTTTTTCTCCTTTTACTCTTATTCAATCATTCTTTTACACTTCTATTACTTTCTTTTATCCATATTTTTTATTCACAGTTTTATTCAGTTTCTTGTCTCTCGCTTCCTTGCCTGGAATTTTGAAGCCTGGCAAGAGTATCTGTGTGTGTGTGCATGTGTGTTTTGTGTGTGTGTGTGTTTGTGTATGTGTAATGTGTTGTGTATTATATGTGTGTGTGTTGTGTGTGTGTGTGTATGTATGTGTGTGTGTGTTGTCTGTGTGTGTGTGTGTGTATGTGTGTGTGTGTGTGTGTGTATATGTGTATGTGTGTGTGTGTATGTGTATGTGTGTGTGTGTGTGTGTATGTGTGTGTGTGTGTGTGTGTGTGCATATGTGTGTGTGTGTGTGTATGTGTGTGTGCGTGTGTGTGTGTGTGGTATGGTTTAGCTTTATCATTATCATTTCTCTATTGGTATTATTTTTACTATTGTTATTATCATCATATTTTCTTTATCAACTATATTTACTATTTATTGTATTCGGCTTTCTTCTTTATTATTATTTTCTTCTCTATCTTTTATTATTTTTTATTTCCATCTCTTCTTTTTTTCCTCCATATTTTCGATCCTCAAGGCTTTCCTTAACCCTCTTCCCTTACCCTTACCTTCCCTCCCTCCCTTCTCTCCTTCCCTTCCCTCCCTTCCCTCCCTCCCTCCCTTCCCTCCCTTCCCTCCCTTCCCTCCCTCCCTCCCTCCTCCCTCCCTCCCTCCCTCCCTCCCCCTTCTCCCCCTCCCTCCCTTCTCTCCTTCCCTTCCCTCCCTCCCTTCTCTCCCTCCCTCCCTTCTCTCCTTCTCCTCCCTCCCTCCCTCCCTTCTCTCCCTCCCTCCCTTCTCTCCTTCCCTTCCCTCCCTTCCCTCCCTCCCTTCCCTCCCTCCCTTCCCTTCCCTCCCTCCCTTCTCTCCCTCTCCTCCCTCCCTCCCTCCCTCCCTCCTCCCTCCCCTCCCTCCCTCCCTCCCTCCCTCCCTCCCTCCCTCCCTCCCTTCCCTCCCTCCCTCCATTCGTCACCCGAAGGACAGTGTCAAACTCCGCCAGAAACAATGAGGGAGACACATTCCTCCTTGCCTCCACGCTAAAGAGAGAGAGAGAGAGAGAGAGAGAGAGAGAGAGAGAGAGAGAGAGAGAGAGAGAGAGAGAAAGAGAGAGAGAGAGAGAGGCAGAGAAATAAAGAGAGGCAGAGAAATGCTGGACACGTGGACAGATTTTTCCTTAGTTTTTCCTTTTTCCTTTTTTTTTCCTTTTTTTTTTTTGCCTCCACGCTAAAGGCAGAGAAATGTAGAGATAGAGAGAGAGAAAGAAATAGAGAGAGAAGGAAATAGAGAGAAGGAAATAGAGAGAGAAAAATATAGAGAAAGAAATAGAGAGAGAAAGAAATAGAGAGAGAAATAGAGAGAGAAAGAAATAGAGAGAAGGAAATAAAGAGAAGGAAATAGAGAGAAGGAAATAGAGAGAAAGAAATAGAGAGAAAATATAGAGAGAAGGAAATAGAGAGAGAAATATATAGACAGAAAGAAATAGAGAGAGAAAATATAGAAAGAAAGAAATAGAGAGCAATAGAGAGAGAAAGAAATAGAGAGAAAATATAGAGAGAAAGAAATAGAGAGAGAAAGAAATAGAGAAAGAAATAGAGAGAGAAGGAAATAGAGAGAGAGAAATAGAGAGAAAGAAATAGAGAGAAAGAAATAGAGAGAGAAAGAAATAGGGAGAACAAATATATAGAGAAAGAAATAGAGAGAAATATATAGAGAAAGAAATAGAGAGAGAAATATAGAGAGAGAAAGAAATAGAGAGAAATATATAGAGAGAAAGAAATAGAGAGAGAAATATATAGAGAAAGAAATAGAGAGAGAAAGAAATAGAGAAAGAAATATATAGAGAAAGAAATATAGAGAGAAAATATAGAAAGAAAGAAATAGAGAGAAAATATAGTGAGAGAAATAGAGAGAGCAATGCTGGACACGTGGACAGATTTTTCCTTTTTTTTTTTTGTAAGGTTGTTAGTTCATGTTGTATTATTTTGTTCTTTGTTTTATTGTTTTGTTTGCTTGTTCTAATGTTGTATCTTTGTTTATTTGTGTTTATTTGTGTGTGTGGCTTGTTCTATGTGTGTGTGTGTGTGTGTGTGTGTGTGTGTGTGTGTGTGTGTGTGTGTGTGTGTGTGTGTGTGTGTATTCATCTAGTTGTATTTTACAGGCCAGAGCAATGTTCGTGTGGCCCCGTCTCCATATCAACAGTTTTATCATTCATCCTTAGTGCGTTGTGTTGGGGGAAGCCACCACCCCGGAGAACAGGTCACAAACCCCGGATAACACCCGGTGTGTGTGTGTGTGTGTGTGTGTGTGTGTGTGTGTGTATGTGTGTGTGTGTGTGTGTGTATGTGTGTGTGAAGATCAAACTGTAATATCTATACTTCAACACACACACACACACACACACACACACACACACACACCTGACCGCCCATCTTAATGAGGTTCTAATTATCTCATTTATGACTTATCATTCCCATCAAGAGAAGGCAGGTAGAAGAGAGAGAGAGAGAGAGAGAGAGAGAGGAGAGAGAGAGAGAGAGAGAGAGAGAGAGAGAGAGAGAGAGGGGGGAGAGAGTCAAAATCAGGTTATTACAATTATAAATGATAAGGTTATGATATATATTTATTCATTTATTTAAATATTTGTTTATTTATTCACCTATAAATCTAAATTGAATTGAAAGATTAATAAATATAATGATGTATTACCTATAAATACATCCATGAAGACAACAACAACAACAATAACAAAATATACAATACCTATTACTTCATTAAAACACTAAATAATAATAATAATAATAATAATAATAATAATAATAACAATAATAATAATAGTAATAATAATAATAATAATAATAATAATAATAATAATAGTAATAATAATAATAATAACAATAATAATAATAATAATAACAATAATAATAATAATAATAGTAATAATAATAATAATAATAATAATAATAACAATAATAATAATAATAATAGTAATAACAATAATAATAATAATAATAGTAATAATAATAATAATAATAATATTAATAATAATAACAATAATAATAATAATAGCAATAATAATAATAATAATAATAACAATAATAATAATAATAATAATAATAATAATAATAAAACACTAAATAAGGAACCTTGACGAAAGACTTCATTAATTATTACCTGCTTTTAATTTATTTCATTTTATATTTTATTTTTCTTATTATTTGTGTGTGTATGTGTGTGTGTGTGTGTGCGTGTGTGTGTGTGTGCGTGTGTGTGTGTGTGTGTGCGTGTGCGTGTGCGTGTGTGTGTGTGTGTGCGTGTGTGCGTGTGCGTGCGTGTGTGTGTGTGTGTGTGTTCAGTTAATCCCGCCGTCTATTCTCACCTTTTATCGGTTCATAATCAAGTGTTTTAAGTGTATATCGGCACGTTATCGGGTGTCTTAAGGTGTATCGGTTCGTTATCGGCTGTTTTCCCAGGTATATCGGCACGTTATCGGGTGTCTTAAGGTGTATCGGTTCGTTATCGGCTGTTTTCCCAGGTATATCGGCACGTTATCGGGTGTCTTAAGGTATATCGGCTCATAATCAAGTGTTTTAAGAGCATATCGGCACGTTATCGGGGTCTTAAGGTGTATTGGCTCGTTATCGGCTCGTTATCGGGTGTTTTCCCAGGTGTATCGGGGCGTGTGTGTGTTTGTTATCGGGAGTCGCGGGTGGTCGGGTCGCTATCGGTTATTTGCGACGGTCATCAGGTGAGTGATCAGTGTTATCGGGGTGTCCATCGGCGTGCTGCGGTCAGGGCGGTGAAGGGCAGGTCAGGTGAGGTCGCGGGTCACCTAAATTAGGGGGGGGGGGTAGGAAAGAAGGAAGAAAGAAGGGGAGAATAGGTGATGGATAAGGGAAGGAAGAAAGCTTGGATGTAAAGAAGGAAGAAAGCTTGGATGTAAAGAAGGAAGAAAGCTTGGATGTAAAGAAGGAAGAAAGCTTGGATGTAAAGAAGGAAGAAAGCTTGGATGTAAAGAAGGAAGAAAGCTTGGATGTAAAGAAGGAAGAAAGCTTGGATATAAAGAAGGAAGAAAGCTTGGGTGTAAAGAAGGAAGAAAGCTTGGATGTAAAGAAAGAGCTAGTAAGAGGAAGAATTTGGATGTAAGAAGAAGAAAGCTTGGATGTAAGAGATAAAAGCTTGGATGTAAGAATGAAAGCGGAGAAACTGGATGAAGCAGCAGGAAGCTTGGAATATAAGAGGAAGAAAGCTTGGTGTAAGAAGGAAAGCTTGGATGTAAAGAAGGAAGAAAGCTTGGATATAAAGAAGAGTAAATTGGATGTAAATAAATAATGATGATGAGAAGAAGGAGGAATAATAATAATAATAATAATAATAATAATAATAATAATAATAATAATAATAATAATAATAAGATGGTATTGAGATGGGAATGAAGGAAAAAAAAGGTGATAAGGGAAACATAGAAGTACCGTAGATAACAGTAAAGTCGCCACCTGCACTAATGTCGCCAGGCGCCATATACTACGAATTATAGCATTACTACTGCTGTGTATGTGCCACTGAAGATGATACACAGTAGTTTATATCATGACTGTATAATCTACCCTGTTTCAGCGTTGTTTTATGCTTTGTAGCTGCAAGTATAGACGGTTTCAAATTTCATTACGCAATTTTTTTTTCGGGCGACGACGACAGCGGGAGGACACTCAGGAAATAAACACTAGATGGCGACTTTATTGATGGTCACGTCTCTGGTGATATTTTTGTAACTTGTTCATTTATAGCCATAATATGACACAGATGAAGACACAAAATGACACAGACTCTCCAGATAGCCCCTTCTAACTTTCCTGTAATCATGGATGTAGAAATGTAAGTATTAACGCCACCACACGTCTGTAAACAGAACAAAAAGTTGTCCTGGCGACTTTACTGTTATCTACGGTAGAAGAAGGTAATATTAAGGGGAGATATTAATGTGAAGAAAAAAAATTATGGTAATGAAAATTCAAAGTATATTTTTTTTAACTCGAAATAGAGAAATAGTAAAAAAAAATTGAAGTAATAGATGAGAGAGAGAGAGAGAATAAAAAGGAGAGAGAGATATGAAGAAAAATGTTAACTCAAGTTTATAGTTAAATTTTATTGATACCTACCTTTAAAAATGTATACCTTACCTGTTAAATTAATGACCTGTTAGTTACCTGCCCGTTACCTGGTGCTGGGAGGGTCATCAAACTGCTACCTGTTTACCTGTTTATGGGGTGATGTGATAATGATTAAAATACGATCTATAATACTTTACGTTTGCTTTTACTACTACTACTACTCCTACTACTACTACTTCTACTACTCTTACTACTACTACTTCAACTTATTCAACTACTACTACTACAACAACTACTGGTTCCACTATTATACTAATGTTCCAACTACTGTTACTTCAGCTACTACTATTATTACTACCACCACCACCAGTAGTAGTAGTAATAGTTGTAGTAATAGTAGTAGTATAAGTAATAGTTGTGGTGGTGGTAGAAGTAGTTATATTTTACTAGAAATTGAGAAATATGGACAAGCTAAACTAATATATGTGACACAGAGAGTAAAAAAGAGAGAGAGAGAGATATAAAGGAAAAATTCAACTCAAGCTTATATAGTTAATTTATTTTGTTAACTTAATTATATTTTTGTATTGTTAATATTTTCTTTTCATACCTGTCTATACAAAACGGATACCTTACCTGTTAATTACCTGTTAGTTACCTGTTAGTTACCTGTTAGTTACCTGTTAGTTACCTGTTAGTTACCTGTTAATTACCTGTTAGTTACCTGTTAATTACCTGTTAGTTACCTGTTAGTTACATGTTAGTTACCTGTTAATTACCTGTTAAGTACCTGTTAGTTACCTGTTAATTACGTGTTAGTTACCTGTTAGTTACCTGTTAATTACCTGTTAATTACCTGTTAATTACCTGTTATTTACCTGTTAATTACCTGTTAGTTACCGGTTAGTTACCTGTTAGTTACCTGTTAATTACCTGTTAGTTACCTGTTAGTTACCTGTTAGTTACCTGTTAATTACCTGTTAGTTATCTGTTAGTTACCTGTTAGTTACCTGTTATTTACCTGTTAATTACCTGTTAGTTACCTGTTAATTACCTGTTAGTTACCTACCCGTTATCTGGTACTGGGAGGGTCACCAAGCCGTTGACCTGTTACCATCATGTTACTTGTTTACCTGTTTATAAGGATACCTGTTGATAGCTGGTGATGCTTATGAGTCGTGCTTGGCCATAACCCTCTGATGGTGGTGATAGTGGTCGTGTATATATTATTATTTTTATATTGAGGACAAGACGTATATATATATTTATTTATATTTATATTTATATTTGTTTATATTTATATAGACTTAGTGTGGTTACCAAGTTGGGCAGACCTTTCATAGGCGTGAAGGGACTGTAGGAGGGAAGGGAAGGGAAGGGAAGGGAAGGGAAGGGAAGGGAAGGGAAGGGAAGGGAAGGGACTAGAAGGTAAGGGAAGAGAAGGGAAGGGAAGGTAAGGGAAGGGAAGGGAAGGGAAGGGAAGGGAAGGGAAGGGAAGGGACTAGAAGGTAAGGGAAGGTAAGGGAAAGGAAGGGAAGGAAAGGGAGGGAAGTGTGGCTCAAACCGTACCTCCGGCCATTCAATGCAAACACCTTCCCTCCCTTCCTCCCTTCCTTTCCCTCCTTCCTTCCCTCCTTCCTTCCCTCCTTCCTTCCCTCCACCTTATCTCTCTCTCTCTCTCTCTCTCTCTCTCTCTCTCTCTCTCTCTCTCTCTCTCTCTCTCTCTCTCTCTCTCTCTCTCTCTCTCTCTCTCTCTCTCTCTCTCATTCCTCGTTTGTTTATGTTTACACTTTTTCCATGACGAAGATTTTCCTATTACTAAATTTTCTTACTATTCTTTATTTTAGATTCAGTTTTTCCTTGATTTTTCTTGTGTTTTTATGAGAGACAGAGAGAGAGAGAGAGGGAGAGAGAGAGAGAGAGAGAGAGAGAGAGAGAGAGAGAGAGAGAGAGAGATAGAGAGAGAGAGAGAGAGAGAGAGAGAGAGAGAGAGAGAGAGAGAGAGAGAGAGAGAGAGAGAGAGAGAGAGAGAGACTGCTAATTGGTGTCTTACAATTACCTGGATTTGGGAATGTAATTATGTAGTGAAGGACGAGGCTATTAGGGAAGCTGCAGGTGACCGCCAGACGCCTCTCCTCCTCCTCCTCCTCCTCCTCCTCCTCCTCCTCTTTGTTGTTATTGTTGTAGATGTGGTGGAAGAACAATTATTATTACGGGATATTATTTTTTCATTGTTTTTCCTCATCATCATAAGTAATGTTTTCGTCATTTATATTTCTTTGTCATCATTATATTTATTGTTACAACCACAATTACTATTATAACATCTACAACTACTACTACTATTCTATTACCACCACTACTACTCTTACTACTACTACTACTACTACTATTACGTATACTTAAACTACTACTACTACCGCTGTTACTACTACTCTACTACTACTACTACTCTTACTACTACTACTACTTCAACTTATTCAACTACTACTACTACTACTACTACTACTCTTACTACTACTACTACTACTACTACTACTGGTTCCACTACTACTACTAATGTTCCAACTACTGTTACTTCAGCTACTACTATTATTACTACCACCACCACCACCAGTAGTAGTAGTAGTAGTAGTAGTAGTAGTAGTAGTGTAGTGGTGGTGGTGGTAGAAGTAGTACTAGAGAAACCATCTGAAATATAGATGAATAACTAATATCCAGTAACACCTCTCTCTCTCTCTCTCTCTCTCTCTCTCTCTCTCTCTCTCTCTCTCTCTCTCTCTCTCTCTCTCTCTCTCTCTCTCTCTCTCTCTCTCTCTCTCACGACAGGTGTTGAAGGCTAATATACTCATCTCATTTGTATAATTAAAGGTATTTTGCATTGCATTTGTTTTGACAAGTAACACATGGGTAAGGGGAGAGAGAGAGAGAGAGAGAGAGAGAGAGAGAGAGAGAGAGAGAGAGAGAGAGAGAGAAGAGAGAGAGAGAGAGAGAGAGAGAGAGAGAGAGAGAGAGAGAAGAGGTGAATAATAATTGATACACATGGGGAAAATATGATGAAAGAGGAAGACAGAGAGTAGATAGGAGAATATACTGAGAGAGAGAGAGAGAGAGGAGAGAGAGAGAGAGAGAGAGAGAGAGAGAGGAGAGAGAGGAGAGAGGAGGAGAGAGAGAGAGAGAGGAAGAGAGAGAGACGGGGGGTGACAGGTGACATGAGAGTTATGAACACACTTGTTGGGGGTCGCCTCACCTGTCCTCTTATTAGCCTGTCTCACGTAATTAACAGCCAGGTGTGCGGGTGGGGGGTTTTTTTTACAAAGGATTACAAAGGAAACACAAACAGCAACAGACCGATAGGTCCTTACAAGGCTGTTTGCTTTAACTGCACTACACTAACTAGATGATAAGAGAGAAAGGATAGGAAAGTAGAAGGCTCCTCCCCACCCACCCATCCCTCCAGCCGAAGCTGGCCGGAAATGAAAGTGATACCATGCAGTATAGAAAAACTGCATGGAATTGTGAGGAAAGTTGAAGCTGTAATCTATGGCTAACTACTACTAGTTTGTGGGGTAGGTTTAGTGCTTGATAGATTGGTCATGTTATGCGTGTTTTGTAATGGTGTGAACACAGTGTGGAGGTTCAAGGGTGGTGCGGCAGCCTTGCCTGGCGCTTTCTTGGGAGGCAGCAGTCAATCAGGCCCCAGCTCCGTTCAATCCACTGCGGATTGTGTACTTTCCATGTAGGACGCCGTACACTTCAATGCCTCCTGCAGCAGTGACCCCTGGTACCTTAAATCCCGATGGTGGTCACTAACTGACAGGTTGAGGGAGGCGGGGGAGGAAGGGGGAAAGGGGGGAGAGGGGGGAGAGGGAAGGGGGGAGGGAAGGGGAAGGAGGGGGGAGGCATAGCAACGGTACATGAGAAAACATAATAATACATACATAGAGAGAGAGAGAGAGAGAGAGAGAGAGAGAGAGAGAGAGAGAGAGAGAGAGAGAGAGAGAGAGAGAGAGAAAAAAAAATAGTAGAGAAAGTAAAAGAAACACTCGAACATTTAATACTGTAGGACATAATACAAAGAAAAAATAAAATAGGTCTTATGAACAAAAATAAAAATAAAAGTCCAGCGATATCCTTTTTTTTCTTCCCTGATGATAGCTGTGCATATCCCGCAGACTGTGTGTGTGTGTGTGTGTGTGTGTGTGTGTATGTGTGTGTGTGGGTGTGGGTGTGGGTGTGTGGGTGTGTGTGTGTGTGTGTGGGTGTGTGTGGGTGTGGTGGTGTGTGTGTGTGTGTGGGGTGTGTGGGTGGGTGTGTGTGTCGGTGTGTATGTGTGTGGGTGTGTGTGTGGGTTGTGTGTGTGGTGGGGTGTGTGGGTGTGTGTGTGTGGGTGGGTGTGTGGGTGTGTGTGTGTGTGTGGGTTTGGGTGTGTGTGGGTGGGTGTGTGGGTGGGTGTGTGTGTCGGTGTGTGTGTGTGTGTGTGTGTGTGTGTGTGTGTGTGTGTGTGTGTGTGTGTGTGTGTGTGTTTTAGGTCTCAGTCTTACCCATAGATCGTTCCTCTGAGCTCGTAATTTTCTGCCTGGGGGGTCATTGCAGATGATCGCGAGTCCAGTGAGTGATCAAGACCGTGGTGAATGACATAAGAATATACAAGATAGTCATGTTTATATTAATGTCATTTAAATATTATGTCATTATCTCTTTTTTTTCTCTTCTCTCTTCCTTCTCTTTAGCCTGTTCTTCCCTTCTTCCCTTCTTCCGTGTTTACCTTCTCTCTTATTCCTATTATATTCTTATTCTTATTCCTATTCCTATTCTTATTCTTATTCTTATTCTTATTCCTATTCTTATTCTATTCTTATTCTTATTCTTATTCCTATTCTTATTCCTATTCTTATTCTTATTCCTATTCTTATTCCTATTCTTATTCTTATTCTTATTCTTATTCCTATTCTTATTCCTATTCTTATTCCTATTCTTATTCCTATTCTTATTCTTATTCCTATTCTTATTCCTATTCTTATTCTTATTCTTATTCCTATTCTTATTCTTATTCCTATTCCTATTCTTATTCTTATTCCTATTCTTATTCCTATTCTTATTCTTATTCCTATTCTTATTCTTATTCTTATTCCTATTCTTATTCTTATTCTTATTCCTATTCTTATTCTTATTCTTATTCCTTATTCTTATTCCTATTCCTATTCTTATTCTTATTCCTATTCCTATTTTATTCTTATTCTTATTCTTATTCCTATTCTTATTCTTATTCTTATTCTATTCTATTCTTATTCTATTCTTATCTCTATTCTTATTCTATTCTTTCATTCTATTCCTATTCTTATTTATTCTTATTCTTATTCCTATTCCTATTCTTATTCTTATTTATTCCTATTCCTATTCTTATTCTATTCTTATTCTTATTCTATTCTTATTCCTATTCTTATCTTCTTATTCCTATTCTTATTCTTATCTTATTCCTATCTTATTCTTATTCTTTATTCCTATTCTTATTCTTATTCTTATTCCTATTCTTATTCTATTCTTTATTCCTATTCTTATTCTTATTCCTATTCCTATTCTATTTATTCTATTATTCTATTCTATTCCTTCTATTCATTATTCCTTATTCTTATCTTATTCTTATTCTTATCCTATTCTTATTCTTATTCTATTATTCTATTCTTATTCTATTCCTATTCTTATTCCTATTCTTATTCTATTCTATTCTTATTCTTATTCTATTCTATTTCTTATTCTTATTCCTATTCTTATTCTTATTCTTATTCTATTATCCTATCTTATTCTTATTCTTATTCCTATCTTTCTTATTCTTTCTATTCTATTCCTATTCTATTCTTATTCTTATTCTTATTCTATTCCTATTCTTATTTCTATTCTATTCTTATTCTTATTCCTATTCTTATTCCTATTCTTATTCTTATTCTTATTCTTATTCTTATTCCTATTCCTATTCCTATTCTTATTCTTATTCCTATTCTTATTCTATTCTTATTCCTATTCTTATTCCTATTCTTATTCTTATTCTTATTCTTATTCCTATTCTTATTCTTATTCTTATTCTTATTCCTATTCTTATTCTT
>JACEEZ010017295.1:82500-105000 GCA_016584305.1 Chionoecetes opilio
GGACGGAAGGTAACAGACGACCTCATAGATTACCCTTGATATATGTAACCCCAACCACCCCCCAACCCCCCTCCTCACCCCTACCTATAACCCCGCCTTAACCCCCTCTGTCTTCCCTCCTCCTCCCTTCGTCACCTAACCTTCTCCTCTTCTTTCTATTATTTTTTAGCATTTTCCTCCTCACAAAATTTTCTTTAACCCTCCAACCCCTTTCTTCCTCCCCCTACCCTACCTATAACCCCTACCCCTTTAACACCCCTTCCTTAACCCCCTCTGTCTTCCCTCCTCCTCCCTTCGTCACCTCACATTTTTTTCTTCCTATATTTTTTGTAATTTTGTCTTCTCGAAATTTTCACCATTTTACACTTTTTTTCCTTATCTGTTTTTTATTTTTTTTATTATTTTTCTCGTCTCGAAATTTTCTCTCTTCCTGTTTTCTTGGACCTGTTTTCTATTTTTCATCATTTTTCTCTTCTCGAAATTTCACTTTTTTTTTTTCCTTATCTGATTTTTTTTCGTTTATTATTTTCCTTGACTTGAATTTTGTCTTTTTCTTTGGTTTTCTCTCTTTTTTTTCTCTTTTTTTCTCTTTTTTTTCTCTGTGTGACTATCTTGACCCCTTCCTCTCCTCTTCCTCCTCCTCCTCCTCCTCCTCCTCCTCTCCTCCTCCTCTTCCTCCGCCTCCTCCTCCTCCATTTTCATAGCTTCCTTGACCTTTTTCCTCTCTGTATTCTTTCCTTATTCCTTAACCTTTGACCTCACCCTCTCCTTCCTCCTCCTCCTCTTCCTCCTCCTCCTCCTCCTCCTCCTCCTCCTCCTCCTCCTCTCCTCCTCCTCCTCCTCCTCCTCCTCCTCCTCCTCCTCCTCCTCTCCTCTATTTCAATCCCTGGCTTCTGTCGTTCAAGTTAATTTTTTTAGTATTATTTTTTGTTCGGTTTTTCTGTCGCTGTATCGAAAGTCAAAATATATGAGGCGACGCCAGATTTTTTGGTGACGTTTCATTTTGGACAGTGGCGCTACGAGATTTTTTTGAATATTTTTTTTTGTTTTTGTTTAGGGGGGCTAGTAGGACCGGAGAAAGGGGGCTTGGGTGGGAGGGGGGTTTTGGTGGGGGGGGGTGAAGGAGGCTTGGGGGTGTGTGTGGAGGGGGGTTTTGGTGGAAGTGGTATTGCTATTTTACCTACTACAAGTGCTGATAAAGTTGTTGTTTACTACTACTACTACTACTACTACTACTACTACTACTACTACTACTACTATTACTATTACTATTATTATTACTATTATTATTATCAGTTTATCATTTAATTCTTAACACATTCTGCACATTTTTATTCATAGTTTTTTTCATCAACATTCTTTTGTCTTTTTTCTTTTATTTTTACAAGGTTATTTTTACCGTCCATTTTTTTCATCAACATCCTTTTTATATTTGTATCTTATTTTATCAAGGGTTTTTTCTTCCTTTTTTTTCATCAACCTAAAATAACCTAAGATAAACCTAAAATAACCTAAGATAAACCTAAAATAACCTAAGATAAACCTAAAATAACCTAAGATAAACCTAAAATAACCTAAGATAAACCTAAAATAACCTAAGATAACCACTAATAAACCTAAAATAACCTAAGATAACCACTAATAAACCTAAAATAACCTAAAATAACCTAAGATAAACCTAAAATAACCTAAGATAAACCTAAAATAACCTAAGATAAACCTAAAATAACCTAAGATAAACCTTAAATAACCTAAAATAACCTAAAATAACCTAAGATAAACCTAAAATAACCTAAGATAAACCTAAAATAACCTAAAATAAACCTAAAATAACCTAAGATAAACCTAAAATAACCTAAAATAACCTAAAATAACCTAAGATAAACCTAAAATAACCTACAATAACCTAAGATAAACCTAAAATAACCTAAAATAACTTAAAATAACCTAAGATAAACCTAAAATAACCTAAAATAACCCTAAAATAACCTAAGATAAACCTAAAATAACCTAAGATAAACCTAAAATAACCTAAGATAAACCTAAAATAACCTAAAATAACCTAAAATAACCTAAGATAAACCTAAAATAACCTAAAATAACCTAAAATAACCTAAGATAAACCTAAAATAACCTAAAATAACTTAAAATAACCTAAGATAAACCTAAAATAACCTAAAATAACCTAAGATACACCTAAAATAACCTAAAATAACCTAAAATAACCTAAAATAACCAAAACTAAACTAAAAATAACCCTTTCTATATTTGCTTTTATTTTTACAAGCGATTTTTTTTGCTTCGTTATTTTCTATCAACATCATTTCTGTATATTTTTTATATTTTTACAAGGCGTTTTTCTTCCTTTTTTTTCTCATCAACATCCCTTCGATATATTTTCTTTTATTTCTACAAGGTGGTTTTTTTTCCTTCCATTTTTAATCAACTTCCTTCTATATATTTTTTATGTTTTACAAGGTTATTTTTTTTTTTCATTCAACTTCCTTGCTGTATATTTTCTTTTATTTTTACAAGGGTTTTTTTTTCCTTCCTTTCTTTTCATCAACATCCTTTCTCAAAATTTTCTTGTATTTTTCAAGCTGTTTTTTTTCTTTTCTTTTTTCATCAACATCTTTCTGTATAATTTTTTTTTTCAGCGAACAACTTTTTCTCCCTTTTTGCTCACAATTTATCTTATCTGTCTTATCTCTTATCTTATTATCTGTGTTATTCATCATTATCTTTCATTATCTCTTCATCATTTAATTTTTACACATATTCTGCATTTTTTTCTTCCTCATTCATCAACATCCTATCTGTGTCCTCATTTATTTTTACAAGGACTTTTTTTCCTTAATTTTTTTCACCAACATCCTTTCTATATATTTTCTCTTAATTAATTTTACAAGGTGATTTTTTTTCCTTCCATGTTTTTTAGGGTGTTTATCTTATCTGTGTTATCTCTGCGGTGTGTGTAGTGGGTGTCCATCGTTTATAAGCCACGTATCAGCTTATCATCCCGTCTCTTTGCGGCTTGTTCTTCTCTCTTTCTCCTTATCGCTGTCATCGCCATCGCTCTCTTATCGCCGGGATCTCGCTCTCTTTACACCCCCCTGCCCCCCCCCGGCCCCCCTTCCCCCCTCGTTAAGCTGTCGCCTATCACCACACCTTGTTAATTGTCACTTATCACTCTCATCACTGTCATCACTTCAACTCTCTCTCTGTCACTCCCTATACATCACCACTATACACACGCGCGCGCGCACACACACACACACACACACACACACACACACACACACACACACACACACACACACACACACACACACACACACACACACACTCTAGGCACACCAAATCACCCTAAGATATTATTATGTGTGCATTAGAACGTTTATACCTAACCTAAGCCTCACCTTAACCCCTTGAGTTCCAGAACGTAATTTTCATTGTGATTTGGCTGCCATTAGACGATTTTAATTGATATAGTTAGCAATATTTTATAGATATGACCTGCCTAGTATCGTTGTCCACTAACTAATTTGGTATATTTAGTTACTTTTCGTAATTCTATGGCTAACGACAGACGATTTTATATAGCAAAGGAAAGATCTGGGCGTGAAGGGGTTAACTCACACTATAGCCACACCAAATCACTCAAAGATGTTATTATGAGTGTGTTAGAACGTTTATAGTTTATAGTTTGTAGTGTTATGCCCCACCCTGTCTGTCAAAAAAACAAAAATGTTACCGCAATAAAAAAAAATATTCCTGGAGAGTATACGTTAATTTTTTTTTTTTTTTTTTTTTTTTGACTGAACCATTATGAAAAAAATAGTCCTTAAACTGGTCAGAATTATGTGGTATAGCTTTTTTAACATGTTTTTGTCTGCAGAAATATAGTGTTAAAACGACGGAAACGAGTGATATTGCAGTGCTTCTCAGTCGGTTTTAGTATATGTACTATTATTAAGGAGACTAAGGCCACGAAATACTGGTGGTGTAAAGTTTCTAGAGAGGTTAGGAAGGGTGTTATAGTGGTGTTAGGAAGGTTTTAGTGGTGGTGTTAAGGTTTTAGTGAGGTTAGGAAGGGTATTGGTTTTTATCAGAGTCCTGCAAGCCATCTATCCGTCCATCTATCTTTACAGAGCTGTTATTGTTTCTTTTTGACCCCACCATCTGTGTATATCTAGACTTATAATCTATCAGGTTTTTTTATTAGTGTAGTATTCGTCAATTTTTTTTAATCTTTCTTAGGAATACGTTAGTAACAACTTCATATAATTAGATATCCATAACTAAAGCTAATATAGATAATAGATAATATAGATAGCATAGAATATAGACAGTTCATAATCCACAAAAAAACTCAAGTCCCAAAAGAGGAGTGTCTATAAACCCCTTCCCTTCCCTTCCCTTCCCTTCCCTTCCCTTCCCTTTCCCTTCTTCCCTTCCCCCTGCCTTCCTAACCTCCTTATAATCTAATCTAAATTGTTTATAATCCACCAAAAACCTCAAACTATAAGAAGAGTGTCTATAAATTCCTTCCCTTGCCTCCCCTTCCTTTCCCTTCCCTTCCCTTCCCTTCCCTTCCCTTCCCTTCCCTTCCTTCCCTTCCTTCCCTTCTCTTCCCTTCCCTTCCCTTCCCTTCCCTTCCCTTCCCTTCCCTTCCCTTAGCCTTCCTAGCCTCCCAAGGGATCCCTCAATTTTCACATTGACTTATTATTTAGAATCTACGTTTTCATGAGTACAACAACAACTTAACACTATTGAATATCCATCACCAAAGCTAATAGAGGTCATTCATAATATAGATAACATAGAAAAGTGACAGTTGATAATCCACTTAAAACCTTGAAACCCCGAAAGAGGAGTCAGTGTATAAACTCTTCCCTTCCCTCCACTAAGACCTCAAACCCTGAAGAAGGAGTGTCTATAAATTCCTTCCCTTGCCTCCCCTTCCCTTCCCTGCCTTCCCTTCCCTCCCCTCCCCCCTGCCTTCCTAAACCCCCCCAAGGGATCCCTGTAGGTGAACTTTGGGTCCCTCGGTGTTTTGTATGCCCTCGGGAAGCCGCCCTGACGTCCTCCCTGCGCCGTGACGAGCATTGCTGATGACGATGATGATGAAACGGTGATGCTGGTGATAGTGGTAATGGTGGTGGTGGTGATGTTGTGGTGGTGGTGGTGGTTGTGGTGGTGGTGGTGGTGGTGGTGGTGATGGTGGTGGTGGTGATGGTGGTGGTTGTGGTGGTGGTGGTGGTGATGGTGGTGTGTGGTGGTGTGGTGGTGGTGGTGGTGGTGGTGATTGTGTGATGGTTGTGGTGGTGGTGGTGGTGGTGGTGATGGTGGTGGTGGTGATGGTGGTGGTGGTGACAGTGGTGGGGGTGGTGGTGAAAGGAGTTGCATTCTGGTGTTTGTCTGAGTGTGTTTGTGTGTTTTTATCTGTATGTGTGTGTAGTGAACAATAATAAACACACACACACACACACACACACACACACACACACACACACACACACACACACACACACACACACACACACATCACCAAGACGGGAGGAGGAGGAGGAGGAGACATAAATAAATTAATACAAAAAGAAATAGCGAGAAACACAAACACTCTCCTTTTAGTGTTGAAGCAAACTGTTCCAAAAGGCATTCAAGAGGAAGAGGAGGAAGAAGGAAGAGGAGGAGAAAGAGGAGGAGGAGGAAGAAGAAGAAGGAAGAGGGGGAGAAGAAGAAGAAAGATATAGAAAAGGAAGAAGAGGAAGAAAAGGAAGAGAAGGAGAATAATAAGAGGAGGAGAAAGAGAAAGAACGGTAGAATGAGAGAGAAAGAGAGGAGAGGATTGGAAGGCTAAGGAGGAGGAGGGAGGAAGAAGAAGGAAGAGGAGGAGAAGAAAGAAATGAAAGGAGAGGAGAAAAGGAAGAAGAAAGAAAAAGAAAGAACGGCCGGAGAACGAGAAAATAAATAGAAGGCTACGGAAAATGAGGAAGGAAGAGAAGGAAGAAGAGGAAGGAAGGAAGGAAGGAAGGAAGAAGAGGACGAAGGAAGGAAGGAAGGAAGAAGAGGACGAAGGAAGGAAGGAAGGAAGAAGAGGACGAAGGAAGGAAGGAAGGAAGAAGAGGACGAAGGAAGGAAGGAAGAAGAGGACGAAGGAAGGAAGGAAGGAAGAAGAGGACGAAGGAAGGAAGGAAGAAGAAAATAATTGAGAAAAGGAAGGGAAGGAGAAAAGAACGTAGAGAAAATTTAAGAACGGTAGAAGAAGAAGAGACGATTTTGGGGGTATAGAAGAAGGGAATAAGGAGAAGAGGAAGAAAAGGAAGAAAAAGGAAGAGAAGGGCAGTGTTTCGCTAATGTAACCCGGGAAACAAACGGGTTACAGCAGACTAGGAGGTGCGGATGCGAACATAACCCGCAGATAAACTAGCGACGCGGCTTTAAATACGGGGGTCGTAAAGATACAATTTGCTCCCCCTCCCCCAGCGCTCAGGAGGCAACCCCGCTCGTCCAGGGGAGGGGAAGGGGGGAAGAAGGGGGGGGAGGGAGGGGAAGAAAACGAGGCTAAGGAGAAAATGGGGGAGTCGTATTTTAAGCGGTGACTTGGTTATGTTTGATTTAGTGGTGGAGTTTGTTCGCTGGATGTCTTTGTTGTTCGTTCTGGATTCTCTTGATTTCCATCAATTCGTCTCTCGAATATTCTCTCTCGAATATTCTCTCTCGAATATTCAGTCTCTCGAATATTCAGTCTCTCGAATATTCTCTCTCGAATATTCTCTCTCGAATATTCTCTCTCTCGAATATTCTCTCTCGAATATTCTCTCTCGAATATTCTCTCTCGAATATTCTCTCTCGAATATTCTCTCTCGAATATTCTCTCTCGAATATTCTCTCTCGAATATTCAGTCTCTCGAATATTCTCTCTCGAATATTCAGTCTCTCGAATATTCTCTCTCGAATATTCTCTCTCGAATATTCAGTCTCTCGAATATTCTCTCTAATATTCTCTCTCTCGAATATTCAGTCTCTCGAATATTCTCTCTCTCGAATATTCTCTCTCGAATATTCTCTCTCTAATATTCTCTCTCTCGAATATTCTCTCTCTCTAATATTCTCTCTCTCTAATATTCTCTCTCTCGAATATTCAGTCTCTCGAACATTATCTCTCGAATATTCTCTCTCTCTCTCTCTCTCTCTCTCTCTCTCTCTCTCTCTCTCTCTCTCTCTCTCTCTCTCTCTCTCTCTCTCTCTCTCTCTCTCTCTTCTCTCTCTCTTATCCTTTATCATTAATATTTTTTTCCTCTAGCTTTGGTTGTTGATTTATTTCATTATCTCTGCTATGATTTATATTTTTTTGGGTGACTATATATTTTTTGTCCTTAAATGAACGTCTAATGTCGTCTTTATCTGTCTGTATTTCTGTCTTTTTCCTTCTATTGACATATATCTGTTGCTGTATACTCTTCAATATATTTGTTTGTGTATCTTTCTATCAATCTAATTACACAATCTATCAATGATCTCACCTGTTTTTATCTATATTTATATTTCTTTCCTATATTTTAATTGTATCTACTTCTGTTCCTACTTTGATAACTTTCCTTGTCTATCTATCCGTCTTATCTATCTATCTATCTATCTATCTATCTATCTGTCTATCATATCTATCTATCTATCTGTCTATCTCTCTATCTATCTATCTATCTATCTATCTATCTGTCTATCTATATATCTATCTATCTATCTATCCATCTATCTATCTATCTATCTATCTATCTATCTATCTATCTATCAATACTTTCGCCTGTGTGTTCCATTTTTTATCTATCGTTCACTCTCATAAATAGGGGGTATATTAAGGGTCGAATTGTTACATCGCACCATCACTACCCTTTTTAAACCCTATGTCCAGACTGGAGGGTAGATGCTGCCGATTATACCCTTCATCTACCCTTTATCTACCCTTTTTAGACGAGAGGGTTGGAAAAGGGTATATTTGCGTCGATCCGAAAGGGTATATTTTTGTAAGGGTAGAAAAAGGGTAGCAGTATTTCATCACTACAAATACCCTTTTTCTACCCTTTTCCTACCCTTTTTTTCTAAGAGTGTTGGCTCTTTCCGTCCGCCCCTGTCTGTCGATCCATCTATCTATCGGTCAATACTCCTGCTCTATTTTTTTTTTTATCTATCGATGGCTGTGTCCGTACCCCGTCTCCCTGGGTCTTCTCGCTCATTAAAGCCCCGCCCCGCCCCGCCACACATGTCGGAGCGCCAGGTAAATGTCACACCCGGGCCTCCACACCCGACACACTGGCGACGCTACACACATAGAAATACAACACCAAAAAACACACATTAACCCCTTGAGACCCAGAACGTAATTTCCATTGTAATTTAGCTACCATTAGACGATTTTTGTGACTATAAGGAACATTTTATAGATATGACCTGTTTAGTATCCTTGTCTACTAACTAATTTGGTATATTTAGTTATTTTTCGTAATTTTATGGGTCGACAACATACAATTTTTTATAGCCAAGGAAAGATCTGGGTGTGAAGGGGTTAGAAAAGAAATAAAAAAGTAAGAATCAACACCAAAATACAAGACAAATAAGGAAAATATAGGAAAGTAGGAATAAGATCACTCTGAGCAGCACCCGATTTCTGTTTTACTCAGAACGAAAAAAAAAACCATTCTTATTTTTGAATTTATTTTGTTAAGTTAACCCCTTCACGCCCAGATCTTTTCTTTGCTATATAAAATTGTATGTTGTCGAGCCATAAAACTACAAAAAGTAACTGAATATACCAAATTAGCTAGTCGGCAAGGATACTAAACAGGTTATATCTATCAAAACATTGCTAATATTAATTAAAATCGTCTTATGGTACCCAAATTACAATGGAAATTACGCTCTGGGTCTCAAGGGGTTAAGGTTAGCGAGACAGGTAGGAAGGGATTGAACAAGACTACCGGAGGGGAGGAGACCAAGGAGACGTACGTAGACCGAGACCGTAGACCGAGATCGTAGACCGAGACCGTAGACCGAGACCGTAGACCGTAGACCGTAGAACCGCAACACACGACGTAGTTTGCGGTTGTGTTTTTTTTTTTTTTTCGACAGTAGCTACACTAGATTTACGTAACACGCCTTAGGAAAATGGCTGAGTCTAGTTAATAATACTTATATTTAACCCCTGCACGCCCAGGTCTTTCCTTTGCTATATAAAAATGGTCTGTTGTTAGCCATAAAATTACGAAAAGTTAACTGAATATACCAAATGAACTAGTGGACAAGGATACTAAACAGGTCATAGCTATAAAATATTGTTTACATCTACTAAAATCGTCTAATGGTAGTCAGATTACTATGAAAATTACGTTCTGGTCGTCAAGGGGTTAACATGTACACATTGTAAAGGTGGTTTTCGGAATAGATTTTTTTTTTTTTTTTTTTTTTTTTTTTTTTACGTTGAAGCCTATATAGCGCCTGTATACGCTATTTGTTCTCAATGCCAAATAGTTGTGTTAAAGCTTGTCATTCTCACACTGCAAGGCGCTTAAGTCACAGGGAAAGATTGATACAGTGTACAAATATGAGAGACTAAGGTTGCGGAAACAGATAGCAGGAACAAATACGACGAGAGATGATTCATTGGCAAACTATGGTCTGTTCGGTGACTTCCTGGTTTATTCATCCCTCTTCCTTCCTTTAGTATTTCTAGTATTTCCGCTCCACGTCTTCTTCTTCTTCCTCTTTTTCCTATTTGTTTTATTTAGTTGTCACCGTTTTGATCTTCTTCCTCCTCCTCCTCCTCCTCGTTTTCATCCTTCTTTTTCTCTCACAATCCCTTAATAGTCCTTCTCAGATTCTTTCTTCTTCTCCTCCTCCTTCTCTTCCTCCTCCTCCTTCTCTTCCTCCTCCGCCTCCTCCTCCTCCTCCTCCTCCTCCTCCTCCTCCTTCTCCTCCTCCTTCTCTTCCTCCTCCTCCTCCACTTCATTCTACTCCTCGTCCTCGTCCATTTTTTCTGCCCTTCACCACCCATCACCATATCATCCTCCTTGTCCTTCTCCTCCTGAACCTCCTTATCCTCCTACACCTCCTGCACCTCCTCCACCTCCAGCACCTCCTCCTCGGGCAGGGGCAGGGGGTGTGTGGGGCGATCGTGTGCCCCCCTCAGCCATTGTATGCAGCAGGTTCGTGTATACCCGAGGGTCAAGCACTGGTAAGGGAGCGTGCCTGGAATAACAAACCCTGCAGGGGGACGCTAGCCAGGGGGACACAGGCGACGGGGATCAGCTGAGGTAGGGGAGGCAGGGAGGAGGCAGGGGTGAGGCAGGGAGAGTGAGACAGGGCAGGGGAAGAGGCAGGAAGGGAGGGAAGAGAGAGAGAGGCAGAGAGGAAGGGTTGAATGGATTAAGAAAAGGGAACAAAGGCATAGGAGAGAAAGGGTAACCTACAGAGAGAGAGAGAGAGAGAGAGAGAGAGAGAGAGAGAGAGAGAGAGAGAGAGAGAGAGAGAGAGAGAGAGAGAGAGAGAGAGAGAGAGAGAGAGAGAGAGAGAGAGGTAAGGGGATGATATGTCAACAGGATCCATTAAATTTGTAGTAATAAGGAGGTGGGTTGGGAGTTGCTTGGTCAGTGATCGGAATTTATGAGGTGGCTGTGAAGAAACGATGCGAAGACGTGATGATGGATGGGCAGGTGGGTGTTGTGACAGGTGAACCCCCCCTATCATCCCCCCTCCCACAACCACCACCACTACCCTACCATCCCCTACCACCACCACCACAAGCACCACCACTACTACCAAATCCAGTCACCTTATAGATTTTTCCGACATTTTTACCACCATAACTACCACCACTAACACTACTACTACTACTGCCACTACTACTACTACTACTACACTACTACTACTACTACTACTACTACTACTACTACTACTACTACTACTACCACTACCCTACCACCACCACCACTACCGCAATCAGTATTCCCCACCACTAACTACTACCACCATTCCTTCCTTGGACCTCAACCACTACTACTCACCCCCACCACCACCACCACTACCCCCACCACTACCTTCACCTCACCCCCCTCTCTTAACCTTAACCCTTGACCTCCTCCCCCTCCCCACCCCCTCCCCCTCCCCTCCCCTCCCCCTCATCACACCTGTAAGGACAGCCTGCTATTATACCCCTACAGGTAACCTTAATTAATACAGGTAAAGAGAGGGAGGGGAAGGGGGGGAAGGGGGAGGGGGAAGGGGGAGGGGGAGCATCAGTAGCTTACCATTACCATCCCCCCTTCCCCCCTACTTCACTACCACCTATTACCCCCTCCCTTCCCTCTGCAGTAAGGAAGGGAGGTTGGGTTGGGGGAAGGGGGAAGGGGTTGGGGGAAGGGGGAAGGGGTTGGGGAGGAAGGGGAAAGGGGTTGTTCAGATTCCTCAGATAATAGGTTAATTAGCTTTACCAATCGTAATTTCAGGTGATTAAACAAATTTACAGCTTCTGGTATCTGGGTGTATTATCAGGGAGAGAAGGAAGGAAGGGAAGGGAAGGAAAGAAGGAAGAGAGGGCGTGAAGGAAGGAAGAGGGAAGAGAAGGAGGCATGGATAAAGGAAGGGACGAAGGGAAGGAAGGATGGAAGGAAGGAGGAAAGGGAGGGAGGCAGGGATAAAAGGAGGAAAGAAGGAAGAGAGGGCGTGAAGGAAGGAGGAGGCTAGAGAAGGAGGGAAGAGAAGGAGGCATGGATAAAGGAAGGGACGAAGGGAAGGAAGGATGGAAGGAAGGATGAAAGGGAGGGAGAGAGGGATAAAAGGAGATACGAAGGGAAGGAAGGAAATGAAAGAAGGAACAAAGAGATAGAAGGGAAGGCAAGACGAAGGGAAAAAACAATCGATTACTGGGAAAAATATAATGTCATTGTTTAGCGTTGGCAAAATAAGAAGATGGAAGATGAGGTGGTGTTGAGATTTAATACGATGCCTTATTTTAACATGACCTCCTCTTCCTCCTCTTCTTCTTCCTCTTCCCCTTGATAACATTGTGGTATCAAGAGTTAGGAAGGAGGAGGAGGAGGAGGAGGAGGAGAGGAGGAGGAGGTGGAGGAGGAGGAGGAGGTGGAGGTGGAGGTGGAGGAAGGGATAAATTTGGTAGGATGCTGTACTCTTCTCTCTCTCTCTCTCTCTCTCTCTCTCTCTCTCTCTCTCTCTCTCTCTCTCTCTCTCTCTCTCTCTCTCTCTCTCTCTCTCTCTCTCTCTCTCTCTCTCCCCCTCCACCCTCTCTCTCTCTCTCCTTCTCTCTCTCTCTCTCTCTCTCTCTACTCTCTCTCTCTCTCTCTCTCTCTCTCTCTCTCCTCTCTCTCTCTCTCTCTCTCTCTCTGCTCTCTCTCCCTCTCTCTCCTCTCTCTCTCTCTCTCTCTCATTCTCTCGTCTCTCTCCTACTCTCTCTCTTACTCTCTCTCTCATATCTCTCTCTCTCGCTCTCTCTCTCTCTATCCTCCTCTCTCATCAGTACAACCACGTAGCCAAAACCTGACTTCCCGCACGTGTCCAGAACATGTCTTATTCTACGTGACCTTTTCGACCCTATTACACACGTGACCCTTGACCCCTTGTTGTGAGCTATTAATGCACCTGTGACCCCATTGACTTCTTCTGACCATTTAAATCAGTCAACCCCTAGCCCCTCTAACCCCCCATGATCCTTTGAGTCCTTTTATACCCCCCTAAATCCTTACCTGTGAACCCCTCCTTGACCCCTACCTCGTGACCCCACACCTGTGACCTGTGACCTCCCTGCCTCGCCTTGGTCATTAGAACACCTGCCATAGGAACTATACTTGTATGGAAATTATTTGAGATCGCCTTTTTGAGAAGTGGTGGTGGTGGTGGTGGTGGTGGTGATGGTGGTGGTGTTAGTGGTGGAGGAGGAGGAAGAGGATGAGGAGGAGGAGGAGGAGGAGGAGGAGGAGGATGAGGAGGAGGAGGAGGAGGAGGAGGAGGAGGATAGTAGTACAAGAGATGAAGGAAGAGGAAGGAAGAATAGAAGACAATAACAATGATACGCTAAAGTTGACCTGTATCACTACCATTCCAGATATTCTCTCCCTCTCTCCCTCTCTCCCTCTCTCTCTCTCTCTCTCTCTTCCCTCTCTCCCTCTCTCTCTCTTCCCTCTCTCCCTCTCTCTCTCTTCCCTCTCTCCCTCTCAACTCTATCTTCTCTGCCATGCAAAGTATACATATTTAAAACCACTCAAGAAATTAATTACCATGTTATGAAGAAAAAAAAAAATTGCAAAAAGGTTAGTTAGTTTGACAAAAAAAGAAATTTGACACTTGACCAACCTTCTCCCCCTTCCATTTCCCCTACCTACCCCGTCACCCCTTCCATTTCCCCTACCTACCCCCCCTCACCCCTTCCATTTCCCCTACCTACCCCCCCTCACCCCTTCCATTTCCCTACCTACCCCCCCTCACCCCTTCCATTTCCCCTACCTACCCCGTCACCCCTTCCATTTCCCCTACCTACCCCCCCTCACCCCTTCCATTTCCCCTACCTACCCCCCTCACCCCTTCCATTTCCCCTACCTACCCCCCCTCACCCCTTCCATTTCCCCTACCTATCCCCCCCTCACCCCTTCCATTTCCCCTACCTACCCCCCCTCACCCCTTCCATTTCCCCTACCTACCCCCCCTCACCCCTTCCATTTCCCCTACCTACCCCGTCACCCCTTCCATTTCCCCTACCTACCCCCCTCACCCCTTCATTTCCCTACTACCCCCCTCACCCCTTCCATTTCCCCTACCTATCCCCCCGTCACCCCTTCCATTTCCCTACTACCCCCCTCATCCCTTCCATTTCCCCTACCTACACCCCCTCACCCTTCCATTTCCCCTACCTACCCCCCTCACCCCTTCCATTTCCCCTACCTACCCCGTCACCCCTTCCATTTCCCCTACCTACCCCCCCTCACTCCTTCCATTTCCCCTACCTACCCCCCCTCACTCCTTCCATTTCCCCTACCTACCCCTTACTTTTTTCTTTCTTCCATTTCTACCTACCTCACCCTTATCCCCCTTCTATTTCCCCTACCTATCCCCTCCTAACCCCTTATCACCCTTCCCTTTCCCCTACCTACCCCCTCCTCACCCCTTATCCCCTTCCCTTTCCCTACCTACCCCCTCCCCCCCTTCTCCCCCTCCATTTCCCTACCTCTTCACCCCTTATCCCCCCAACCTCACCCCTCTCCGAAAATACATGTGGGTAAAATACAAAAAAAGAATACAGTGTTACTATTCTTTTAGGTGGAAATACAAACCCTACATCCCCCCCTTCCCCCCTTCCTCCCCCTCCCCCTCCCCCTAACCCTTACCTGGCATTAACTTCCGGTGAGGGGGAAGGGGGGGAAAGGGGCTAAAAGGGGGGAAGGGAACCGTGATTTGGCCAAGGTTCCTTTTTTTTTTTTTGGTGTTGGGTTGTGTGGGTAAGTAAATTAGATTTTTTGGGCTTTATTTTGTTCTTTTTGTGTATGTGTATTTGTTTGTTTATTTTATTCATCTATTTGTGTGTGTGTGTGTGTGTGTGTGTGTGTGTGTGTGTGTGTGGTGTGTGTGTGTGTGTGTGTGTGTGGGTGTTTGTTTGGATTGCGGTTTTCCCCCACCCCCTAAAAATTATAGTCTGTTTAATTGTATTTATGTAGATTTCATTTATTTGTCCTATTTGTTCTCTCTCTCTTCTCTCTCTCTCTCTCTCTCTCTCTCTCTCTCTCTCTCTCTCTCTCTCTCTCTCTCTCTCTCTCTCTCTCTCTCTCTCTCGCATCCCTCGCCTATAAATTTGCATACACCAACCTCATAAGGGAAATACTGTTGAATTTCTCTCTCTCTCTCTCTCTCTCTCTCTCTCTCTCTCTCTCTTCTCTCTCTCTCTCTCTCTCTCTCTCTCTCTCTCTCTCTCTCTCTCTCTCTCTATGTTCTTTTTTTTAACGAGTACAACATATAATTTGCTATGTATGTGCGTGTGTGCGTCAGAAAAAATATACGCTTCGCAATATCTTCATAATCTAGTGTTTTATCGGTTGTTATATATATATATATTTTTAGTTCTTATTCTTTTGTTTTCATTTAATTTGTTTATTCTTCATATGATTAGCAATGTTAATCAATGCGTTATAAATTTGATGTCTTCAGTAACGTTTTTTTGTGAGTAACGTTTCTGCAACATTTATTATGGCTATGTATTCGATAAGATGTTCAATGCGTTATAAATTTGATGTCTTCAGTAACGTTTTTTTGTGAGTAACGTTTCTGCAACATTTATTATGGCTATATGTATTCGATAAGATGTTTAATGTGTTATAAATTTGATGTCTTCAGTAACGTTTTTTTTGTGAGTAACGTTTCTGCAACACTTATTATGGCTATGTATTCGATGAGATGTTCAATGCGTTATAAATTTGATGTCTTCAGTAACGTTTTTTGGGTGTAACGTTTATTTTTTAGCATTTATTATGGCAAAGTATTCGTTAAGATGTACTAAAATGTGTTTGGAAAAGTATGGTAATAGAAAGATATACCGAGTGCGAAGATAGGTTAGAGAGAGAGAGAGAGAGAGGGAGAGAGAGAGAGAGAGAGAGAGAGAGAGAGAGAGAGAGAGAGAGAGAGAGAGAGAGAGAGAGAGAGAGAGAGAGAAAAAAAAAATATCAAGAAAAAATGTTGAAAAATATGTAAACACAAGAAAAAGTTCATGAGAGAGAGAGAGAGAGAGAGAGAGAGAGAGAGAGAGAGAGAGAGAGAGAGAGAGAGAGAGAGAGAGAGAGAGAGAGAGAGAATGTGCAGGTGAGAGATTTTACACTTCAGGTATGTGAGGAATTCTAATCATTGTAATATCCGACGAGAATTGGCACAGGAATTCCCGCCCGACGCGTGCCGCCCTCCCCGCCCGCTGCCCTTTTTTCCAACCTTTTTTTGTAATTTCTACCAAGTTTTTTTTATCACTCAGTTTTTTTTGTAATTTCTGCCAAGTTTTTTTTATCTCTGAGTTTTTTTTTTAAATTTCTTCCAAGTTTTTTTTATCACTCAGTTTTTTTTGTAATTTCTGCCAAGTTTTTTTTATCACTGAGTTTTTTTTTGTAATTTCTGCCAAGTTTTTTTTATCACTGAGTTTTTTTTTGTAATTTCTGCCAAGTTTTTTTATCACTCAGTTTTTTTTGTAATTTCTGCCAAGTTTTTTTTATCTCTGAGTTTTTTTTGTAATTTCTGCCAAGTTTTTTTTATCACTGAGTTTTTTTTCTAATTTCTCCCAACTTTTTTTTTCATACAATTTTTTTTTCACACACTTTTTTTCTAACTTCTAACTTTATTTGCACCGTAACTTTTTTTATTTTTTATTTCTATCCACTTTTTTTTTTACACTCACGTTTTTTTTTTATTTCTCCCAGCTTTTTATTCACTTTTTATAATTTCTCGCAACTATTTTTTAACACTTTTAATTTTTTTATTTCTCGCAACTTTTTTTTGTAGTTTCAATAATAATTTGTTGACACTTTTTTCAAATTTCTCCCAACTATTTTTAACTTTTCATTTTCACAAGGGTAAAAAAAAACGAGGTAACAAAACACACCAATGGATGGGTTATGCGCAAACTACTCTACCGGGATTCGAACTGACGACTGTGGTTTTGTAGGTATGTGTATTAACCAGTAGACCATTAATGTATCGACGGATTTGTGAATGATAAGAACAACAACAAAATAAGAACAAAATCAGCGATAGTAGCAAATGTTTGTTTGTTTTCGAGTTAATTTATTCGAGTCAACCACAAAGTTCACATTTATAAATAACTTGGGCAAGATACATATTAAAGAGAGAGAGAGAGACGAGAGGAAGAGAGAGAGACGAAGAAGAGAGAGAAGAGGAGAGAGAGATAGATAGAGAGATGTGTAGATTGAGAGAGATATTGAGTCATTGAATTAAGATCAGTATTTAATTGTAGAGATTAGTCTTGCTGATAGTAGAAGTGAGTTATGTGATGGTGGTGTGTGTTGTTGTGTTGTTGGTGGTGGTGGTGGTGGTTGTGGTGATGTTGTTGTTGTTGTGTTGTTGGTGGTGGTGGTGGTGGTGGTGGATGGTGGTGGGGTGATGTTGTTGTTGTTGTTGTTTTTGTGTTGGTGTGGTGGTGATGTGGTGGTGGTGGTGGTGGTGTTGTTGTTGTTTGTTGTGTGGTGTGTGGTGGTGGTGGTTGTGTGGTGGTGTGTGTATTGTTGTTGTGTGGTGGTTGTGGTGGTGGTGGTTGTGGTGTTGTTGTTGTTGTTGTTGTGTTTGGTGTGGTGGTGGTGGTGGTGGTGGTGGTGTGGTGTGTGGTTGTTGTTGTTTGTTGTTGTTGGTGGTGGTGGTGGTGGTGGTGGTGGTGATGTTGTTGTTGTTGTTGTTGTTGTTGTTGTTGTGGTGGTGGGTGGTGGTGGTGGTAGTGGTGGTGGTTGTTGTTGTTGTTGTTGTTGTTGTGGTGGTGTGGTTGTTGGTTGGTGTGGTGGTGGTGGTGTGTTGTGGTGTTTTGGTTGTTGTTTGGTTGTTTGTGTGTGGTGTTGGTGGTGGTGGTGGTGGTGGTGTGTGTGTGTTGTTGTTGTTGTTGTTGTTGTGGGTGTGTGGTTGTGTGGTGGTGGTGGTGGTGGTGGTGGTGGTGGTGTGGTGGTGATATTATGCCCCTAATACAACTACTCTCAGAAAAAAAAAAGATATGGACAGAAAAATACGGAGAAACAGTCAACATAATACAAGACAAACAGATACACATAGACAGACAGATCAAGAAACACGCACATACAAACAGACACGCACAGAAACATACACATAATCAAATAGCCAGCCATACAGACACACAGACAGACAGACAGATAGACAGATAGACAGACAGACAGGTGAGACTTATCATAAACAGGTGAGGTGTCATTCACTCCCTTCATCATCACAACTTTTTACCCCCCCACCCACACACACACCTGTAATACTTTAATCGACACACCTGTTGGCGCCACACGTGATCCTCTACAACGCTATACACTCTTATATAACGTGAAGGGAGCGCTGACCCCCCTGCCCCCCTGACTTCTCTTCCACTGTTTTAAATATCACATAGTTCGTATATATAATTTATCTTACGTGTTGTGTTTTTTTTCGTGTATTTAATTTTTCTACGTGTTTAAAATATCACTTAGTTATCACACATAGTCTTTTTTTTTAGTCGCACTTTTCTTTCGTAGCTTAAAATAGCCTTAAAAATAAATCCAATAAGAAAAGCTTATTAAAACCCTTTCATTTCTCTTGGACAGTTTAAGTTAATCTGAAAAATAAATCAAATCAAATCTGAAATAATAAAATGAAATGAAATATGCTTTAAAAAAACCTCCCCGTTCACTTTTCTTGCACAGCTTAAAATGTCACTTAGTTCATCTATATCATTTGGGAGCGAGTGACATCTATTTGGAATTTTTTCTTTGTGTTCCCTCTATTTTTTTATTTGTTTACTTCTATTTCTCTATCTGTCCTCCTTCCTCACATCTCTTCCATGGCTCAAAATATCACTGAGTTAATCCCTTCACACCCATATCTTTCCTTAACTATATAAAATCGTCTGTTGTTAGCCATAAAATTACGAAAAGTAACTTAATATACCAAATTTATTAGTCGGCAAGGATACTAAATAGGTCATATCTATTAAACATTGCTTATAGTCACTAAAAAGCGTCTAATGGCACCCAAATTACAATGGCAATTACGTTCTGGGTCTCAAAGGGTTAATACTATGGGTCTTTTTTTAGTCGCACTTTTCTGTATAGCTTCAAATACTCTTAGAAATATATATCATAAAATCTAAAATAATAGTGAAATACAATAAAACAACCTTAAAAAAACATCCCCTTCACCTTTTTGTCACAGCTTAAAATAAACCTTAAAAATAAATCAAATCAAATATGAAATAATAAAATAAAATAAAATAAGATAAGATAAGCTAAAAAAAAAACTACTACCTAAATAAACAAATCAACTACTACTAATAACCTACTACCTAAATAAATACTACTAATAACCTACTACCTAAATAAATACTACTAATAACCTACTACCTAAATAAATACTACTAATAACCTACTACCTAAATAAATACTACTAATAACCTACTACCTAAATAAATACTACTAATAACCTACTACCTAAATAAATACTACTAATAACCTACTACCTAAATAAATACTACTAATAACCTACTACCTAAATAAATACTACTAATAACCTACTACCTAAATAAATACTACTAATAACCTACTACCTAAATAAATACTACTAATAACCTACTACCTAAATAAATACTAGTAATAACCTACTACCTAAATAAATACTACTAATAACCTACTACCTAAATAAATACTACTAATAACCTACTACCTAAATAAATACTACTAATAACCTACTACCTAAATAAATACTGCTAATAACCTACTACCTAAATAAATACTACTAATAACCTACTACCTAAATAAATACTACTAATAACCTACTACCTAAATAAATACTACTAATAACCTACTACCTAAATAAATACTACTAATAACCTACTACCTAAATAAATACTACTAATAACCTACTACCTAAATAAATACTACTAATAACCTACTACCTAAATAAATACTACTAATAACCTACTACCTAAATAAATACTACTAATAACCTACTACCTAAATAAATACTACTAATAACCTACTACCTAAATAAATACTACTAATAACCTACTACCTAAATAAATACTACTAATAACCTACTACCTAAATAAATACTACTAAATAAACCTACTACCTAAATAAATACTACTAATAACCTACTACCTAAATAAATACTACTAATAACCTACTACCTAAATAAATACTACTAATAACCTACTACCTAAATAAATACTACTAATAACCTACTACCTAAATAAATACTACTAATAACCTACTACCTAAATAAATACTACTAAATAAACCTACTACCTAAATAAATACTACTAAATAAACCTACTACCTAAATAAATACTACTAAATAAACCTACTACCTAAATAAACAAATAAACTACTACTAATAACCTACTACCTAAATAAATACTACTAAATAAACCTACTACCTAAATAGATAAACCCAATTCACTTTTCTTAATAACTTTAACTATCAATCAGTTAATACGTATAATTTAGTTCGTCTATTGATCACAAGTCTATATGGAAGTCAATGAGGTTATTTTACAGTGAAGAATAAAGCTTAAACAATAGTATTAACCCCTTGAGACCCAGAACGTAATTTCTATTATATTTTGGTTACCATTAGACGCCTTTTAGTGACTATAAGCAATATTTTATAGATATGACCTGTTTAATATCCTTGTCGACTAACTATTTTGGTATATTCAGTTAGTTTTCGTAATTTTAAGGCTCGACAACAGACAATTTTTTTTTAGCAAAGGAAAGCTCTGGGTGTGAAGGGGTTAATGCTATTATAACGCTAAATCAACTATTAGATACGCTACTTATCTTTCCTATAGCTTGAAATATCCCTTATCGTTATTGCATACTTGAGTTCGTCTATTGATAACAAGTAGATATGGAAATCAATGAAGTTATTTTGAAGTGAATAGTAAAATTATCATCATGAATAACGAATAGTAATAAATAATAAATATAAATAATAAAGCTTAAGTTTATATATTAACTTTGAACATAAGCTTAACCCCTTGAGGCCCAGAACGTAATTTCCATTATATTTTGGGTACCATTAGACGTTTTTTAAGTGACTATAAGCAATATTGTATAGATATGACCTGTTTAGTATCCTTGTTCACTAGGTAATTTGGAATATTAAGTTAGTTTTCGTAATTTATGGCTAACAACAGACGATTTTATATATTAAAGGAAAGATCTGGGTGTGAAGGGGTTAATTCACTATTATTAACACTAAAGTAACGATAAACTAATTTCTAGATACGCTATCAGGTAATTCCCTTTAAGTTATGTTTCCTGGGCGGTGAATCTTGCGGCGGTAAAGGTTATTTATCCTCCTTTATTCCTTCCTATGACTTCAATTCCTTTTTTTGAGGAGAGAGAAGCAACAACGCGATATAACTGAGTGATAGTTAAAGTTATTAAGAAAAGTGAATTGGGTTTATTTATTTAGGTAGTAGGTTTATTTAGTAGTATTTATTTAGGTAGTAGGTTTATTTAGTAGTATTTATCCTATGACTTCAATTCCTTTTTTTGAGGAGAGAGAAGCAACAACGCGATATAACTGAGCGATAGTTAAAGTTATTAAGAAAAGTGAATTGGGTTTATTTATTTAGGTAGTAGATTTATTTAGTAGTATTTATTTAGGTAGTAGGTTATTAGTAGTATTTATTTAGGTAGTAGGTTTATTTAGTAGTATTTATTTAGGTAGTAGGTTTATTTAGTAGTATTTATTTAGGTAGTAGGTTTATTTAGTAGTATTTATTTAGGTAGTAGGTTTATTTAGTAGTATTTATTTAGGTAGTAGGTTTATTTAGTAGTATTTATTTAGGTAGTAGGTTTATTTAGTAGTATTTATTTAGGTAGTAGGTTTATTTAGTAGTATTTATTTAGGTTAGTGGGTTTATTGTAGTAGTATTTATTTAGGTAGTAGGTTATTAGTAGTTTTAGGTGTATTATTAGTAGTTATTTAGATAGTAGGTTTATTTAGTAGTATTTATTTAGGTAGTAGGTTATTAGTAGCATTTATTTAGGTAGTAGGTTTATTTAGTAGTATTTATTTAGGTAGTAGGTTACAGTACTTGCTGTTATTTGTGGATCTTTGGTTAGATTTTTTTTGGTGAGTAACAATGAGGTATAGAATTTGTAACCTTTTTTCCCCGTTATTGTTTTGTCCTTGATCAGTTTCTTATTCATGTAGAAAATATAGAGAGAACAAATATTAATCTTCTTTTATTGGTGGATTATTTTGTTTGCTATTTTATAGGGTGATCATTATTTAGATTTTTCATATCTGTTTTCATTTCTTTGAGTCCTTGATCAGTATGTTATGCATATAGAAGCTTCTTTATCGAGAGAAAATAATATAGGCTTTCATGTACATTTTCACAAAGTATATTCTTTCACGAGATATTACGTGACAGTACACACGGTTTATTCCCAGTTGTATCAAGTATCAATCAATATGTTCACTGTTTTATTGTCCCCGTCAGCCAGCAATCATGGGCGCCACGTGTGCACTGTCGCCGCGCCGGGCCAAGCCAAGTAAGGCGTACTCAAGGAACACTTTCTACACTACTACCTGGTCTCCTGACACGACCCAGTTGTCGCCTGTTTGTACGAACTTGTCGCCAGCAGCTCTGAATGTCTCCAAAAATAGTGCTACCATAAACAAAAAAACAAAAAAAGATAATGCAATAGGTACTAAAAATAATGTTAGCCTAGATTTTTTTTTTTTTTT